>VZTX01017800.1:0-60646 GCA_013400915.1 Pardalotus punctatus | reverse complement strand
CCAGCACAGACGGGCTTGTCCCCTCCGAGCCCCTTCGGTCCCTGCACAGAAACACCAGCACAGACGGGCTTGTCCCCTCCGAGCTCCTTCGGTCCCCGCACAGCCCTGGCGCTGCCCGGAGCAGCTCCCCATCCCCGGCTCATCCCGTTCCCTCGGGGCTGTGCAGCCTCCCTGACGTCAGCGAGCATGCAGGAATCCCCTGCACGGAGCCGCAGCGGCTTCGCCCCTGTTTCTCGCAGCACACACGGCTCGGGAGCCCCCAGCGCCCGGCTGCAGGCGCATCATTCCGGCTGGCTGCCGGCGCTGCCTCCGGGAACCCCCGCCCGGCAACGCGGCCGTGCTCGGCGCAGCCCCAAACCTCTGCGGCTGACACGAGGCCGAACCGGGGGGATTTCGGTGTGATTCTTAAATAAACAGCGCTTGATGAGTGCGGGGGGAGGCTTGATAGGAGCCCGCTCAGCCCCCCGTGCCCCCCTCCCGGGATGCGGGGAGGGGAGAGGCAGCGAGGCGGCGTAATTTGTATTCCAGCTCTGCCGCTGCTCCCGGTGCTTCCAAGAAGCGAGTAAAAATAGCACTCCGTCATTTTGTAAATAATAGCTGTCTCCTCCCGGGCCCGGGGAGTCACGAGCACTCAGAGGGGAGGATTGCAGGAGAAAGGGGGGGTCTGCCCGGAGCCAGGGCCAGGGAGATGGGGGGCACTCGGATGGGGGCACGGGGGACATGGGGAGGCTGAAGCGCCTCAGCAACAGCGACTGCTGATTTACACCCTGTGCACACCCAGGAGAGTGACAAGGTGCTGGTGTGGGGCTGGGGGTGCTGAGAGGGGGGATTGGGGTGTACACAAGCAGCGAGATTCCTGGAGAAGAGGGGTAGCTCTTAAAAAGCAGGCAGGTGTAGGAAGCGCCATGGTAACGCTGTGGGAAGAGTTGTTTTGTTTGCCATTTGCATTGCAGATCTGCCCAGCTGTGGGGGATTTCTCCAGGTGGGAGCGAGGCAGCATGGCCTGGCAGGCAAAGAGTGGGCTCTGCACCCCAGGGGAGAAGGGGCAGCCCTGGCTGACCTGCAGCACCTTGTTCTGCTCACACCCTTGCTCCAAATTGTTTCTAGAAGCATCCTTGTGCTGAAGCTTGGCAATAAGCTGAGCCTATAAAGGGGCGAAGCCAAACAAGGGAATCAGCCTCAAACAAATGACCTGGGAACATGGCGTGCCACATGGGTCTATAATTCTCCCATGTTCAAATATTGAACCTGAACATCTCTTGCTCTTCCAGTTTCATGTTGGCTCTGGGGTGTTTTTTTGCTTTCCTGGTTCCCAGGTAGCTCAGCAGCGTGGCTGGAAGGGGCTCGTGCAGCCCACCAAGAGCTCTGCTGGGCTGTGTTGTGCCATTCCCTAGGGCAGCTAGAGCTGGGCTCAGGTCCTTGCTCTGCTCTAGCTTCCTACCTGAACCCAGTCCTTGCACTTTTGTTTCCCTGGTTATAAACAGGACTGGCAGCATCCACCTGCCACCCCAGCAGGTTTGAAGGCTCAGCTCGTGCCTATAAAGAAATTGAATTACAGGGAAGACTGATGCTGGGAAATGAAAAATGCCATTTTGTGTTCTGCAGCAGTTCTAGGGAAAGTGCCTAACCCCCTATACAGTCCTTAATTATTAAATCTTTGGGGAGAACTGGGCAAGACAGCCAAGCTGCAGTTGTGAGCACATTTGTGGATTGAGCAGGAGATAAGAATTTCCCTGACATGTCTGTCAGCAGAGGCAGGAGATGCTCTTCTCTCAGCTTTCTCTTGCTGAAAAAGCAGCTGCAGTTTCCTCTCATTCGTGCTCAGGGTGTATAGGTGTGAGGGTAAGGAGAGGGGAGGCTGCCTGGGCAGCTCCTGATTTCTCTGCAGAAGGAGGCCTCCCAGAGCCGGTGAGTTGGGCAGAGCTGGAAGCAGTGCAGATGCTCCTGGGCTGTGGGATCACAAAGGAAGCGAATCTCTGAGGCTGGAGCTTGCTCTGTTCTGCTGGTGTTTTACTTATCTCTGGATTTCCCAGCTCTGCTGAAATCCCTGCTTGCGTAGCAATGATTTAATTTCAGAAATCCCTCCAGATCCCAGCCAAATCCTGCCCTTAGGAGCACATATTAACAGGGAGGGTTCAGTCTGCCTTTTGCCATGAGAGGTGCAGGAAGCTCCTTTTCCTCTGTGCTGAGGGACATCAGTGAGGCAGCGATGAAGCCTCAGCTCATCCCTTCACTGGATGCTGTATGGCCTGGCGATACATAAACTGGGTTGTAATTAATTATTAATATTAACCAGTTATGAATAGATTATTGAAGTTTCCTAATGCCATTAGCTTTGATTGGATTTATCAGTAGATTGAAGGGTCGGGAAGGGGGCTCTGGAGCTCTGTGTGTGATGAGGACATAAAAGCTCATGTAAGGATTGCAGGATCATATCAAAAGGTGTCCAAAGCCAGTTCTGCCTTTTTGTCTTCTCTTTTGTCCCACTGGTGCAGGGGACAGCCCATCCTGCCTGTCCCAAGAGCTGTCTTCCCTGGCTGTGGGTGGCCACGGCTCCTGATCTGCTGTCCATGGCTGCAAACTGAATGCCAAGGAGGGAGGAGGGGAGGGGAGGGAGAGTTCTGTGTTTTCTCTAAGACGTAATTAGCTTTCTCTCGCCGCATGGGGTAGCGGGAAGAGCCTCGCATCACTAAATGTTCTCTGCTGTGTGCCTCATCTGGGGACTTGTTTGGAGGGAGACAGAGAATACCCAGAGTGTTTCAGTCTTGCAGAAGTGCTCATTTTGTTTAGACTTCTGGGTGTTTCACAAAGTGTGCCACATACATATTTCTCTTTAACCTTCTTTTTATTGCATCAAGACGAGATCAAGGGTTACTTATATAGCACAATAGTATCAGCCACAGGCTGCATCAAAAGCTTCTCAGCCATAATAAATAAAGACATGTATACGTATATTTTAGCCATTAAGGAGAAAACCCTGCCAGAATGCATTATCTTATTTTGGGATGTAAAACTTTGAAGCACAAACCTGAGTTTCATAGTACTGCAAAATAACTCCCAGGGGATAGAAAGATTTCCATTACTAAATTAAACAATGGCCCATCCAGGCTACTTGCAAAGCTGGTACAGTGGCCAAAATTGGGTACTGTTCATAAAACATGAACTCTGCTTTGCAGTTTGGAATTGGTTCTTTCATTAGAAGAGCAGCTCTGAGCCAGCTAATTCCATACAGCAGCATGATCTATCCCTAAAGTGGGGAGGATTTATGGTAACTGAGTGCTGAACTCGAGGCAGCTCATCCATCACGTTTTGAGCACAACCCAGTGGGCAGAGCACAGGACTGTAAATATGGGAAATCACCATGCCTTGATTTCCCTGCAAAGTGGGATGACAGCAGAGGTGCCACTTAGGAACCACGCCAAGATCGAAGGAAGTCAGGAAGGAGAGCTCTGTTTGCTGCACACACGTGCTGGTGGCCGTGCTCTGCAGAGCACTTCGGATTATCTGAAGGCATGCGGTTAAAATTGCCCCTGGTTCCAGCACAGAGTGGGGCTCTGTGGCTTTGCAGGGACTGTGAAGCTGCTGCTCAGCATCCATGAGGGAATCTCAGCCCGGGATGCAGGGGGAGCACGTGATGTGCGGCAGCTTGGTAAGAGTGAGGCACTTAGGAGAACAGCAAGCACGATGGCAGTAAAAGGCAATCAGAATATTGATTCTTTTTGCATACAGATAAGCCTGAAGCTGTAACAAACCCCGGGTTTCCTAAAACTGCTTGAACATTGCTAGGCTGTTTATCTGGCTGGGAGACACAAAGGGATTTCAGATTAAAAAGGAGTTTCAAAGCATCAGGGCTTACCTCTCTATTGAAAACATGTGGATCTGTACCAGGGCATGGATCATGCAGCCACGCAGATTCTGTAAATTTGCATTGTCTGGCCATGTGGGACAGATTTGTCCTCAGTGGAAGCGTGGGAAGCAGCAGAGCTGCACTGGAGATGAATGTGCCCAATTACGAGTGATAAAATCAGCCGTTGTTTGGGGCACAGAGCACAGTGCCGAGGGTTCAGCAGAGCAGGAATAAACACCATATAACAAACCTCAAACCCTTCCCTGCACAAGGAAATTCAGCTCTCTAATTGCTTTTTTTCCCTTTTTCTTCTTTTTTCTTTTTGTCCCAGACAGTGTAACCGAAGTCAAGACAGACATTTACGTGACGAGTTTTGGCCCTGTCTCGGACACAGACATGGTAGGTGCCCCTGGCTGGTCTCCTGGCTTCTCCTCAGCTGCTGTGGATGTCTCCCACCCTTGTCCCAGGACAGATGGACAAAAGCGGGATTTTCCTACGTGACAAGAGCCTGGTGGTAGCTGTGCTGGGGTAGACAGGGGTTGTTTCTCAGGCATGGTTGGGCTATTGGAAACCAGGTGATAACTAGAGGGAGGAAGGTGCTCCCTGGGAAGAGGGAGGATGCCAGAATCTGATCTGGTTTGGTGGCAGTGTCAGAGAGAATGATTCACCATCACACCATCCTCAGTGCCTGAACCGGAAGGGAGGCAGAAGAGAAAACAGAAAAAGCATGAATTGATTGCACTATTTTGACATGTTCGGGGAAAATTATTAATGAAAAGGCCTGAGGTCTGAATTTAGGCTTGTATTCCCACAACAGTTTGTCTTCTAATTAAAAGAGGACTGTGGAGCATAATTAATAGTGAGGTTTCTCAACAGCATTTCTTGCAGCTCGTATTCCACACGCAGCCAGAGAAGGGCTGGCTGTGGGTGGTTGCTCAGCAGTTCAGTGATGCCACGTGAGGACAGTTGTGCACTCAGGACTGAGACCCTGCTGCACGTCCAGTGGCTGGGGTGACCTGGTGCTGGCATAGCCCAGGCTGGTGGTGCAGCCCTTGCCGTGGAGGGAGCTTGTTTTGGGAGAGGGAGCAGGTTGTCACCGGCTAGGCCAGGCTGGAGCAGTGTCTTGTGGCTCTTGTGGCCCCTCCAGAGCTGCAAGGATTTAATTTTCTGGGCTGGCATGGCCCAAACATCTCTTCAGCTGTCCCACAGCAATCCTGTGTTGGCAAGCAGAGGAGTTGGGGGGGATAAAATCTCTGTTTCATGGAGGTGCTCGCTCCATCACTCAAGCCCGTGTTGCTTCGGGAAGACCACTCCCTCCAGGGTAAGAAGTTAACTTGGTGTCAGTGTAATCAAGATTATGAACCTCATCTGAGTTCTCCTTCTCTTTCTCTCTCTTTCCTGCTCTCCTACTGCAGCAGAGACCCATAATATATTCAGCAATCGTAGCCCTTGGGGAGTATCTGATAATTACTTCCAAGGTGGAGCGTATTTGATTAAGGGAGTGTGTATAATGAACTGTGAAGAAAAAATATGAAGTATTGAAAAGAGGAAGGTATTCTCTGCAATGTGATTTGACAAAATGAATTTAAAATTAGGAAGACAGTTAAGGAATAATAAATTATTTCCTCTCCGCATGCTTTCGTTCTGTGTATTTTACAAATGCATAGCGAATGCATTTTAGCTGCGTCTCTAAATGCACTCGGAAACGTGAGGGAGAGGAACCCCATCTCCTGGGGAAGCGTGGGGAGAGCCCGCTCGGGTGCTTCCTTTCATCTCGGGAGCGGGGAAGTCCCTCCTTCCCCGCTGGCATCTGCCTGGTGCTGTGCTCCCAGCCCTCCCACAGCCATTACTCAGTGCCCTGGGAAGCGGCTCCGGCACATCCCGACACAGACAGAGCCTGTAATTATGATGATGGAGCAGAGGCAGGTAAAGCTGCCGTGGGGAGCAGAGCACAGCAGCTGCTTACGAAGCGTGGAGGAGGAGGAGGACGTGGAGACCTTTTCACTGAGAGGCTCCAAGGGACTCCTAATCTCTCGTTTAGTTTGGGAAGCAGAGCCTGATCGCACCTGACACGCGCCCGAATCTTCGCTACTCAGCTCTTGCAACTTTGCCTCAGTCCCAGGGAAGTTATGCAAAGGAAAACAAAAATTGAAGGGAATTTTTTTGTTTCGTGGATGGACTCTGAAGACAGAGTCAGTCTTGGTGTTTTCAGTCACTTCTGTAGGCAGAGGAGAGCATAACACAGAACTAAGTGTGCTCCTTGGAAGGGTTGAATTGGGAACGATGCTTTTATGGAAAGAAGCACAGAAAAGAGGGGAAGATTCTGAACATGATTTCTCTTTTCTTCAGGAATATTCCTAAGCATTAAAGAAGAAAAGCAGGGCTTTGGAAGTCGTTAAAAGTGTTTTGCTCCGTTGTCTGGCACTTTTTAAATAGGAACAGGGAGCTCTGAATGAGAGAGCTCTTCTCCTGATGGGGACTTCTCCCAAACCTCCTGGGACTGCACACAGGCTCATTTCTTTCAGTTTATCCCTTTACAGAGCTTAAAACCACGAATTAAAGACCACTTCCATGAAGGGGCAAAATACCTTGTACAGGGCAGAGCCCATGGGAGTGCAGAATCTCCTCTTTCCTTCCCCAGCCAAGCTCCAGAAGGTCCCTATTTGAGCAGGGGTGGTTCTGTGGCCAGGGAGCAGGGGTGGATTTATTTACTGAGATGCTTCCATTCAGCTGCCATCTGCTGCAAAACCTGTAGGAATTTCCCTGTCCTATAGGAAAGTGATGCACAGCAGTTTTGAAGCGCTGCTGAGAAGTGCTACAGGAAAGAAATCACTCACAATGATAAGTTTAGTTGGTCCTGTGGCCTCCAGGAACACATAAATAAAGACTACGAGGCTGCAGCAGCAGGGGGAGGAAGGACAGTTGGGACAGATTTTCCAAAGACCCCATTTCTCCCTAAAAGAGATTTCATGAAAGGCTTCACTAGCAAGGGGAGTGTGTTGTAGGGGTGAGCAGTGGTGCAGCGAGGAGCTGGCTCTGGCTGCACGGGTTTCAAAGAGGTGACTTCTAACTGTCCCAGCTGGAATTTGGCCTAGGAAATGGGTTGCTACACTAGCAGAAGGAAGGAAAAAAGAATTTAAAAAAAAAAAGAAAAAAGAAAAGGAAGAGAAGGGAAATAAAGCAAGAAAAAGAAGGCAAAAGAAAGTCACACGATCTTGTAATGCAAGTCTGTGAAGTCCTCGATTCAATGATTTTCTAAAGGTGGCCTGGGGAACAAAATAACATTAAGACAATGTCATGCAAGTTTATTTCTTTTTCTTTCTTTCTTTTTCTTTCTTTCTTTTTCTTTTTTTTTTTTTTTTTTTTTAATTTTTATGAGCAGGGATATAATTACCAGCATCCTGGCCATATTCCATCTCCAGGATCTTTATTTTTGCCTTCTAAAATGCCTGTGTAGCTGCACATAATGGCCTTCCTCCCCTGAAACATCTGGATAAAGGTGGTGGTGCAGCAGGGCTCCCCCAGCTCTGGCCACTGTAGGCTGTGCTGCAGCCTCTCTGCAGTGGTCAGAAACACTGACATGCAAATTTTGACATCAGAGGTAAGTCATTATCCAAACTGTGGTGAATCCCATCTATCCTCCAGTGCTCTTAATCCCTGCTTCTTGTTGTACCCCAGGTGTGCCAAAACCCAGTTTGCTCTGTGACTGAAGATGCCACTTCTTGAATCCCCTTGTCTGCAATGAGGACCTGAGCAAAACACAACTTACTTTTGTCTCCCCTCTCCCCAAAGGAATACACCATTGACGTCTTTTTCCGGCAGTCCTGGAGAGATGAAAGGCTGAAGTTTGATGGTCCCATGAAAATCCTTCCCCTGAACAACCTGCTGGCCAGCAAGATCTGGACTCCTGACACCTTCTTCCACAACGGGAAGAAATCTGTTGCCCACAACATGACCACCCCCAACAAGCTGCTGCGCCTGGTGGACAACGGCACCCTCCTGTACACCATGAGGTGAGCTTGTGTATCTTTCCAGTGAATCCCAGGTCCCTCCACACATCCAGGGACTTCAGGGTACATCACTGACTAATTTTCTACTGACTCTGTTAGCACACTTTAGTCCTACCCTGCTGCTTTCCCCACTCTCCTTGTTTCCTGCCTGTGTACCATCACTGTTCCACAACTTGGTACATTTTTACAGGTAGATTTTTCCTCATCATTCGCATTGATTTTTTGCTTTTATGTGACGAGGTAGAAGTGTTGGGATCTATAGTTTGTGAGGTTGATGCGCCACCTGGCTTAATTTTCTCCCTGACCTGTGATAGGATATGAATCAGGTACCCAGTGTTGGTAAGGGAACATTAGGATCGGAGAATTTCTTATTCCCCAGCAGCTTGAGAACAGATCTAAATTTGTTCAGCATGGTAAAGCAGAACCATTTCACACATCTAATGAGACCAAGCTTGCTTGTGACAACAATGGGGTTATTTTTTCCTACTTCGTGGAATCAAAAAATCCCAGTCTGTGTGATCAATCCACATTATTAGGGAAAAACCCCAACAAACAGCTAATTAATACTGTGATTTGGAGAAGCCAGGTTTGCAGGAGCCATAGGTTATAAATGAAACAAGCTGCTGATAAATGCACAAGAGCAGTATTGAGTTGGTTTGGGGAAGGTGTAAATCTTTGTTTAAAAAAATTACTTTCTCCATCTTCAAGCCAATCCTGACTAATAACAGGCTTCATTGTGGATTCTTGTGCTGAGATGCTGCACTTTCACCTCTGTTTTTGAGGACCAGGCAGAATTTCATCTCTTCATAGTTATACTGGCTGCAAATGTACATGGTGTCAGCAAGTTTTACAGCCTACATTGATAAACAATGCTTTGCTTTTGTGCAGCAGTTCTCAAATATGAGCTAATCCTGCCAGTGCCCTGGGGGTTTAGGTCTCCACACATCAGTGATCTCACATTAAGGCAGATGGGGTAAATGAAGGGAAAAGCCCAACTTGACTTAAGGGCTCCGTTCTGCTCCCAGCTCTCTGACCTGCAAGCAGACAACTCACACTCCCCCCGTTTGTATCATTGTCTGACTGTAAAGTATCGCAGGAGCTGCTGGCATAAGACAGCAAAAAAGAAAAGAAAAAAGAAAAAAAAAAGCAAGAAAGACTCAATTTCAGAGCTTTTATATAATTTCACTACTTCTTTATTCAGCAAACAGCCATTAGCTTCAGCAAGTTTTGTGTGACTAAGAAAGTATTGGATTTATTTTTCCATTCAGGGCTGGGCAGGTGCCAGGATGGCAGCAGCATCATGAGACTCTTGGGAATGAGCTTCTGGAAGAAAAAAGAGTATTGGGATTTTTTTATAATAAATTCAAACCATCCTTCAGTTTAGTCTCCTGAAGAATTGGGAAATGAAGGGCCTCCTCTTACATGTGCTCCTGCCCCCTTAAATACATCTGTAAGGCTTTGTAAGAGGTGAGGAGCCCACTCAGAGGCTGAGGGTTGGATATGAGACCTTCTGTCGTGTTGCATTGCACAGAACCAGGAGCTGTTGTGCACAAAGATCTTTTCTTTGCCCGGGTGGGGCTCTGGGCAGCGCCTCCTGGTTGGAGCTGACCAGATGACCATCAGCAAAGCAGGGCTGCTCTGGGATTGCAATTAAACACATCCAGGATGGGATGTCTGTCCTGTCCTGCTGCATCTGATGATTCCCCACCTTCCTCTTGGTGCCTCGCCTTCCTCAGCCACCAAATCCTACCTTGCTTTGCCACTCCGAGGCACTCCCACCTCAATTCCCCTCTCAAATGATGATGGTGGTATCACCCTCCTCTGATAAGTGCTTTGAAACCTCCTCCCGGGGAAGGGCTGGAGGGAGGCTCTTGTTTTCTGTCCAGGTGGCACATTCTCTGTCCTCCCCCATGCCCAGGGATGTGTGTCCTTCTCGAAGGGCAGGACCTTGAAGCCAATCTCACCCAGCTGACATCCAGCAAAGTGCAAACACCAAAGGGGTACTCTCTGCCCTGCCAGCTGTGGAGAGAGTTTGGATTTCCACCAGATTTCCAGGGCCTGGCAGCACTGCCCAGGTGATCCCTTGCAGGCTCAGTCTGGACTGGTTCCTCGCCATGCAGTTTGACTCCTGAGAATATCCTGCTCCTTTCCCTTGTACCAGCCAATATCCTTGAGGGATCAGCTCTGCTGATGTGCAATTAAAGGCACGCCTCTTGCTATTTATCCTGCTGGGAAAGCCAACTTCTCTTAGTCAAGGCTTACAGTTATAGATGAACTTGCTCCGGTGGAACAGCGAGTCTGACACATGCATCCAGCAAAATTACACCTGTGTGACAATATTTATAGCTCCTGGAGAGAGCCTCTTTATCACTGACCTGAGCTTCCAGGAGCTGCACAGCAGCTGGAGCTCAGCTTCCAGAGATTTCCTTCAGTCACAGCATAGGCTCCTCATGGATCAGTGCAACATCACAGTGCAGAGCCCTGGCCACTGACAGGCCTGGGCTCCAGGGCCACAAAACAGCCTTTGTGACCACAGCACTGAGCTGCATTTCTCCATTCCCGAGGATTACTGATTCCTCTGCATCTTCCCTGCTCCTCTGGCTGCCTTAGAGGGCACAGGGAGCATGGTTTTATCATGTAGCTCTGCCTCTGCCGTCCCTTTTCGGGGAGCTCCTACATGATCCAAGGAGTTCACGAAAGCCCAGCTATGGTCTCAAAGCTCTGGTGTCAGACCTGAGTGCAACAACCTGGGAATTGTGCATGGATTTACATAAGGAAGAGACAAAAGCTCAGCTGCTGCAGCCATCTCTGGATGTGCTCCCTGACTTAAATTGTGTGGGGTACATAGAAAATGTTCTGGTTCTTCCTGGCCTTGAATCATATAAAAATAGTGAAAGTTTAATGTTGTGCTGATGGGATTCAGCTTTGTGAATCAAGGCTTTAAAAAGCTCTTCTGCTCTTAACAGGGACTGTCAGAACGGCGTGTTGAGGCTTTGTGGTTATTGTCAGAGCAGTTCCCAGACAATATGTACTCAAGTTATGCACTTGGAGGGTGTTTTCTTTACCTGTCAGGTTGACACATTCACTGCATGCCCCAAGACTCTGCCTCGAGAGCCTGTGCTGCTGGAGACAACGTGCAGTCCTTCCTTGGCAGGAGGGTCTGGGTGACTCAGGTGAGTCAGAGGCACAACAAGAGGGAAAGCTGAGCACAGGACACGTGCAGACCCACAGGGACTGTGGATTCCCAGAGCAGGTCCTCTACCTAAAGTGCCATGCTCAGGGGGTTGAGCTTCCCATGCTGCCTTTTAAAATCACAGTGGCTCTCTCTCAGCAGAGGCTTTGGGGTGTCTTTCCTGGCTGGGGGTTTTTTAGCCCCCAGGAAACTTGTGATTGCTGCAGGCTTTGCAGCAGCCTCCCACACGAGGGAGGTGCAGCCTCTCTGCAGGAGCTGGGACACCCCAGCACCGGCTCTCCTGTCTCAGCTCTTGGTCTGTGTCCCACACTGGGGCTGATCCTAGAAAACATCACAAACAGATCCAGGCAGACCAGAGCTAGGCTGGCTGATGAAAACACAAGCAGGCAACAAGATGAGGTGAGGTTTGCTCCAACTTTTCCCTGCCAGAATGGATCCAAAGACAGAAATGATCTGTTTTCCAGGCTTGGCTTTATGCAGGCAGACTTTTAAAAGGAAACTGTCCCAGGAGGCAGAAATCTTCAGAGAACACCTTATCTCACTGCATTTCTGCCATCATGGGCTGAAATCTCCAGGGGCTGGGGGAGGATGGAAAGTGAAATCGGTGCTTCCAGATCCAGCACAAGGATCCTAGAAGCAATTTGGCTTTCAAGCTCAAACCCCAGCAATTAAACCTAACCTAGATTCTCCCACAGCCTGAACCGTAAACACTGCTCTGTGGCCTGACTGTGGTTATTAATGAACCTCCTGGAGAAGAAATCAGGACAAAACTCCGGCAATATCCCTGGCATAAACAAAGCCAGCCCTGCCGTGCAGGGTGCTGTCATGTTTTTGTACCACTCACACACCGAGGGATTATTACATTTGCGTCCCAGAAATTGGACTGAGATCCTGGCTCATCCTGCAGCTGCACGCAGGTAACGACAGGGGCTCTAATGACACATCAAAGGCTTTGCTAAGCTCCTGGTAACCATGAGAACGCAGCTGAAGAGGTTTGTTATCCCATCAGCCCTGGCACAGGGATGTTAGGCTGATTCACGCTTCTTGCCATTGTGTTGGCGCAGTTCAAAGGACTTCCCGTGACTTTAAAGAGGAAAAAACACGGTTTCTGTCCTGGATGTTCCATTTTTGGTGCCATTGTGCCAGCAAAGTGAAGAGAAAACAGGAGGAGTTTGGGGTTTGGCTTCAAGACAGTTCTGCATAAGTTACTGCAAGTACCTGGGACAGATGAGCCAAAGGATGTGACTGCTGGGTGATGTGTTTCTGGCAGCTTGGCTATTTTTTGTGTGCTCTTTAGGCTTTCTAAGGACATTTCAGGGCTCCTGGAAGTGAATAGGCCACCAGAGCAATGAAGCAAAACCCAGTGGCTCACTGGCCATCAGCTCCCTGGCGTGGGATAAGGGGTACAGATGAGAATTTCTGCCATAAACCCTTTTATCCAAATGCTTCAGAGGCAGTGGTAATTGTCTGGGAAGGGAGAGACATTTGACATTGTGACATCATTAGAATTAGACTCATCTCACTGGAATGGTACAACTTAAAAAAAAAAAAATCTGATTTCAGGAGTTTTTAAAACTCCTTCAGTTGTAGGTGGAGAAGTGGCAGATTAGGTTGCTTTTCCAGTGGTTTGTTGATGGATTTATTGTTCTATTTGCTTGCTGGCTCAGCTAATAAAACAGGCTTTAGATTTAAAATGCAAGCTACGTTCCCAAACTTATGGGGAGTCATCCAGCATCCATATAAAGTTGTCTCCTTCCCTTGACAATGCTTGCTCTTGTTGGCCATGGCCTGGAGAGGGCAGGAGGGTATGGCCAAGGCCAGTCTCTGCTGCTGTCCTGGTCCCCTCTGAGGCTGTTCCTGGCTTCTCTGAATGGCACAAAACCACCAGACTCACAATCTGCAGTTCTGGGGGGTCATTCAGCCTTATTCAGAGTGGCTGATGATCACAGACAATGTTTGCGAGCAGTGCAGTGGATGGAAAAGACTTTTCTGGGTTTTTTTGGGTGCATCAGAAGGAAGGCACGGGTCAGAGATGAGGTCCTTTGGAAAAGCCAACTTTGGGAACTCCCAGCAAAGAGCCTTTTGAAATAGTAAAGCAATTAGTGAAGCAGATGGAAAAATAGCAAGGTAAAAAGGAAAATTCTGGTGTGGGCTGCTGAAGGAGACGGGGGAAATGCGTCAACATTTCCTTGACACAAGTGACAGTGACAAAATGGGAAGCAAAAAGTCCATTGCAGTTGGAAAAGACAGAAAGAATTGAATGAATTGATGTGTGAGAATATGCTTGACAAGCTTGCCAGCCATGAGCTCCCCAAGTGAATTCTGAGCTGGCTGAAGAGAACATCACAAAAGAAACAAACCCCACACTGAGCTGCCAGGTTTTCATACTGCTTCTTGAAATCCATATTAGAAAAGAGAGGCATCAGAGCAAATGAGCAATTTGTTCATGGTGGCCTTTGAGTGTCCAGAAGAAAATAATTACCACACTGTGCCTGTAGGCTTGTCAAAATCGCTGTCAGTCTTCAACGAGTCTTGACTGAAGTCTGAAGATCAGGTCTTCTTCTCATTCATGTAAAACAGGTGCATTCAGAGCAGCGATGAAGAAGAAATCATCAAGTCAGAGGGAGTGGTTTGTCCCCAGGAAGTTGTTTTGGCCACACAGTGGTTCTTGGCTTGGCTGAGAAAGCCAAGCTGGAGCCAGAAGCAAGCAGGCCAGGCAGCATCCCCTCTTGGTCAGGGCATTACAGGACATGGTGTTTCCATGGGCGTGGACTCAGAAAGGAGTGGACTACTCACTCACGTGGTCTCTGGTGCACAGAACTGCCAGGTGTCCCCAAAGACTGGGTGACCTGGAGTTTGAGAGAGCTTTGGCCATGCAGCTCTGCCCCACCAAAGTTCTGGCAGCTTCCAGCTCTTCTCCTCTTCTTCTTGATTGAACACCTCTACCTCCCTCTGGTGGGGTTGCCAGCTTTCCCAGCCCCTCTGGGAGCTGCAGGTGAGGCTGGGGGTGGGTCTGAAAACCCAGGGTTCATTTCCTCACCTGGCAGAGCAGAACTCACAGGTGATGGAGAGGTTCCAGTGCAGTCAGGCTGCAGCTGTGCAGGGTTTGCTGCTCCGGTTTCTGCCTGTGTGGGTGTCCCCTCTCGCAGCACCAGCTGCCACTGTCACTGCAGCTGGGACATCCCCTGCCACCTCCCAGCCATTTTGCTTTGTTTCCTCCACAGGGGTTTTTATAATTTGTGAGGGGTTTGTTTTTGTCCAACAAATTTATGGCAAATTTAAAAAACAGTCCTCCTTTTTTTCCCCCCTCTTTTTAAAAAATAGAATCATTTAAGGTTTGTCTGCCTGAAATAACCTTTATTTTTATCTTATTTCCTCTTTTTTAATTTTTATTCTTTGCTTTTAGCAAACAAAACCCAAAGCCTTTATTTTTTCAGGGTTTATTTTGCATTCGACTAAGCCTCAGTATCTTCTATGAAGAATAACTTAGCTGAACATTTTTCCAGCTGAAGGAAAATGTCTCAATAGAAGCTTCTTGACCTGAGTTTTGCATAAGCCACCTTCAGCCTCAGGTCTGTGTGCTTGCCCTTTGCATCCACATGTTGCTCCTATCATGGTTTGTTTGCTGTTTTGCTGAGCCATCAGAAGTGAGTCCTTTTTTTTCCCTACAAATGGTTCCTTCAGAGAAGATTGTTTTAGACATCTCCTGGGAAGTTGTCTCTCGTGGCTCCCTCCCTGGCTGCATGCTTTGCAGTACTCCAGGAAGGAACACAAGCTCCCCTTTTTAGAGCCCTTTATAATGGATCCTTTTATGCCTGGCCCCATATTCTGCAGCATGCTGCTTTTATGGCTGTGCCTCCGTCACAGAGCTGCCTCCTGACAAGATATCCTACCGGGATTTGGTGGATTTGGGAAGCACAGCTTGTCCTGCACGCCCCCGGGCAGCCCCAGGATGTGCGATTCTGCAGCTGCCTGCAGCATCCTCTGCAGTGCTGCCAGCGAGGGAGCAGCCAGGGCAGGTGGGACGAGGTGTCCCAATGGGCAGGGATGGGGTGTGCTCTGGTGGCTTCGTGGGTCTGGCTGACTTTGAGCAGTCTGCCAGCCCTCAGCTCCTTCCAGACCTCCAGGAAGGACAGACCTGTTCCCTGGAAGCCCTTTCCCTCTGCTTTCTAGCATGGTCCATGAGGAATCCCCTGGCCTCAGGCATTAAGGATCTCTGTTCACAGCACATAACAAACAGTCCTGGCCTCGGGCAGATTTTCCAACTGCACTGAGTGGGTAAAGATTAACTCAGCCAGTAGGGTTAAGTTCACACCATGGAAAAGGCTGCCAGATGTGAGTCCTGCTGTTCTCTCCACAGCTGGGGGCTTTCTGCCCAAGACCCTGAGGCTGATGAGCACATGGAGGCCACATTTGTCACTGCTGATGGCTGCAGGGCAAGGAGGGCCAGCTCTGTCCCTGAGCAGGCCCTGTATTTTGTCTTGCAGGCTGACCATCCATGCCGAGTGCCCCATGCACCTGGAGGACTTCCCAATGGACGTGCACGCCTGCCCCCTGAAATTTGGGAGCTGTAAGTACCCCCTGCAGCCTCTGCAAGGAGCTGAAGGGCAGTCCTTGGTGTCACACAGGATTTTAGTAACAGTGATAGTCATTATTGCTAATGATAATGTGAGCAGAATTTTTTCTGGTGTCTCATACATGCAATTCCTGCCATCATCAGAAATGGGCAGCAAGCAAACCTGTGCTCAGGCTTACAGGATGGGTTAGGCACCCATGGTTTTGCTGTAAATTTATTTAGAGAGTAGCCGTGTGGGGATTGGTCCCTTCTCCCAGGTAACAAGGGACAGGACAAGAGGAAATGGCCTCAAGTTGTGCCATGGGAGGTTTGGATTAGATATTAGGAAAAATTTCTTCACTGGAAGGGTGGTCAAGCATTGGAACAGGCAGCTCAGGGAAGTGGTGGAATCACCATCCCTCAAAATGTTAAAAAAATGTGTAGTTTGGGCACTTGGAAACATGGGTTACTGGTTGGACTCAGTAATCTTAGAGATCTTTTCTGGCATTAATGATTCTATGATTATAAATCTGAGTTATGCTTTTCCTTCGTCACAAGGGGATGCTGGGAAGACAGATTTGGGACAGCAGTGCTGGCTGCTGCTGGGTGTCCTGTCCTGCCAGTCTGTGGAGAGCCTAAAACACCTGATTCCTCTGGCTCCGTGCTCCAGTGGAGCTTACAAACCCCTTGTCCCTCTTCAGTCTGTCAGGCAGGCTGCTCTCAAGGGAAAGGCTTGGAAACTCTGGGAATCTCAGTCCCAGCAGCCAGAACTCCTGGTTTAGGGAAGTTTTGCAGGCTGTTGGGGAGTTCAAAGCTGCTCCCAGCTTCCCAGGCTTGCAGCTGCTCAGCTGCTTGGGCTCCCCGTGTAAGTTCCCTTATCCTTCCTGTAAGCAAGTTAAATTTCATTTGCTTTTGTCCCTGAAGTGAGTGGGAGCTAAACCCCAATATTTTCACCATAATGTGAAAACAAATTCCTAGTCTGGCTCTGCCTGGAATCTTTTCCAGGCCCAACAAACTGAGCACCACTCTAAGTCTGTGTTAGATGGGAGTCACCCACCTCCAGCTAAAGAATGAGCCCACACCAGTAAACCCTAGAGAAACCCCAACCTTCCCAAAATGACACTTCCTTCCTGTAGCCATTTGGGAGCTAAGTGAGGACAAAGTTGAAAAGTTTGGTTGGCAGCAGAAGAAATCATGTTTATCATGTGCATCTGCTCCTCTGCCTCATGACAAACTGTGGCCATGAAAGTGGATTATTCAGAACTACTGAAAGAAAGCTATTTCTTAGGCAGCACCTAATTAAATGTAGGACTCATTGCCACAAGACATCACTAAGGCCAGGAAAATAGCAAGCCTTAGAGAAGGATGAATTATTAATGTTAATTGACCTTGTGAGGAGGAATATAAAATCTCATACCTCAGGCCCAAACTCTGGGATTATTGCAAGACTTGCAGGAAGGCAGATTACTCCACATCTAATTGCTTATAATGTTTCTTGGTGAGGAAAAGAGATTAATGTGTGTATTTCTGCTGGAACACCCTTTGGGGTTATTTTTTTACTGATTTGACCTCTGAATGATGAGAGTTTTGAGACAAGCAGCTCAGAAAGCTGCCCCTGGTTAACATTAATGTGACTTTTTCTAAAGCACCCATCCAGCATCTGAGCTCACCTCTCCTGTGTTGGAGTGGGATTAAACCAGTGTTTTCACTAAAAAGCAGTTAACAGCTGGAAGCTGCTCATTTTCAAGAAGCTTAAAGTGGGTCAGGTTTGTAATTAGAAGGACAATGCCAGTGCCAGACACATGCTGCTCCAAGGATGCTAGGTTTGCCTCACAGACCATTTTCTGCTGATCCCCACCACCCCAGTGGCTCATCAGTGGCCTTCTGTCCCTGGGCCAGCACAGCAGCCCCCCGAGGGGGGAAGGCAGAGAATTAGCAGGAGAATGAAGGGCATCAGGCACTGCAGAGAGCTTCAGCTGCCCACCTGCATCATCTCTCGGGCCAAGTGCAGGGAGCAGGGTGGCTTTGTCTGTCCCCCTGCTCCCTGGAAGATGAATGTGCACTGCAGAGAGCTGATTCTAAGCCATCACAGGACATTTGGGCAGCAGCTATCTGAGACTGTTGCTGAATTTACCCGCTCCTCTAAATGTCCATGAGCTGTCCTTGTTTGGATTGGATTTTGCATTGCAAACGAGGCATTGAGCAGAACCAAAGCAGCTGCCTGGCATTAAACAGGTTCCAAGCATCCATGCCATGCCTGTGTGACATCAGATACCCTTCTGTCCCAGACAACTGGATATACAGACAACTGAATTTTCAGGAATGATGGCAGTGAAACTGTGGGCAAGTTCCTTTTGTAGGCTGAGAGTGGCAGTGGATGGACTGTGAGTGTAGAGCAGAAGGTGCTGCCCACCAGGTGAAAGTGCAGTGGCAGAGCTGTCCAAAGCTCTGAAGGAGGATGGAGGGCTCCAGAAGCATGCTGAGAGCTGGAAGGAGGGCTTGGAAAAGCAGAGTGTTGCACATGGGGGGAGAGGTGTCAGCCTGCATCAGGAGTGCTTAGGCAGCACTCTGACCTGCTGAGAAACATTGGCTGATCATCAAAACCTCTCCCCTTGCTTTGCACAACCCCTGCTTAACATTTGACAGGTCTGCCAAAACCCACAGTGCAGGGAGAACAGTGGGTGTTTTAAAAAGATCACAGAAATGTGGTTTTCTCAGGACATAATCTTCCACAAAGCAGGAGCTGAGACATTTCTCCAGTAGACCTGACATATTGCTTGACCTGACCCCAGCCAAAGAATTCCTTCATGTCTTAACAGAAGCTGGTGGTAGAAATGAACTAAAGAATTGGTTTAGTGAGCTTTGTTCTTGCTTAAAAAACTGGTGCAGAGTTGGTATGGACAGGAGTTTTGGTCAATATTGGGAGCAGAGTTGATATGGACAGGAATTTTGGTCATTAGGGGGACAAGCAGCTGCTAGCAGAGTCTGGAGAGACTCAATTTTTTGATAACCACAGGACTGGCAAAGCCAAGAGCTTGTGGGCACTGTTGAGAGAGGGACTGGCTGTGAGGACAGAGCACGGGCTTGGTCACAAACACAGGGAAAAAGCATTTTTTTGATGGGAGAGGACACCACCTCCAAATCTGAGAGTCTTGGAGTGGGTTGCTGTTGAGTGAGGGTGAAGACTTCACTTTTTAACCTAAAATTTAGCCCCATTTGCATTCAGCCTTTGTCACCAGCTGCTGCCAGCAGGACTTTCCCTGTCCCTGGCACGGCCAGGCCGTGGCTGTCCTGCTGCCCCAGCATCCTGCTGGCCTGGATGCCTTCCTGTGTTGTCGCTGCTTGGAGCCAGCCCTTGCAGAGTCAGCACGTCACAGGGCCAGCCTGTCTCTCAATGACAGAGCTCTGCCCCTCTCCAGCTCCCTTCCAAAAACCCCAGCTCGCTCCTGCTCGTTTGATTTAACAGTTGTTGATCTGCCTTGGTCTCTGGCCATGCTTGGCTGTGCTCAGCCATGTGGCTCTGAGAGATGCACAGCGAAGATTAATTTGGCTACAGGCTAATTTTGGTATATTTTAGGTCAGGCAGAAGCACAGACCTCATTCTTCTCCCTCCTCTGCAGATGCCTACACAAAGACAGAGGTGATCTACACCTGGACCCTGGGGAAGGATAAATCTGTGGAAGTAGCCAAGGGTGGATCTCGCCTGAACCAGTATGACCTGCTGGGCCATGTTGTTGGGACAGAGATGGTTCGATCCAGCACAGGTATTTGTGGGACCACGGTGTGGGCTGAGCACATCCCGGGATGAGATGGACCCATGAGCTTGGAATGCCGCGATTTGGAATAATTATAGAGGCAGTCCAGGACCACAGCACTTCCTAAGCCAGGAGAATATGGCTGGTGACATCTTCAGCAGTCACCAAGAGGCAGTAAAGAGTTTACTTTTCAGTGGTTTCCACTGAAAGAGCCGCATTGCCCACAGTCTTTAGGAGAACGGATCTCAAGCATCTAAAAATGATCTGCTGTGTGGAAAATTTGCCCCGCGCTGTCCAGCTGGTTTGTGGTGCTGTGGCTTCATTTGTCTTGGATTCCTTTCCAACCCCTCAGGAAAGCACTGCAGGCAGGGGAGGCGAAGGCAACATAATGTTCAGTGTGATTTTCACTGCATCTGCTCACACAAATATTATCATAACTAATAGAAAATTATCCCAAACAAATGTTTCCTCTGATTAATGACCAATATTAATCATCTTTCTCTCCCATCTGCTGCTCCTCCCTTTCCCTCTGAATCCAGGTACTGATAGCTTCTGTTATCTCATGTGTGTCTCATATTTATTTTCTTTTTCTTTTATTTTTTCCCTCTGTATGCACCAGTAGTTCTCTCATTTGAGGATATTTCCTCTCTGGTGCACTTGATTTTAATAGTGTCTGTCTGTAACAACTCATTTCACCTCCCTTGGGGAAATGTGGGGAGCCCAGGGAACTAAATGTCATAATATCTGGCCCATCTCTCTACTTAAGTTGTAGTAAAATGTACAGATGAATAACCTGAAGTGGTAAGAAAGCTGCTAAAGGCTCCTGTGTGTAATGGTTTAGCAGAGCCACGCTCACAACATAAAGGCACAGTAATCCAATAAAATACCCACAGCTTTGAGGAGAGGAATAGGACATTGAGGGAAAATAGGGACAGCTGCCTCTTCGGTTCATAGGTCAGATCTTTCACAGCAGAACTTGCCTACATTTTTGGGACGGTTACAGTGAGGAAAGGTGGGATATTTTCAGGATTGTCAGAGAAAATAAAATCCTGTGTCCTGAAATCCTACTGAAGCACTGTTAGGGTCTCTCTAGGTGTAAGGGATCTCACCTGCAGCGTGTCTCCCTGGGTTGGAGCAGGAAAGGGATGGGAGCAGGGTCAGGAGAGACCCCCAGGGGCCCCTTGTGCCTGGGGTGAGACAGGGGAACATTTTATTGCCTGGTTGTTGACACTGATTTGCCTTTGTCCCACCCCCGTTTTGTAGTGAACTAAAGAAGACCCGGAGTAGTGTTTTGAAAGGACAAATGTGATGTGAAAGCTCCCCGGGTCCTGCTGGGGCGCACACCTGGCACTGCACAGCGGCTGTGAGCGCAGAGGCAGTGCCAGCAGCATGCTGCACCCCTGCACCCCTCCTTCCCATGAAATCCCACTGAAAAACTGGGAAGTTTGTCCAGGACGGATCTCTGGGGGTTTAGAGCAGCCGGCTGGCCCCAGGCTGGGCAGCTCCGTGGCTCAGCATCCCTCCCTGGCTGTCTCTGCAGGCGAGTACGTCGTCATGACCACGCACTTCCACCTCAAGAGGAAGATCGGCTACTTCGTGATCCAGACCTACCTGCCCTGCATCATGACCGTCATCCTGTCCCAGGTCTCCTTCTGGCTCAACAGGGAGTCTGTCCCCGCCCGCACGGTTTTTGGTGAGTCTGGGAGCACAGGGCACCCTCTCAGCCTGGGGAGAGAGGGAAATGTGAAGGGAAATACACTGAGCATCAGGTAGCTGGTCTTCCCCAGGCTTCCACTGGCATTACTGGAGCTGCTGGCCATTTCCCAGGATAGCTTTCAGTGTCTTCCCACTGCCTTTGCTCCCCCTGAATCACTGCAAAAGTACTCCTGGCCATGTCTCTGCTACAAGCCAAGCCATAAATATTAACAGTAATCAAGGTATTGATCATCTAATTATATGCATTTGGCTGTGTCTGCTTATCTGTATTGGCTTTAGAGCTGAGCAGAGGAAAGGTACACGGGAGGCTTTTAAAGCCCTGCCTTTGAAATTGCTAACGTGCCCCTGGTCACAGCTCCACATAACAAGTTCCTGGGCTGAGGCAGCATAACTGCATGGTGAATATAGTGTTATTATTTCCTTCAGCTGCTTTCAGCTCCTCTCTCCAAAGCAAAGTGCCAGGCTGGCATTGCACATATATTAATAGCTTTTACAAGCATTTAATAACAGAATTGCTTTGTGCTTTCCTGTCAAGACCTTTAGTTCAGGATCTCCACGGGCACGCTCCCAGAGCAGGTGTGATGCTGCAGGATTGTACATCCTGGAAATAACATTGCCCAGCAGATTCCTCTTAACAGAGAGGATACTGGGCAAAAGTCCCCAAGCAGAGTAGGGATATGTGGTATCATATGTGATTACCTCCTGTGTTATCCTGAGAATTGCAGTGAAATAGGTTTCCTCAAGCAGCAGCTCAGATTGAGCAGGAAAGAGCTGACTGAAAAATTAAAACCTACCTGTGTGAAAAATGTCCTTGCTCCCAAATTGCCTTGCTTTCCTATTAAGAAAATAATGAGAACTCCAATTGTTTATTCCTTTTTTTTTTTTTTTTGCCCCTCAGAAAGTATTGTCAACAATATTGAATTGAAACTCTTAAATTACCAGGAGTGTGGCTTAAGGGAACTGAAAATTAGTCAATATTTTTATAATGTTTTTAATGCATTTTTAATTGAAAAGCACATTATTGGGTAAAATGGATGGTAATGGTTGCTTGCTTTAATGAAAAAAGCTTTAAAAGACATTTTGCAACAGATAATTTTTTAGAGATAAATCATTGTGGAATTTTTTCTGGCAGCTTGGGCCACTGACAGCAGGACCCAGGATCCCAGGTGTCCATCCACTGTCATGGACAGGTCACAAGACACTATTTTCAAAACCCTGAGAGAGCTGTATTGGATGAGTAGCCAGTTTCTGATCCTTCTTGAGGTCCCCAACCTTTTTACTGCTATTTTATTAGTTTTATTTTATTGCAAAAGCAACTAGAGGCTTCTCCATGGCATATTCTCCATGAGCTGGGTGTAGCATCATGCAGCTTACCCTGCCAGCAGGTGAGGAATTCAGTGCAGGGGTGTCCCCGTGAGCTAGGACCCTTACGGTGAGCGGAGATCTAGCCAGGGAAGCTTGGAAAAGGTTAATCTCATCCTAATGAAGACGTTTGCCATTTGTTGTACTCAGGACTGAACCAGAATAAGGCTTTGAGCCACCTGAAGTTGGCTCTGATTTGAGCAGGGGTTGGACAAACTGGGGGTGCCCCAAACCTGGAAGTGTTCAAGGCCAGGCTGGAGGGAGCTTTGAGCATCAAGATGATCTCTCAGGTCCCTTCCAGCCCAGCCATCTGTGATTTTTGATTCCATGAGCCTGACCTCCTGCCAACCTGGCCTGTTCTGTTATTCCATGAGTTGCGCTAAGGACTTGTTCTGGGTAAGGCTCCCTTAATTCCAGCAGGAATGTGCATTAGGAGGTGGCTCCTAATTTTACACAAGGGGAGTGGCACCTATTTTGAGAGAAATGGGTATGAGTGCTTGACCTCACTCCATCCTTGTGTCCTGCTGTGCCCCCACAGGTGTCACCACGGTGCTCACCATGACCACACTAAGCATCAGCGCCAGAAACTCGTTACCCAAAGTGGCGTACGCGACGGCCATGGACTGGTTCATAGCCGTCTGTTATGCCTTTGTGTTTTCTGCGCTGATCGAGTTCGCCACCGTCAACTACTTCACCAAGCGCAGCTGGGCCTGGGATGGCAAGAAGGTGCTGGAGGCCCAGGAGATGAAGGTCAGCCAAGGCTGGGGGGGACAGGGTGGGGAAGAAACGCTGCATGAGGGAGCTGTGCCAGGCACAGCAGTGGGTAACGTGCAGCCCCACAGCACTCGGGAGGCTGGATGTTACTCACTGCGTTCCCAGCCCAGGTCCTGACTGCAGCGGTTCTTGAGGGGTGGGGAGGAATGGCCTGGGGCTGGGCAGTGTGCTTAGCTGGAGGGAAACACCCAGGCATGGCTGCTGGCTCTTCCCTCTGTCCTCTGCACGGCCGTTTGCCGGAGGGAACGTGGGCGCATCCATGCTTTGGGCTTGCTCTGCTGGTGCTCTTGTGTCTTCTTTCTTCTCCCTCCAACCCAGAACCCAGCCCTCCCAAACCAGTGAACCAATCCAGCTCAGCCCTCCAACCCCATTCCTTGTTGCTAGCATGCCCAAAAACCCCAAATATGCCCCAGGATACCCCCTGAGCCATGTCCCCTGGCCAGCTCTGACACCGATGCCATTGCCCACAGCTGCTGCTCTGTGAGCTTGGGCAGGGAAGGTGGGTGGGAAGCCAGCAATCACAAACAGCAACTGGCAGCAAATTAGTGCCTGGCATCACCCATGTTTTCCCTCCCTGCTCGGGATCAGCCTCTCTGGCAGCTTCCTTCCTGACAGGCTCCACTACCCCTGCTCGTGCCCCCCTCCCTCTGAACTGATTTAATCTTGGCTGTGTAGAGAAATCGCTTACTGTAGCATGCTGCTCCTTGTTTATATTTATTGAATCAATTTGAAAATCAGCTTTGTCCTTGTTCTTGGTTCTGGAGCCTTTCTATTTTTCTCCTTTGCATTTTAATGTGTTGTTGGAAATCGTTGTGGGGCTGTATGTTAAACACCTGACAGAATTGCAGCAACTTTTGGGAAGACAACAGCCGGTCATCTCTCTGGTGTGGAGGTCAAAGAAGGTGAACATAGCCATCACTGGGTGTTGAATGCCTCTCTCTTGTCTTCCTTGGACTCTCTCTATGTGTTTGCTTTTACAGCTGTGGTCTGAGCAGCAGACTTATGGCAGAAAGCGTCCCGAGGGGGTCAGGTCATGGTCTCCTACTTCCATCATGAACAATGATGCTAACCTGGCCTCTAGAGATGAGAGAAGCCTTTCCCAAGTCATTGGCGTGAGTGAAGAGTCAGGACAGGTCCTCAAAGCCACGGTGTCCCTTTCAGGGATGGGCAAATCAGCACAAAGTCAGGATTCACACAGCCTTGGGCAATTATGTGAACTGGGCGGAAAAAGCAGTAAAGGCTCAAAAGCTTCAGTTTATCTTAGAAACAGCGTGTTCCTCAATTTATTCACTGACCCAGCACTGCAAGACTAACAGTGCTGAAACAATAGAGTACGAGCATGCAGAATGTTCCTGCGTATGATAATCAAACAAGAAAACAAAGCAGGAGCAGGGATGTTTCAGAGGGGATGCTCTCCATGAGTTTGCTGCAGTTGGTATTAGCCTGGAGAATGAGGAAGGGCTCCAAATTTGCAGATGCTTTTTCAAGCTAACTCTGATCTTTATTGAAGAAATGAACCCACTCCCAGTCTCTGCAGCTCAGAGAGCTCCCTGAAGAGTGATGGGCTTTCTGGGAGCTTAGGAATATGATGTGTCAACATATTTGCTTTTCATCTTTATTCCAATGAGTATTTCTAAGCAGTGAATTTGCTACGCAATGGAGGTGCCTCACTGGCTCAGTTTCGGCCTTTAATTAGCTCTTCTTGAAACAATTGACAAGCCAGGTGGTTGAGACCACAAAAGAAAGAAGAGGCAGAAGAATAACTATTGGCATTTTAAAGTGTTTGTATCAAGGGTAAAACTGCCAGTGACAAGCCCAGGCTGAGCCCTGGTCTCTGGAGATCCTTCTCCCCAGCCAAAAGCAATGTTCTTTATTGACATGATGGCAAGGATCCTCACTCCAGGTTTGATTGCCTGGACATGAAAAAAAAATCAATGTAGGCTGCAGCAATGCTTCCCATCCCTCTTGGACAAAATCACTGCCATGGGAAAGCTGTGGTTGCTGACAGACACTCCCAGTGTGTTCATTCTCTCTTTCTCCCCTTCAGCCAAACCATTGGTTTAGATGGGAACACCTGGGGTTTTTTTAGGTAGAACCTAAAATTCTGGGCTGATCTTGTGAATTGCTGGTCTCTGCATCAGAAAATCATGATGATGTTCTGGCTGTAGCCACAGTTGGTTCTAGCTGGGAGCTACTCTGCACATTTCTCCACAGTTCTCCAATGAAAAGCAGGCAGGTATCACCAGAGATGTCACTAAAAACTCCCTTTAGCCTGCACTCCGATAAGATTTGGCTAATGTTTCTTGGACCCAAGGATTTTCCAAGCCTTTCCTGCCTGCCATCAGTAATTGTTAATTGTGGATGAAATGTTTATTTTCTTTTTTCATGGTGAAGTGGCTGCAACCAACCCAGAGGTGCAGATCGAATTGGAGAGAAGTATTTGAGTCCAATGTGGAAAAATTGTTAGAAAAGGTGATTTAAAAAAAAAACATCATCAGGAGAAAGGTGTGAGATGGCAGAGAGGTGTGAGATGAGTGAGAGGCCAAAGAGATTGAAAGATGAGTGGGTTCAGTAGCAAGAAAAGCTCCTTATCTCCAGCATCCTCAAAATATCTTGTTAAAAGGATCCACGTTGGGACAGAAGAGCTGTGTCTGAGCAGAGAGATCCGTCCGCCATCCCAGCCTTAGGGATGGCCGCCTCTGCATCCAGCAATGTCATTTCTTGAGTGGCTGTGACAGTGAGGATCCGAAGAGAGAACAAGCAATGGTGACTTTGCTGCTGGGAAACTGCAAGGATGACATTTACCAGTGAGTTTACCACCAAAATAAAGTGTTGTCTATTCCTTTGGATCCTTGGAAGACACTTAAACCCACTTCTGCCTGCAATGGCATGTCTGCAAAAAACCTGATCTAGTTCTGTATCTATTTGCCCTGAAATCCTGGGTGTCAAGAAGCAACAAAACCAGTACAAGTATCTGCAGTCAGACACATGGAAACAGAATGTACTTTGGATGGAGCAGTAATCCTTGATCTTTATTTTGGTCTCAAGACAATAGTTCTTCAGTGCATGGTGAGGTTAGGACCAGGATTTTTATGTCCTTTTCACTAAGAAAAATGTGCCTAGGTGATTTATTCTACTCACTGGGTAAAGCCTGGCATTTTGTCCAACCCACTCTTCAGCAATTCTCAAGGTTGCCCTTTGATCCAGCTCCCTTGGGAATCATTTTTCTTTCTCCTTTGTTTCTTTCGATTTGTGGCATCTTTGTTACAATCCTAGAGGAACTGGAACCAGCCTTGCCAGGCCACCATTTTCAACCAGGTTGAAATCTTTAGGACTCATGGTAGTTCAGACCCTTCTCTGTTTTGTCTGCCTGACTGTGGTCAATGTTTTTCCTGGGACTTCCCCTTGCTGGCCATGCTCTGCAGCCCATGTGTCCTTAGTTCTTCTGCACTTGCAGTCTCCTGCAGCTCTCCGTGGTTTCCAGGATGATCTCAGAGGTCTTTTCCAACCTCACTGATAACACTGCGAGTGATTTATGTCCTCAGCACCTTCACTACAGTCCATGAATCATTCTTCAGCAGCATTTCACCCTCTTTCTCTCATCACTTAGTGCTGTGTTGGGCTGATTATTGACTCCATTCAACCTCTTTGTCTGGTGATCCAGGGAGCAGACCATTGGGCTCAGTCCCATATAATCTGAATTATCAAGTCTCTGGCAGAATGCAGTGGGAATTTGGCTGGTGTGAGGAAGGAGTGACACCTTTGCTGGAGCAGAAATTGCAGTTGCTGGGCTTTGAGTTATGGGATGCAAGTATGGGAGAGGCTGGAGCTGCATGGGGGTCATTAAAGTGGCTTTTCTCTAGAGTGACAAGTGGAAAATACTTGGATTTCTCAAGTTCTGCAGATATTCATGACTTTAAGACTTGCCTGTGAGAAAAATAGTGCTTCCAATCCAAATTTCTAGCCCAGGAGCAGGTACAGAGAACTAAATCTTGAGCAAATCATAGGCAGAACTAGTACACCCCATAATTTAAATGTTCAGGTGTTCATTCCTCAGCAGAGAGGCTTGAAGACAAGAATATTTAGCAAAAATACTATTATTTTCCAGTGTGTGTGTTGTTGAAGAACTTGTCAGACTGCACTATCCAGGGAATAGATTTATCTCCAGAGCAGATTTCACAGTTTTTCCCTCAGGAGAGCAGCACAGGGACATCTTTGTACAGTGATTCAGTGTCCCTGTGCCTCAACGGGGCCAGAAGTGCAGGAATTCCTTTGCAAAATAGATGTTTTAAATAGGACAAGTTTTCAAAGCAAGTGTGGGGATTCCTCCTGTTTATCCACTCTTTCCTTCTGTTTCAGGAGGATGTGGAATTCCTCACAGATAAAGGTGCAGGGTGAAGGCTGGGGGCTGCTTTGCAGCTGACAGCAGCAAGCACATTTTGCTTTGTTTGATTGTCAAAATCTTGCCTGAAACAGTTATTTATGAAGCACAGCCCAGCAAGCAGGCTGAACCATTTCTTCTGACACCTCAGGGGCAGAACACACCCAGAGCACGCGTGTGTCGGCAGTGTGGGTGTTCCGGTGCTCCCAGCTCTGACCATGGGGAAGACTCCACAGGCAGCTGGGAAAAGGCCCTGGCTGTAGGTTCCCAAGCCTCTGCTCTACCTGAACAGCCTGATCTGAGGTTCAGGGAATCCCAAATAAATTCCTGGGGACTCTGGATCGCACTAATAGGAGCAGTAGCTCACTGTCACCACCCACAGCATCCAGATTTGCCAGACTTTACTCCGTTTCAGCTGATTTCATATGGATCCACCTTCCAAACTCTGGGGCAGAAAAGCTGGCCAGGTTGAAAATGTCACGTCACTTGGATTCATCTTATTCCCCTAATGAATAACAAGGCTGATTAATATTAAAATAATCACAGTGCACTGCCAATTACGTTCTGCGAACAACAATCTCTTCAGCATTTCATTACTGATTATTAATTATTTTATTGCCTCCTGTAGCTGTGTTAATAAGTAATCATACTTAAGCATATTTAAGTGTTTTAATAGGTGAAACATCTTCAGTCCTTTACTTGCTTCTTGCCAGTTCTTTAGCAGGAAACATTCATCTGCTGTGCAGAATCAGACTCAGTTAATTGTGAAAGACCATAACACCCTCTCCATAAAATACTATGAATGTGGTCCAAACAGTGGTTTAGTCTGATCTGGAGTCTGAAGGCACCTAAACCTCCTCCGAACAGCAAGTTAATTTCTGTAATTACTGGCATTATTACTAGGCTGCCTGGCTATGGTGTTATTGAAGAGGGGTTTAAAGATTGCACAGAAGTCTGCTTTTACTGTCCCTCTGAAAATCACTGTGGAAAATTCATTTCCTTAGGTAACCAGGAATATCCATGGTGATTGTGTACACATTGAAAATGGAAGCACAGCACTGAAAGCTGAAGCCCTGGGACTGTCTCTGCAGAGCAGAGGCTGGGCAGATCTGGCCCTCCCAGCCCCCAGTGCTACCCAGGCTCGGGTGAGGAGAGGGACAGGTCCTGCTGGTCCCGCTCTCTCCTCCTGAAGGGCTTCTCTCACAGGTACAGGCATGACCATGCCCAGCAGCCCTGGGAAGTGTCTGGATGAGCCTCGTGTTTCAGTTGCTTTTGAACAGAAAAAAGTCATCCAAAGGCACCCCTTGCTCTGAGTTTAGAGATCAGAGTCCCACCCTGAGGCACGGCTGTGTCCGTGCTGGCTCTGGGAGTAACAGCAGGGCCACGGGAGTGCTGGGGTGTGTGGGGTGCCTGGTGCCTGGATATCAATAGATTTCATTCAGGGGGCTTCCCCTTGGAGACCTGGATTGCTTTATGCAGCACACTGCAGCTTTCTCAGCTCCCTGACAGCAGGAGCACATCCCCAGAGTGGGGGAAACACCTGCCATGACTCCCTAGGTCCATCTTCCTGTCCAGCCATCCCTGTGAATACCTGAACTGTCTGTCCCCAGCGTTTCCCCTCATCCTTCAGTGCATCACAGCTGACACACAGGAGCTTCTCTTGTCATTCTGCCTGCCACTTGTCCTCACTGCAGCACGGATGCTGTCCCCCAGAGCCCTGTGGGAGGGATTCAATCACCTTCCATGATTTTCAGTAACCCTCAGGCATGAAGGCAGGAGGAAAGGCTTCCCTCTGCCCTGTAGTGATGTGTCGAGCATTCCTGAAATCCAGCTGGTGCAAATGCCTTCCATCTGTTCTGTACCTTACCTGGATAGGTTGTGAGGTGCTCTAAAGGGTTCCAGAAGCATTTTGAACATCATGACATTAAATTTTAAGGTGTTCCTGTGAGGAACTCGGGGCACTAAGGAAATTTATGACATGGCACTGAAATACGGTGCAAAAATGTTGCAATGCTGTTGCCCATATCCTTAAAGCCACTGGCCTTCTGCCACCAAGAAAAAAAAACAAAAAAAATGACCTGTAATCCTGTGTGCTGTGTCCTCCTCTCACTTGACGCAGGAAGCAGCCAGCCAAGCAGAAAATCCAGTTCTTCCCAAAGGATGACCACACAGGGCGTCATTCCTTTTTGCCATTCTTCTTTCACAAGGTACACTCTTCCCTTCTCGGTCTCCTGCTCCTCACACCTTCCTCCACCTTCTCACCCGGACAAGCAGGTAAACTCAGAGGACAAAACACTCTCCGTGCAATTCCCTGTTACTTCATCTCTGTTATGTTTTGTTTTTTTTTCCCCCTTCCACCTCCCCTAGAAAAAAGAGCCGGTGGCACTGGCGAAGAAAACCAACAACACCTACAACATTGTTGGCACCACCTACGCCCTGAACATCGCCAAGGAGCCCGGGCTGCCCACCATCTCCAAAAGTGCTGCTGCCACTGCCACTGCCACCAGCGTGCCCCCGAAGATGCCCCGCCTGGAGGAGAAGCTCCCCGAGAGCAAGAAGACCTACAACAGCGTCAGCAAGGTAGACAAGATGTCCCGCATCGTCTTCCCAGTCCTCTTTGCCATTTTCAACTTGGTCTACTGGGCCACCTATGTGAACCGGGAGTCAGCTATCAAGGGAATGATCCCCAAACAATAAAACCGGTCACACAAACCTTCCATCAGTGAGCATCATCCCAGCAGGAATTCTCCAGGGCTTTCTTCTTTTCTTGTTTTGTTTAATTATGATCGTTCATTTGATATTATTATTATTACTATTAGGTCACTCTTTTATAATGTAAACAAAACTGTGATTTTAATTTAATCCCATATACTTTGGTTTCATTTACTTTGATGATGAAAGTTTAAAAAAAAAGGGATCATAACAAGTTGTGCCTCTAACATCTTAAGTCTGTTGTCACCCATCTGACCAAGTCACCCTGTGCTGCCATCTCTCCTCTGCCACCTCCTGTGGTCCCCATGGTCTTCATGCCTCTGCCATTTCATGCTGTCCCCAGGGGCTGCTGCTCTGGGGCTCCTCCTGTGTGATGGACTGCCCTAGCATGGGGATGCTGTGTCAGTCCCTAAGTCGGGCTCCTCTTCAGTGCCTGGCACTTTGTTCTGGGTCCTGCACCTGGGCTGTACATGCTGGTCACCTGTGGGGACAAGGGAGTGGCATGGCATGGGCCAGCTGGTGGCTAGTGCCTGCTGGGGCAAACCACCACTGCTGTGGAGCCACTGCAGGGGCAGAGCAGGGTGGCAGCATCTTGTAGGTGTGCAAGTCTTCTTCCTCTCTGTCCTCAGCAAACCCAGCTGGTTTCCTCTGCCCAGACAAGGACGGGTGGGAAAGGTCCTGTCTGTCTGCCAGGCTGCACTCTTGGGGCGGTTCATGTCAGTGGGCAGTGCAGCTCCTGCCAGGGAAATAATGCTTCTCAGCATCAGTCAGGAAGTCAAGAGAGAAGCTTTACAAAGCCTTGGAGGAGATGGGAGCTGTGAGGCTGCCTGCATTCAGCACCAGGACTGGAAACCACAGAGCTCATGTTCACGTGGGTGGTTCATCCCTTTCTCTTGGCCCCATCCACTTATTCTTCTTAGCAGATCCTCTCTGTCCCAGCCCCTTCTTCCAGCTTCCCATTCATCTTCCTCTGGCTGCCCAGCAGCCCTCAGTGGTATCTCCCTGCTCACACGTGGGTTTAGGCAGGGAAGCTCCCACCTCTCAGGTAAACCACCCTGATGGGGAGGAGCACAGCCTAGGGAAGTGCAGCTCATGGTACAGGGTGTTCCCTGTGGGACCCATCACGGGCCATTCTACCACCTGTGGGGATGAGACAGGGGACAGGTGGTCCCCAGGACTGTCCCTGGCCCTGCTGAACTGGTGCACCCTCAGCACCACAATAAAACAGCAGAAAGGGCTCTTTGGAAGAGCAGGGTGACACTGCTGTCCTGTAGAGCCATGTGAGCCAGGGGCCACCCCACAGAGCCCCTGAGGTGTTACCCAATCTAACACCTGCACACTCTTCCAAGGAAAGCCCTCCAGTGCCTTGGAGAGAGGCTTTTTGTCCCTTCCTGACCACCACAGTCAAGGCCCCAAAACAGTGGTTGTCCCCTTGCCAGGGGTGGGACCTCCAAGTGGTGCCATCCAAGCCATCTGTCCCTGGATCCATGGGCACACTGTCCTGCTACAAGGACATCTGGTGCCTGATGATTCCTTGTCCCCAGCCCATGGGTAGCATGGTCCTGCTGCCCCAGGGGGATGCACCTCCTCTTTCCTAGGCCTCCCTCTGCCCCCCAGGCTGCACGTTTTGGGCTCATGCAGCCGGGCCATGGCCCCAGCACCCCCAGGGTGATGCCTCCAGCATTGCTTTGAGCCTCTGTGCCAGGCTTGGCCTCCCCCTGCCCGTGCAGGAGCAGGGCTGAGCTCAAGGCACAGGATTTGCCCCACCTGGAATATCCATGGGGGCAGCAGGACGGAGCAAGGAAGGCCAGGGCACTTTGTCCTGCAGGGTGGGTGGCACTGGTGCGTGTCCTGCCTGTCCCTTAGCAATCTCACTGGTTCAACAGCAGTGCAGTCACTCCCCCAGCCCACAGCTGAGGTTTGGAGGGGAGTTTGGAGATGTTTAGCCCAGTCCTGGTGTGTTGGGTCCACAGGCACATCCATGCCCCCGGCAGCCCTTGGGAAAGGGGCACCAGACCCCCTACAGGCTGATGCTGAGGAAACCAGCTCTGTCCACAGCCTCTCTCACAGCATCTGCATCCCAAATCATGACATTTCTACAGTGCCTTTCATCCCCACGGTGGGTGGCAAGGCCCAGGAGCTCTCCCCGCTCTGCCTGAAGCTTCGGGGTGGAGGAGCAGAAGGAGGGTGCACCATCCCCAGCCCTTCTGCTGGGCAGGGGGGATATGCTGGCTTCTTTGGCACCTGGCTCTGCCTGGCTTGGGCCTCCTGCCGCTGCTGCAGCCACCCCAATGCCACATCCCAGCTGCCCCATCACTGCCTTGATGTGTCCCCAAGCCCCCTGCTCCTGAGGCACCCTGTGCTCCCTCCACACTCCCTCAACACTGAGTTGCCTCCCTGCCACCCTCTGCTCCCTGGGCTCTCCAGTGGGAAGGGCTACAGCTGTTTGTTTTGGAAACATTTTCTTAAATAAGCTAGATGAAGAGTGTCTCATAAAACATTCATGTCACTATAATACTCAGGCCTAAGTGAATGGAGTAGAAACCCTACAACAAGCAAAACAAACACAATAAAATGGTCACAAAGAGTATGTTGTGTTTACTAATGGAATTACAGCAAGTTTAAATACTGGATCCAGTGACTTAGCTGGCTTAGCTGGCCCTGGTGCAGAGGTCACCAGGGAATTCTAGCTAGCCTGGGAATTCCCCAGAATCCCTTCTACCCCAAGAGCCAGGTCACGGTCTGACAGTGCCTGCTTTGTAGAGCTCTCCATAAATTGTCAGGTCTTACCATCAGCTTCTCAGCAGCCCAGACACCCCAGCACTGCCTGTGCTGCCTGCCCAGGGCCAGGTGGGCTCTGTGCTGTGAGGTGATGCTCAGGAGAGGGGCTGACTCTCCCTGAAGTTCTGGACACAGCACTGGGGTCACACCTGAGCCTCCTCCCTCCCTTCCTGCTGCGATCCAGCTGCTCTCACTGACCTGTCAGGGTGAATTCCTGCCCGTCCCTCCCCACAGTCCTTCCCCCTTGTCCCACCCAGGACACTGTCCCCCGAGCTGGTTTGCCCGTGACACCCGTCTGCTGGCTCATCTTTGCTCTTCCCAGCTCCAAAAACTCATCCTGATAAAAGGCTGACTCCCCATGTCTGTGTGAGCGCGCCTCGAAAGCCAAGTCTATTCCGGACCAAAGCCTGGCATGGGCTCTGAGCCTTTTTGCCAGCTGGAAGCAGAAATACCAGCATCCTTTGGTTAAAGACAACAAACCAAACAGGATTTCTAGTTTGGCTTCCAAGCAGGGAAGCATTTTGGGAAGATAGTTATAAATAAGTGGTTTAACATCTCCTGCCAGCAGACATCACAGAGAAGATAATGTTCTTTTTTATAAAACTGTCAGTGACTCAAATTAGGACTTTTCCTTCCCAGTTAACATGAGGCTGTTGATGGGGGCTTCTTCTAAGTGCTTGCCAGGCCAGAGCTAAACTAGCATCAATGACTGGAGTTTAGGGCTTGCTGTGATAGTATATAAGGGCTCCATTTTTATAGCTGATCCTGTATAGAAATTCATCTGTATGTGACAATTGATAATCTAATCCACAGTTGTGCAGAGAGTGGACACTTCATTTCACTGTGAACCTCAACACTCCAGTATTGCTTTTCTTCTCGCAAGGCCTGAACTTCCCTGACTTGATGAGAATCTCCCAGGCAGGAATTGGAAGCCTTTGAGGGTGATAAAAATGATCTATTGGTCTGCACTCCTGTTTTGCAGCTTGGATTCCTTTCAGCCATCCCTTGGGGAAGGTCAATCACATCCCAGGAAAGGGCTTCTCCTGTTGCAGGTCACCTCTCCTAGGAAGACCCTCTGTTCTGCTGAGAAGCTCTCTGAGACCTTCAGAAACCTGGTGCTGTTGCCTCTCCCAGAGCGTCCAGGAGGGTTCTCCCACACAAAGGGTGCTCTCCCAACAGGCTTTCCTTGGGAAGGGTTTGTCAGGGATGTGCTGCTGCCCCCTTTCCATGTTCTTGGTCCTGGGGGTGGTGGAGAGCTGGCATGGGGCCGTGGGACTGGGTTGTCACAGCATGTAGGGTCAGGCCAGCCCCCACTCCAGGCCCTCTTCCCCAAATTGTGTCCCTCCCTTCTGCCCACCCAATCAGACACCTGTGTGGATTTTGCAGCCTGGAGAGAAACATTTCCCCTACTCCCATTGAGGCTGAGGAGAGCTCAGTCAGGGCAAAGGACACATTGATGGAAATATAAATACTCTATTAATATTAAAGTAGGGAGAAAAAACATCCAAGCAACTCACCAAGCCTCTCTCCATATCCATAAACTACTTCTGAAGGTAGTTTTGGCAAGAGGCCACAGCACAGATGAAACTGATGGCTTGCAGGTATAAATATTTACTGTTTGACCTTGTTACTGTTCTATCAGCCAAAGGTTTTTACATATATATATATATATACACACACACACATGCGCGTGTGTATATTTATGCTCATAAACTCTTTATATCTAAACTAAAAAGTCAAACCTCTTTGTCTTTGAAAGACAGAGTGACCACTTTCAATTATTTCACTTCCCTCTCATTCTCTTTGCTAAATCTTCTAGAATGAGGTGAACCCTCTCTGCTGGGCTTTGGGAGGCACAGGGAACAAAGGCAGCAAGGGAGAAGAGCCTCTCCCCACTCTGGGGGCTCAAGTACCAAGGTCACTGCTGGCAGTGCTGCCCAATATCTTTCAGGAAAGCTCAGTCCCCAGTGTCACAGCTGCTCCAGCACAGCCCTTGTCCTGCCCCGGACATTGGGATGTTCCCAAAATGGCTTTTTAACAGCTGAGTGCTACAAGCAATCGGTCCTCACCCTACAGCACAATCAGGGATGTGCAGTGTGAGGTCTCCATGCTCAGTCTGCTTCAGGAGGGAGCAAAAACCCAGGTGGGGTCCACTCCAGCTGTCCCTGGCCAGAGGAACCCCACAGGCAGGGGCTGTGCTTCACCTTGGCCTCTCCTGCCAGGCACAGGGGAGTGCTGGCCCTTGGCCTCTGCTGGCTGCTGCTCCAGCTGGGATGCGCGGATACCTGAGCCTGTGCTAACTGTCCTGGTCTGTCCTGGTGTCAGCTGCTGCTGCTGTCCTGGTCTCAGCACAAGCAGGACCCCACACGGGTGTTGGGTGGGCTGTGAGCAGTGGGGCCATGGTGAGCAGCTGCTCTCAGAGGTACCCAGCATCAGCTCCCTCCGTGTCACCCCCAACGCTGCCCCGACTTAGAGCGTTCAGGCAGTGATCCTGCACTTGCAGCTCCTCTGTTCCCTCCTCTGCTGTGGCAGTCAGCAGCGAGTGCCTCGTGGTGTCCCAGCAGGGAGCGTGAAGGATGTCACCACCCATAAGCTGGTTCTTGTCCTGGTTCTGTGCCTGCCTCCCACCACGGGAATCTGTGCTGCTTTACACACTCTTGGGCTTGGGCTGGTCCCAGCACTGGGCTGTCATCCTTCACCACGAGTGGGGTGATGCTGGTTTTTGCTCACGAAGCTCTAGGACAAAACATGATCTGGCTATTCCATCCTGGTCCCCACTGTCCCATTCCCCACCAGTGCATATCTCTTCTGCACAAAACTTTACTGGTCCCACCTGCCGAGAGAGGGAAGCCTCCATCCAGGTTTGCTGCGTGAGCCAGGATGCTCCCACAGTCTTTGAAAACTCTTGGCTCTTCTCTTCAGAGCTGCTCGAAGGCCCTGTCAGCTTGACAAGACCATTGGCTCGTGTTGCAGTGCGAGCTGCACTCTGTTTCCCCTGAAAAGTCTGTCAGTACCTCCTGTCTTTCTGCAAGGCACCCAGCAAATGTAACAGCAGCCGTACGTTGCATGGTTTGATTTTTGCAACCACACAAAGTAGGGGCAGAGCTGGGAAACCTGAGTCACTGCCACACTGCCTTTGCCAGGCTGCATTTAGAGTGGAAGGGTTCCTCTGCTGTCACCAGGGAGTTTCTCAGCCCACAAGATGCAGTCAGGTGGCCTCGAGCATCCCCTCATCAACCGGATTTTCACTGTCAGCTGACCTGGGGATAGCTGCAGGCAGGTGTCCTACCTGAAGGTGAGGGCACCAGCTGCTCCTTTAGGTACAGAAAGTGGCACTAGCACCATGCTAGGGCAGCCCATTCTGAAAAAGAGCACACCCAGCAAATCACCAGAGAACACCGTCATTGTCACTGCCTCGGGTCCAGTCTGTGCCCCAGTTCGTCCTCGGCTTTGTTTTCCATCTTGTGAGACTCTCTTTACGCCACTATGAGAAAGGATCTAGCTGGCAGCAGTTTAATGCATGACAATCCTGTTATTACAGCTGTAAATAAATAACAACTAGGAAAAAAAATGCATTTTTAAAATTTTTTTGTTGACTTTATTTTCATTATTGACTAGCTGGTAGCCACTTTCTTAAGGGATTTCTCATGGAAACTGTGACCTTTCTTCTCTCTATTTCTCTCTCTCTTTCTTTCTGAGATTTTTTTTTCTGTGTTTCAAATGCTTTTTGGTGCAATGTTCAATGCCTGTTTGTATTTTTGAATTGTATTTTTCAACCTTTGCTGGAAAAAAAAGAAAAAAAAGGCCCATTCTAACTGGCAGGATTTTGAGTCCTGCCATTTTTTTCAGCTTTTAGCTTTTTCAATAAGTTAAAGCAACAGAAAAATGCCTCAAAAAATTACAGTGAAGTTCTGAAGAGAGATTAGAAAACATCAGAAACAAGAAGTACATGAGTAAGATCAGCGAGCTGAGTGGAGGAGGAGGAGGACTGTTGTGACACCTACTAACCTCCTGATCTAGCACACAAGGTGGGACTAGACCTCTTCACTGAATTAAATCACTCCGCTTTTCCACTCTACCCACTCTCTTGAACTCCAATCAAAACAAATAAAAATTCATATTTTAAAAAAAATAATCTGCTTTTTTTGTCATGGGCTATTTTCCATGGTCTGTTTCTCAAAGCCAAATAACACTGACAAACAAAGGGATGGGGATTCTGGGGAGCCAGACCTCAGGGCTTTGGACTACCTGCACATTTGGCACAGGGTGCCCAGAGAAGCTGTGGCTGCCCCATCCCTGGAAGTGTCCAGGGCCAGGTTGGATGGAGCTCTGAGCAGCCTGGGATAGTGGAAGGTGTCCCTGCCCATGGCAGGGAGTGGAATGGGATGAGCTTTAAAGTCCCTTCTAACCCCAAAGTTTGGCCAGACTCCTTTCCTGCAGGCAGTTTTGGCTGTGGCTCCCATGTGAATATTAGATTTACATAGGCTGTGTTTAACAGCACACAGCTGGCCGTGCCGTGTCCCTCAGTGTGACCTGTGTGTGCCCTGCTGAAAGGGGAGTTTGAGGTGTAGGGACTTCATTTGGACACTCCACTGCATCTCCTTGGAGCCATGAGGTTTTATATTTAGCACCTAATGGAAAGAAGGATTTTTCTCCCCATGTAGAAAGATCTGAAATTAAGTAAATCTCTTCAAGTGCAAAAGTAGAGGACAAATCACCTGCAGGAAATGTTGAAGTTCATCCTATTGCATTAAACTTTAAATGTTTCCCTGAACCCTTTTCTGCATTTTTGGCTCCTTTTCAGTTTAAAATATTGATGATATACTCAAATCCAACATATTCAATGAGGACCTCCCCCTCCCCCCAGCTACACTGGGAAATAGCAGGAGAAGAAAATAACTCCAGTGACAGCATTAGTTGTTTTCCACACCTGAAGAAGGAACGAAACGCCCTCCACCTTCCCCAAGTTCCCTGAGCACCATCTGTATGCTGCACCAGGGACTTGCTGGAGGGACAATATCTCCAAACATATTGCAACCTTGGCCAAAAAAAAAGTTACGCATTCGAATTTGCTGCATTCAGCTGAATCCTCCTCCTCCCTCCGAGATTCGGATGACAGAAGAGGTTTGGGAGAGCTGGGGCTCGCAGCTGCTGTGGCAGATGGAGAGTTACCATGGGTCTGAGCAGTACAGGCTGCATACTTATGTCTTCCCGGGGAAGGAGCAGAGCTTGTGGCCTCAGCAGGAGAAGCCCAGCACTGTTTGGAACCATAAAAACTCGAACCTGAAGTTTTCACCCATTCCCTCACCATCCCACCGCACCCCCCACCCCGGCCTGAGTCCTTCCCTGATCAAGACTGCACAGGGTTGGCCCCAGCCTGAAAAGATCTTCCTGACTCAGAAGACAAAAATAAACAACGATGTGAAATGCTTCCCTGCATTATCACTTCTCTATTTGAACCTAGAACAAGGACCCTGAAGAGGAACAGAGTGTAATTGCAGTGTCCACAGAAAAGAAATAGTAATGAAAACAGACAGAGCCGGGAGAATTGGCAGAGAAGAGGCAGAGCTGAACAAGTATTTATTACCCCAGCACTTAGTGCTCAGGCTGACAGGTGTCTCAGGAATGCAATAGCTGGGTTTTATTATTAGGTGCTCATAACACAGAAGTGCTTGGGGTGAGGGGAGGGCAGAGCTGCTGACGTGAGGCTCCCGAGGCGCCAGGAGTTGGGGAGCAGATCATTCATTCCTGCCCTGCAGCAGGCTCTGCTGTGGCCAGGGGAGATGGCTCAGGAAAGGATCCCCCCGAGGCACAGTGGTTTCCTTCTGCCTTCAAAGGGCTGCTCTTCCAGAAAACTCTTCTGCAAACCAACTCCTCGTGAGGTGCGGCAAGGGCCCCAAAGCCAGCCCTGAGCCAGCTCTCACACATTGGGGGCGGAATGATCAAAAACCCCAGCAGCAGGGCAGGGTTCCTTCTGCAGAAGGAGCCCTCTTCTCTGTCCTTTCTCCTCTAGGACAGGTAGGTCCAACACTGCATGGCTCCCATTTTCAGGGCTCTTCCCAGAGCCATGGCTGTGCTGGCTGCCTTGTAAGCAGGCAGTTCTTCATTCTGCAATTCGTCCTGACTGAACACATCCATCAGCAGCTTGTCAGTGGGAAAACACGGCTGGAGACTGTGTGGTTGCCCCACTGCACAGAGAACACCCTTGCCTGGCAGGACTGTGGATTCCTGGGGTTCATGTCCCCTGCTGCACGGGGGATCCCAGCCTCGCTGGATCCATCACTGCCACTTGTGAAATTCCTGCTGCCCCCACCGCCTTCCCTTTTCACTCTCGGGATGGGCGAGGTGTGAACAAGAGCCGGAGCAGCGAGTGGAGCTGCTTCCCAGCACAGATGTGCTCAGCTCCTTCCACGGATCTGCCGTGTCCTTCACGGGGATGAAGATGTCCCCTCTTCCTCCTCCACCCCGAAGCCAGCAGCAGGCACTGAGCTGTGCAGGGTGATGTGCCTGGAGCGCTGGGTCAGCCCCAGCGAAACCCCAGGGAATGCCCCCATGGGCAGCAGGAGCTGCTCCAGCCCCGCTCTGACCCCAGGGGAAGGAGACATCTCCAGGGTGGGAAGCTCCTTGGGTCTCCTCCTTGGACCTTAGCAGCAAATCTGGTGTCGACCCCGTGTGCTGCTGTGGTCCCTGCTCCAGTGGCAGAGTCCAGGTGGGATCCAGGCCTCCCCCACGCCTCGCCCCAGGGTGTTCTGCCGTGGGGATTTGGCTGACACAGCCGCAGGGCGCTCAGGTGGGACAGGGGACTCAGCCAGCCTGGGGACAGCAGGGACCCTGAGCCAACAGGGCTGTGCCACCCCCATCACCAGCACGTTCGGCAGGCAGAGAGAAAGTCTCTCTGAAAAACAGCACCAGGGGATTTTCTTCCGAAGCGGAGAGGTGCAGGAGCTGGCCGAGCATTAGGGACTTCATAAAAGCACACTGGGATGCCCCATAAATAGCAGTGGAGGCAGTGGCAGCAGTGGTTTCACAGAGCCAGAACTGCAGCAAGAACAGTCCAAGGACATGAGGGAGGACAGGCTGGTAGGAAAAAGCAATATTTTGTTTATTACACAGATAGCACAGCTGGGGGAAAGAAGCCAAGCTTTCCGGTCTATAAACTCTCCTTGGGATGTGGTGCTGTAAACTTCAGACTCAGAGCTGAGAAGTGGTCTGGGGTGACTCTGTTCATAAGGCAATCAGAAGGCAAAGCCTCCCAGCTCCCAGCAAAGTTGCTTGAAAGGGGAAAGGTGTTTCTTGGGCTTTTCTGAAGAATAGGAGACAAAATAGTATTGCTGAGCTTATTCAGAAAAGAAAGAAAAGCAGGCAGTGACCTGGGTTTTAAAAAAAGATACAGAAATCAGTACAATATGGACAGAAAACTCCTCTAAAGTTAATTGTGAGTTAAAAACACAGTTTTCTCAGCATATGCACGTTGTACCCTTGCCCAAGAAGCCTGGGAGCAGTAAGTCCATGGTCTGGCCCAGCTCAGCGACACATCAGCCCAGACCTGTGCTGGAAATTACCATAACTCACCAGCATCCAAGAGAAGCTGCGTAGGCTCCTCTGACAATTTCTCTTTGCTATAGTGAATTTTTCAGTATCTGTGACAGATTGTAATCCCCAGTTTGACTGTAAAACTAGCCCTTGCCTTCTTACTGCCTTATTACACCCTGCATAAATCAGCAGGGGTGGTGAGACAGGATTGATAAGGAGGATTTATTATGCTTGAATAACCATCTATAAGAACTGATTGCTGAGTGATTCCCCCTCCCTCCCCTGGAGGACAGCTGCTGCCAGAATGCAGTCACTGTCAGGTGGGAACACTCCATCAGCTGGGATGGGGGAACCTCACTCACATCCTCACTGGGAGGAGAGGGTTGGGTTCACCGGGCCGTGGTTATCACAGAATCACAGAATGGGTTGGGTGGGAAGGAACTTTAAGGATCATCTTGTTCCAGCCCCACACCACAGGCAGGGTCCCCTTCCCCTGCTCAGAGCTCCATCCAGCCTGGCCTTGAACATTTCCAGGGATGGCAGTAATATAAAGGGAAGCATCTCTAAGCAACTTTCCTGTGAAGGTCGTGTCCCAGAGATGCAGAGGTTGATTAATAGGTGAAGAAGCCCTGAGGTGGAGTCTGTCATCACAGATGTCCCAGGTAAGCAGCAGAGATGTGCAGAGTTCCCAGCTCAGGGTAAGGATGCTCCAGGAACAGGGAGGAAGGAGCCCCAGATCCATCATGCTCTGGCCATGGGGAGCTCAGGGTGGCCAGAAGTTGCATTTCATCCACAGCAGCCATTCCTCTCCCTTCTGGGCTGCAACACAAACCAGCTTCCTGGGGGCATGCTGGGATCAGCATCCCACTGGGAACACCAGTGGGATGAGCAGGCAGCTGGGTGGAAAATTCAGGGTGGAAATCAAGTCCAGTCATAGCAGGGCAGGTCTCCTTGAAGGAGTACAGAGAAGAGGTCAACGTGTTTGGTGGTTTTGAAAGAATTATTTCTGGGGAGTTGGGTGACATTTTCCTTCCCTTGCTAAGTTTAGAGCGTAATTGTTATGCTGCTCGTTTGGGCTTTTTGCAGCCCTGCTGTCTGGGGACCTCATTTGCGTAATTTTTTTGGGTCCTGGCTAATAATGACATCACGCAAAACCAATTCATTCTGCTGGACTGAGAGTGGGCTTCGTTGTCATGGTAACTTTTGATTTGGAGGCTTGCAAGAAGGAGACAGGTAAGTGCTCGAAATTGCGATATTTCAGCATGGTTTCAAATGCCTTGGACGTCTGAGGCCCATTTTCCATAAATGAAATTTCAAGCCTTGTTGAAGTACTTTGTAAACAAAATTCATTTATTGCCTGAAGAAAATGGAGGGGAATTTAGCTGCAGAAAATACTTTTAGAAAAAAAATTAAGGTTTCATGAAGCACTCTACAAAATAATGGGAGTTAAACACAACCAGAATGTGTTAATGCTGCTTTGTTCCCCAAAACCCAGCCCTGGAGGGAAGTGATCCTTTCCCTGTGAGGAGACAAAGTCGAGTGGCACTCAGGACTGATCCAGCAAGGTGACTTCTGTGCTGGGGGGGTGATGAAGAGGGACAGAAGCAGGTTTGATGGGAGCAATTTCTAATTAGTTTCAAATGTATCCCCCACAAGTGTGCTGTGTTCCACCTAGTCTGAATCAATGAGCCTCTCTGTTCCCAAAATTTGGGTCAACGTGTACTATATTAGTCAAAATACTCTGGAAGCCAAGATATTCATTCAGAGCTGGATATCAACATGCTTATTTGGAGCTGTGATTATGAGTGCTTGTGGCTTCTGTGGAAATCAAACGGGGATGATGATCCCCTCTGGATACAAGTTCTTCTGAACTGGGGTTGTAGGGGGATATTTCCGGCTAGGAAGCCCTGGGCTTCTGAAGAAAGATTCCCAGCTTGGAGAGGCTGTGTAAAATGAGCAGAAGCTGTAGAGAGCTGATTTCCTTTCCAAGGGAAAGTCAGCCTGAACCCAAAGGCATCCCACAAAAAGCAACATTCAGCATTTGGCATCTGGATCCAGCCAATGCTCTGGTGTTGGAGCCTTTGATTCTGTGGCCCCCTGAGTGTTCTCCAAGGGCACATCGAGGTCTGGGGGTGCAGCTGTTTGGCCCGACCACAGTGTGAAAGGAGATGCTGGTGCATTGCTGTTACCAGGATCTGGGTTGCAGCCTTTATCCCAACCCTCTTCAGCATATATATATTATTATAATATTATATATTCCCCTCAAGTGCTGTGACTCTTCCTAGGCTTGGAATAGGGTGGCCACTTGGGGGAACTTCCATCCAAAGCTCAAACAATCCCCTGGCACTTAAACCCTTGCATAGAAAATGTCATTTTCTTCAAGGCACGTGGTAAAGGAAGTGGTTTCAGCTCAGCTGCAACTGGTGGTTTGAGAAGGGAGGGAAGGAGGGGGACAGTGAGAGGAAATTAAGCATTCAAAGTGAGTTTGGACAGGGCTTGGAGCAACCTGGCATGATGGAAGGTGGTCCCGATGGAAGGAGATGTTCTTTAAGGCCCCTTCCAACGCAAACCATTCTGTGATTATGACTTTATGAAATGCAGGTGAGGCTGCAGAAATCCCCAGCCCAGGTGCAGATTCTTAAGCCCCACAAGTGCTGCAGGATGCAGAGGCATCACAGGGGACAATTTTGGGTGTGGCTCAGAGAGAGGGGTCTCCGAGAAAGGAAAGGTTTTGAATGTTTCCAACCCTTCTTCCCTGTGATTTTTTTCAAACCTTTAGAGCAGTTGTTGCTTCTTGTGGTGTCAGAAGCTATTCAGGGAGTTTGAATTGAATTTTTGCACCACTTTAGCTGCCTAGAAATTGCATTTATTTAAAGGAAATAACTAATTTGCTGAAAGCATATTGTCCTGCTCTGTGAATGAGAACAGGCAGGTATTCCTAAAATTAACCCAGTGTCAGTGCAGGTGTTTGCTGGGCTCCCAGTCTGCAGGCACAGCAGAGCTGCCAAGCTGGGAGAGCCCAAACCTTATCTAAAGTGTCTGATTTCTGATAGCACTCAAACAGCAGCTGCTTCCTGTGATCTTGGGCTCTCTTTCACTCTCATCATCTCCCAGGGATCTGTGCTTCAGGGGCTTGTCTGTAGAAGCCCCATCCTTACGTTTAATTATGTTATCCTTTTCTCACAGAGGCTGAGGGGGCCTCTCCCTGCTCTCTGCAGCTTCTCAAGGGGGGGAAGCAGAGAGGGAGGAGCTGAGCTCTTTTCCCTGCTGCCCAGGGATGGGATGGGATGGGGTGCAGTGGTCCAAAGCTGTTCCAGGAGAGCTTCAGACTGGACATTAGGAAGCGTTTCTGTGCAGAGGAAGTCGTCAAACAGTGGAATAGCCGTCCTGGTGGGTGCCTCCAGCCTGTCAGTGATTGAGAGGTGTTTGGACAGCACCCTTGATAACTTTTTTTCACTTTGGTCAGCCTTGAAGGGATCATGCAGTTGGACTGAATGATCGTTGTTGGTCCCTTTGAGCTGAAAATATTTGCCTATAATAACTCTCGATGGGTTGTTGTGTGATTTGGCCCAGGTGCTCCTTGAACTCAGCTGTGACCACAGAAAGGAGTTCCTTGTTTTAATCATGGTATAAAACCCCCGCTTAGGTTTGGGGGCTGTGGTTTTCCCTTCCATTTGAAGTCTCCTGGCATTAGAAATTAAACCCTTGGTCTCTGTCCATCCTGTGCCTGCCTCACACAACTGTACACTTGAATTTTATGCCCTATTTTTTAGAATCGCAGAATGGTTTGGCTTGGAAGGTGCCCCATGGGCAGAGATGCCTTCCACTAGAGCAGGTGGTATCCCAACTTGAATGTCTCAGTCCTGGGGGCTCTGCATAGTGACATCCCAGCCAAAATTCCCCTAGCAGGAGCTGAGTGCAGCCCTCTCTCTGAGGAGAGCTGGCCTCTCCCCTTGCTCTCACAGGCTGCAGAGTCACAACCTGTCGCTTCCTCACCTCCTGGAAGGAGCTGTGGGAGATCAGAGCCGGGTTTGGGAAGTTCTGTGCTCTGTAGGATCCTGCTGAGGGGGAATTGTCACCCGACAGAGCAGAGTTCATGTGACTGGGGGGCAGATGAGAGCTCTGTGGGGTGGTGGCAGTGCCTGGAGGTGCTGTCCCTCAGCCTCCCCCTGCCCTGCCCTGCCCTGCTGGGGCTGCTGAAGCTGTCACAGCTCTGACAAAGCTCTTCCCCCCTCTCTTTGTCCTTGCTGTGCTCAGCACAGGCTCTCCAAGCTCAGGCTGAAGGACTTCCATTGTCCTGCTCCTGCCTGCCAGTCATGCCCAGCTCCCATGCAGGGGGCTCTAAAGATGTAGATAAACATTTCTTGAGAGCAGAGTTCACTTTATTAGTGATCATCACAGCTTTTCAGGGACAAAACATGGATTTAGAGCTTAATCCCTGGGTCCTGCTGTGTTGCAAGATCTTGTTAAAACCTTTGTGGACACCAAGGCCATTTTGGAGTTTCAAAGTTAAACAATCCCTCTCTCCCCTGCATGTGAACACCAGAAGGATTAGAGAATCAAAGTCTCAGTTGTGAATATATTTTGGTTCTCAGGTGTCTCCCTGCCTTGAACCTGCTTGTGTGGCATGGCTCCAAATCTTCCTGGCTTATTTCCTGTGCTCAAGGCTGGAGCTGGTCAGGGAAAATCAAAACAATCACAACCCTCCTGATGCATGAATGTGTTGTAAACAAAAGGGACAGTGAATTTTAGCATAAATAAATATTAATTTGAGGGTTTTTTTTGAGCTTTTCATTTATTTGCCATCTGTGATTCTTCTGATTAAAAAATCATCCCATCATCTGATCCAAGACAGCAAAGGTCTGGCTGGGGCTTGGCTGGCTCACTCTGTAGCACAGAGATCACTTTGGAGGCAGATGAACCCCATGGTTAATTTGTGCCCGACAGGCTGAAAATGGCTCATCAAAAGTATCAGGCAAAGAGCTAAAATTTTGCAAGGGAGAATTCAACAAGCACAGCCAGACCTCAGTGCAGGGTTCACAATCCCTTTAGAAGAAGGGGTTCAGATCAGCAAAGCCCTTGCTTGGAACGGCACTTTCCTGGCCTTGCCTGAAGTTCTGGAAATATCCTAAATATCCTCCAAACATAAAAATTTCACATTGGACAGCGAGAAGGGAAAACACAAAAGGTAACCAGTAAAGTAAATACGTAAGGAAGGAAAAATCAGTGGACAAAAGGCTTTGCTTTGCCAGCAGTCAGACCATTCAGGCAGCCACAATAGCTGCTCCCTCCTCATCCCGGGCACCCCAGCCCTGTGCATTCCTGGCTATTATCTCGCCCGGACCAGATTGGTGCTGACAAACAAAAACCCACGGAGCTTTGATTTTCCGTGTGTGCCCGGGCAGAGGGAAGCTGTCACCTGCCCCTTGGTGCCTGCTTTTTTCCCTGTCCTTGCCCTGCCTTATTCCTGTGGAACAAAGGCTTGAATGGTGGCAGGAGATAAATGAAATGTTTGAAAAACTATTAGAACAAATCAGGCACCGAGGCACAGTGCAGGGGGAGAGCTGGGGGGTCACTCCTTCGAGGGCTCTGAGTTTTGGGGAGGTTTGGCTGGCAACGCAGCAGGTCCTCAGGAGAGAAATGCAGAAAGGCAGGAGTGGTGGTGGCTGCTGCCATCAGCTGTCCTGTGACTGGCTGCCTAGATAAGGGAACTTGACAGCAAAGGCTTTTTTGGCTCCACTTCTCCATCCTGAGCTGCCGTGGGAAGCAATTCCCAGCCCTGCCAAGGGAGAGGGGGGAGTGAGGGCTTGGGAAAGCAAAGAGACAGCAGGACAAGGGTAACTCATGAGGGGTGGCTCGCTGAAATGTGGAGGGTTCTGGAAAGGGAGGAACTGCCCACGTAGCTGCCCCTTTCCTCAGCATCTCCTCTGGGAAGATGGGAAAAGAGGCACAGCAAGAACCTGGATTTACCTGCTGTGGCCTCTTCTGAAATGTGCTGCTACTGTGCAGATCTCCTGCCTTATGCGCTCGGGAAGGGAATTTCTGAGGAGGACAATGGTTGATGAGAGCAGTGCAGGGCTCCTTGGTGCTAAGGGCACACGCTGGAGATAAGGATTATTCCTTCCATTACACGGCTGGGGAGCTGAGCGCTGAGAAATCCCCCGCAGGCTCCAATCAAGACAGTTCAGAGCTGCAAACAGCCCTAGACCATGAGATTTCTCAGTGGAAAATGCTGCTCCTCATGATGGGATGAGGGTCTGAAAATCTCTAGGGCACCTGGATGGCAAGAAATAGCAGTGTGGAGGGGGGAGCAGAAAAACCCACAGAGTCAAGTTGCTGTCATAAATTTAATGTTTATTAGATATGCTGGGAGGCTGAGTGGGTCTCTAAGTTTCCCTTCTGTGCTGCTGTTCCCGGAGAACTCTGTTTATTCTTTAGCCCAGGTTTGGAGAAAAGCTTTTACTTCCCCAAAATCAGACCTGGTGTCAATGTAAAATGAGATCATTACTTTCTTGCTGGCAGAGTGGTGTGAAACAATGGTGACACGAAAAATAGTAATCTCTGCAAAACCAAGGCCTGGTCTTGCTTGGCAGGTGTTATTTATTTTTTCTAGCAGAGGGAACAAGAAAACCGTAGCTGGAATCTCCAGTTGGCTTCCCAAGATACTACTGTGACATTTTAACGATCTAATTCCCCTCAAAGGTGGCATTTTCACTTGTTCCCCTGACCTATCACTGTACATTCGCTGTGAAACAAACTATCTGCTATCAGCCCTGACATCTCAGGCTCAGAGGAAAAGAAATAACTCTCTGTGAGACCAGCGCAGTGAACGGACTCTTCCCCCTGCTGATCCTCAGGAGGGTGTAGCTGGCCACTGTCACCACGGGCTCTTTGGGACCACATCAGTGCCACCCACCTCGGCAGAGCCTGTGACTCGGGGTGCACCTCGGGGATGCTCCTGGCGCATTCGTGCTCTGCTCCCGCATGCCTGAAGTTGTTCATGCTGCGAGATGCTTGTTTTCCTTTGTCTCACTTGTTTGGAATGTTGTTTGAAGTGCTGTTTGTGATGGGCACGGCTTGGACGAGGTGACCTGCAGAGGATGTGGCTTCCAGGGTGCTCTGCCCCACAGCCAGGCTCTCCTTTCCGCTCTCTGGAAAAAAACCGGTTCACGCTGGTGTAAAATGCGTGCAATGAATAACACAACTACAGCAAAATAGTTTATGTAAAGCACTGATGTGGGAGAAGTTTCATAAGAGGTTTCATACCTCAAAAAGGCCTTTTGTCAAAAATAGAAGCTTTTTCTGTAAGGAAAAAAAAATTCAAGTTTCTTGCACAGTCTTCCTGTCGTGCTAGCGCTGTTCCTAGCTGCCATGGAGACCTCCTTTTCTCCCAGAGTGCAAGGTGCTGCTCCAGTCCTTTTGCGAGCTGGACAGAGAGCAGGGACAGCCCGGTGGGGAGTGCCTGGGCTGGGGACACCGTGGCACAGCCCGCTGGGGGCTGAGCTTTTTGCCTGAGATGTTCCAGGGTGGCACGAGCAGGGGCTGCTGAGTGAGCCCTGTCAGGTGGGGAACGGAGCCCCGGGATGGGTGAGCTGCCAGTGTGAGCTGGGAGGGAGCAGAGAGGGGGAAATGGCTGGGAAACAGCTCGGAAATATCCTCCTTTGTTGTGAGACGGGGCCAGAGCAGAGCACTCAGTAAAACACTGACAGTGCAGGTGAAACAATGACACCCAGCACGGACAGCTCGTTTCCTTCCCCTGGGGAGCAAACAGGGATAAAAAAACACCCCGGAGAGGCAAGAAACTGGTGCTGCTGCTCCAGAGGGGCACAGCAGCTCCAGGGACAGGAATCCAGGCAGAGAAACCAGGCCATGGAAGTCAATGCAAATGACTTTGATCACAGGGTTTCAAGCCCATTTGCTCTGTAGGAAGCATGGCTGTCAGCAGGGATAGGCAGTGAGAGGGGTGGGATCTCACAGCTTGCGAGATGAAATGAAGAATGTGGCAGATGCTTTTTTTTCCCCCTCCCCTAGCTCCAGAGGGCCCTTAGCATCACTCTAATGGCCCGGAGTGGGCTGATTTCAAGCTCCAGCTCCATGCCCCTGCTTCTCTGTGGAGCTAAGTGGCAGCAGGATGGGCAGGGTGGGTATGGCTTCTGCAGGGAGTGATGCACTCCAGATGGGACTGGAAATGGGGATAGAGCACCGGGTTTTGGGGCATGGATAGGTTTGGAGCACAGGAAACCCCAAGAATGTCCTGAGAGGTGGCTGGGGAAGCAGCAGAGCCCCTCCAGGAGCCACAGGCAGCAGCGTGGGAAGGGAGAGTGGTACCTGCACAGGGCTCTGTGCCCGCCCTGGGGAGCGCTCCGGCGAGAAAAAGCTCCAGTTATGTCAGTCATCATTTCTAGGCATTTTTAAAAAGAAATCCCTCTGGGGCACAGGCTGTGTTTTCATTCAGAGCTGCACATGATGGGATGTGTGCCTTTGCTCTAGTTTGAGTGCCACTGTTGTTGTAGGTTAATTATCATTAGTAATTAATCATCACCACTCCCAGAAAGGCTTTTCCCTGCTGGTCAGGAGTCACACAGAGCATTAACATATATTTTTTCCCTGCAAACACAGCTCTAGTTTGATTCAGGGACTCTTCTGGCCCTGGCAGCTGCCTTGGAGCCTCATAACCCCTTGGAAAGTGGCTGGGGGGAGCCTGGGTTGTTGTCCTGCCTAATTTAAATATGGGTAGCTAAGATATATCCATGAGAAGTGTTGCACAGACTCTTCTAGACTAAGCCTTGTTGACTTTTTCCTTCTTTTAATAAGTTTATGATGCAGTGAAAAAGCTGGGGGAAAAAAAAAATCTGATGATGCATCCAGTGGTAACACATCAGTTTTTAAAGGCGTAGCTGAAAAAACCCAAGTGTAGCTCCTACTTTTGCCATAATTGAAAAGTAAAACCAAAATCAAGCCAAGAGAAGGAAAGTGGCATCAGGAGGTTTCTGCTAGGGAAGGAGAGACCCCAGGAGACCCAGTGCCCTGACTGTCACACAGCCATGAGCTGTCTCCCCGGCAGAGGGATGTCAGGAGTGCTGCCACTTCCAGCGTCGGCCTCTCCACAGCACTCTGGGGTTGATTTACTTTTTCCCTCGCAGATCCAGCCGCCAAGATCCTAAAACGGGTCAGGCATATGGGATCGTGGCATGAGCAAATTCGGCTGGCTCAAGTTCAAATTTATAAGGAACTCAGTTGCCTTTATATCTTTTTTTTTTTTCTTTTTTTACCCCCTCCAAATCCAACCAAATCCCAGACGTAAATTATGGCAACCAGGCGCTTCCTGGTGCCTGCAGCTGCTCAGCAAAATTGACTTTTCCGTCAGCGCTGCCGCTCAGAGCACAAACCTGGCAGCTGAGCACCGGACCCAGTTGGAGCCCTGCTTTTCCATTCAACAAAAGTTCAGCCAACTTGAAGCATTTCAGACTCAGCGAATTATTTTCTGACAAAACCGTGGGTTTATTGGGAAATTTCCGGCTGGCTCTAATTGGGACAGCTGTTAAGGCGGCAGTTTTCACAAGAACTAAGAGTCGCTTTCAGATGAGCACAGCTCTTAAAACGGCTGCTGCTTTGATAGCTGCTCGTTGCCTTTCTTGTCTGATTATTGAGCTTAGTATCTCCCTGCAAGCTTAAAAAAAAAAAAATCCACTTTGCCTGTCTCATCTTTCTCTTCTCTTCACCCAATATTATCTCCTGCCCCTCCTCCTACTTCAAGGAGACTCTGTCAGTTTGAATTTGACCCTAAATCTGAGCTTTGCAAAAATTAACGTGCATGGCATTTCAGATTAAGATAATTTCTCCCTCTCTCTCTTTATTTTTTAGGCCCCCCCAGGGTTCACAAACAGTGCTGAGAAGTCAAAGTAAACATTTGCCTTGTTGCTCTAACGTGGGAGATCCTGCCAAGAAAATTAACGGGGCCTATCTCCACAAAGGGAGAAAACTCATCTCACTCTGATGGGGGTACTGAGAGACTCGCTGGCTTTCCGTAATTACTTTGTTTTTAATTTAATTGGTTTTCTTTCCTAATCCCACATACATTTTTGCCATTTAGCAAGGAAGTTGAATAAAGCATGTGAAGGTTCCTAAACAGCTAATTCAGTCCCAGAGTCTGTGAGCTGGAAATTTTATGTCCTTAGGGATCTGTAAGGGCTTGACGAAAACCCTTGATAAAAGGAGATTGAATCTTGCCCTGATCTGCTGGGAATTCCCACCAAACCCACCTTGTTCCCCTCATGGCAGTGGGAAGATCTGGAGCCCCAGAAACCCCAGGCATGTCCTGCAATACACATTGCAGATAGGAAAATTGCTTTGGAGCAAAGTGAGGAATGGATTAAATTTGGTTCATATTGAATCAAATCTTTTATATATATATATATATTTATTTTTTTTTAATATGGCTTTCCAGTGAAATCGGAAAAATGAAAAAAATTCATCTTGTCATTTCAGCATGTTGTTCAAACCAAAATAGTGGTTCTTTTTCTACTCTTTTATCTAAAGAAAGTCAGGTTTTAAATGAACAATGGTGTGCTGAAGTGAAAAAACTTGAAACATTTAATTTAGAACATGGATCGATGAAACATTTTGGCATTCTTAAGGAAAACATTTTATTTCAAAACAGGTTGGGAAAAAAGTGCTTTGAATGCAGCTCTTTTTGCTTGGACTGTGGTTTTGTTTGTTTTTCTTCTAATTTAAACTAATTGCCAAATTCTGCCTATATTTTCCAATTAATTTGGTCCCTCGGGACTCTGTTGTGCACCAGATTTGTGATTCATTTGAAATAAAAAATCTTTGCTCGCAAATCATGTGCATACAAGGAGCTAATGAAGGTCCCCTGACTTCTGGATGTTGACGTGCAGGGTTTTTTTGGCTGTGCTGGGAATGGCCGTGCATCCTGGCATTCCCCATGGGCAGTTTTGCTCCGGAAAAATATTCAGTGCCAGTGCCACCCCTCTGGGCTCTGTGCTGGTGCCTCTGCTGCCTCATGGCCCCTTCCCACCAGAAAAGGTGCCCAGGGCCGATGGAATTTACAGAGTGCCTCCAGCTGTGCCACCCCTGGGTGGCAGAGGGAAGGAATTTAAACCAAGAGGAGCGAAGTTTCTATTTAGAGCTGGAGGTTGCTCCTCCATCAGATTACGCCAGTTTTAAGTAGGTCAGGCAGGAGACCCAAGATATCCGAGTCCCCTTCAAAGGCATCCGTCCGTCACTTATTATTCCAGGCATTTCCCTTTCACTCTGCCTTCCCTGCACAGCCCCTTTGTCGCTGCTGCTGGGCTGTGCTGGCTCTCCCTGTCCTTCCCAACACTTGCTCCTTTCATTGCCTTTCCCACTCCTCCTCCCTGCTGGCTCTGGCACAGCCCTGGGGACAGCGGTGGCCTCAGCTGTGTCACTAAGCCAAGGGGCTCTCGAGGCCACTGCTTTGGGGTGCTGCTCACAGCACCCCATCCTCCCACAGCTGGGTTTTTAACCTGAATGCACATCGGTTTAGGTAAAATCCAGCAATGATTGCAATGAAAACACCCAAAATGCAATAAACCTCCCTGTTTAACCTTATTTTAAGAAAATAATTTGCTGCCCCGATCAGCCTGGGAGCACGTGCCTGCTCCCCCCAGCAGCCCTGGCATCCAGGCACCCGTTCCAGCCAGCTTCCCCTGTAATCAATCCTAATAATGAAGGTTCTGGGCACATCCAGGGCTCTTCCTGCACGTTCCTGGGCTGCCACACAAACAAATGCACATGAGGAGAGCGGCTCATGGGGTGCTGGCACGGGGCTCTGGGATGCAGCAGGCTGTCACCTTCATTACCCACAGAGGCTGACATCCCCCTCCTTCAGCACGGGCAGGTCTGACAGGGGCGAGGGGATCTCAGTGGAGCAGACCCTGAGGCTGCTCCTCCAGCAAACACTTCAGAATGCATTAAGCTGTGTTTTCCCAGCTGACTGGGGTTATTTGAGTGCTCATAATTACAGATTTTGCAGGGTGGTGGTGGCAGGGACCTGGCACCTGGGAGAAGAGGGGCTTGGCTGCTGATGGGCAGGGCAGCAATGCCCTGTGTCACCCATCCCAGCCTCTCAGTGGGCCCAGCACGGGCTGTACTGGGGCTAGGGATGGTCCAGACCCTTCTGTCAGTCACACTGACATATTCACAAGCTAAAAATCACCGACAGATCATCCCCACTTGGGTTTTTTTGAGCCATATTCTTTGCTCACTCCCAGTCTATTACGTTTTTCAACTCTCAGTGGATTTTTTTATTTTTTTAAACTCAAGGCCTCCTTCAAGCTGATCACAAGGGAATGCTGAGTGCTTGTTTTTTAATATTCTGACAGGTGCTATTTTGCTATTTGCTTGTGATGATTCAGGACATTTGCATGTCTTTGTCCTTAATTAAAAAGCACTTCACCCTTGCTGCAGGGGTATGGAAGATTTCTCTTGATCTGTTCATTTTGGGGGACTTTTAATCAACATTCCACTCTGTAGATGCGGGTGCCTTTCTGAGAGGGGGGTGAAGCAGCGTGGAGAGCTGCGTGGGTGTAATTATGGCTTACTCTTTATTTTTTTTTGGGGGGGTGGATAGAGGAGGGTGAATTTGACTGCAGTTAAAAGGCATTTTCTAACAGCCTCCTAGAAGACAGGAGTCCCCTGTCCACCAAGCACACGGGCAATGACAAAGGCAAAATTTGCTGCAAAGGCTGGAGCTGGCAGAGCTGCCTGGGGAGTCAGCGCTCTGCCTCCCTGACACAGGCTCTGGCCGAGAGCCTGCAGACACACTGTCCCCCAGCCTGCAGAACCCTCCTCAGACCCATCCTGCTTGCACAGACAGGACCTGGCTCATCTGACCTCCATCTCTGCAGAGAAACCCCTCCTGCAAGCCCCCGGGGACATTCATGTTCCTCTGCAGGGTGTGTGCCTCGTTTTCTGCACTGGGGTGCATTTTGAGCGTGCCATGGATGATCCTTGGTCTCCTCCAAACATGAGCAAGGTGAAAGGCCAGCACCTTTCACAGCAGAGCCTTTTAAATGGCAGTACATGTCATCTTGGACTAAAAGTGAGTTTGGAGGAAGGGATTCAGCAGCAGCAGCAGCAGCTCAGCCAGCAGTGACAAGTGCATAGTCTGAAAGCAGCTCCCACTGTAGGAACCTTCCAGGCCTTAGGGGTGGACACAAGGAGAGGGGAGACCTCTCCATGGATGTCCCTTTTTTGGGGATGAGAGGGTGCTGGCATGGGCCTGTCTCCAGGGATGCTGCAGGCAGGGTGTGAAGGGCTGGCAGGAGCAAGGGCTGTGCTGCCCTGGCTCCTGGCCCTGATGGTGGGCAGCTAATGCCCTCCCTGGACCCGGGCATGGACCATCAGCCATGGCAGACCGTTCCATCCCCTCCGTGCAGGTGGATTTTTGCAGGTGCTCCCACCTGGCTGGATTGCCCTCGCAGGTGGGGCAGTGGGAAGCATCCAGCCCCCCATAGGGAAAAGGGAACCAGGCTTTTCCCTGGGGCCCTGAGCCTGCCAAGCAGCACAGACCCCAGGCATGGGGCCCAGGGGAAGGGGTCAAACCTTGTGTGCTGAGATCCCATAACCACTCTCTGGTATTCCAGCCTTAACACTTCTGTCTCCTCCTAGAAAATACCAGACTGAAAAACAGCTTCAGCAAGGCTCAGTGTTTATCTGTTCTGCTTTTCCAGGCTGGGGAGCATAGGCTCGTGGGAACCTTTGAAGATTATTTCTCTTCAGTTTTCTGAAGAGACTTCAGCCTCCTCTTGAATCTTTTTATTTTGCCTCCTTTCAACGCATCGGCCCGATTTCTCTGAGACTTAACAGCAATGAACAAGATTAAGATTGGAGCTTAGAGAGTATTAGGAGACGATCTCTCCTTTCTGACGTGCTGGCAATTGCCAGATCCTAGCACCAGCATCCCTCTCTTGGCGAGGCACTCCGTGTGCCGGCATTTCTGCTCCGATGGCTCTGGGAGCGCAGGAGCTGCAGGGCAGCTCACAGTGTCTGCTCCTCTGCACTTCACTGCCACTGATTGCTGTGGCCAGAGGGGCTGGGGTGGAGGGGGGAAACCAGAGGGGAGCTGGGTGCTGGACACAGCAGCACTGACTGTTGTGGATGCGGTCTGGGTTTCCACACGAGGAGGTGTGAGGGCTGTGAGGCTGGAAAGCAAAATCCCGGAGCAGGGGTAGCTGGGGGAGGCTCGCTGTGCCCAGCAGCCACAGCAGCACAGCCCTGTGCAGCACAGGGTTGATCTAGGTCAGTGTTCCACGGGGGACCCTAGAGCTGAGCAATGGAGCCCTGCTGGCATCTCTCCATGACCTCCTGCGAGCAGGGGCTGAGGAGAACCACGGGCACTCCCGAGGGTCCAGGGGAAAGGGTGCAAATGGCAGTGCCAGCAGTGGAGAGCAGCTGGATGGGGTCAGGGCTGGAGAGCAGCTCTGCTCTGCCATGGGCTCAGGGTGGCAGTGGGACAACACCCTGGTGGCATCACCATGGGGGGCTCTCAGGGCTGTTGTGGGGTTCAGCCGTGCTGCTGTGTCCCTCCTGGGCCAGGGGGGCATGGAAGGAGAGGCAGCACTGCTGATTCCCCCATCTGGAGTGGATAGGAGCAGCACAGAACTCGTTCCCTTTCCCCTGCATGAATGGTGCTTTGGGCAGGGGGGGAAGAGGCTCTGCCAAGCTGCTCCAGGGAAGGAGCAGGCGCTGCCCCAGCCTGAGCTGGGAGTGCTGGGGAGCCCCCACACTGCATGGGCAAAGTGTCTCGGGGTGTGCCAAGCCTGTTCTCAGCTCATCACCTCCCTGCTGAGCTCCTGCCCCGTTGGGGTGGCACCCAGGGCCACAGCATCACAGTCCCAAGCGCTGCCTGCCTAAAATCACAACAAAAACCAGCCCCTCCAAAATGTGTCCCTCGAGTTCAGGCACTTGAGAGAGAAGGGCATTTCCCTCTTGCTGTAGGAGACACTGGAGCTTCACCAGGGAGGAAATTAAAGAGGCCTTGCAAATGTCTAACAGATCCTGAGAAGGAAAGAGGCGTGAAAAATGGGGCTTGCTGCAGGCATCCGTCACAGGGCTTCAGAGTCAGTCCCATCACAGACAGCGAGAAACAGCTCCTGGGACCCCAGATCAGGCAGTACCTGCACCAGGAGGGGCTGTGCTCTGCCTCAGCTCGGGGAGGAAAGCTCCTTTCGCTGTTTTCTCCGCTTGTCAACAGTCCTGCATTATCCTCAGGCTGACAAAATGTCAAACTGCCAGGCAAACCGCAGAGCCAGGGCGAGAGGAGAGCGGAGTGCAGGGCTCGGATCAGCGGTGGGAGAGGGTTGTAATTGAACATCCACAAGCAGCCACAGATGAGCAGTTCCTATTATTTACTGGTGTATAAACATTCCCAAGCCACTGTAGAGAGAAGGCATTGAAATCCCTGCATCCCTGGACAGAAATGCCTATGGGTATTAACAATAAAAGGCAAGTGTGCCTCTCTCTCTCCCTTTCTTAATTCCTGCAGGGTCAGCAGGTGCTGGTGTGGCCTCAGCTGTGCCCTCAAGGCTGCAGCAAGGGAAGAGCCAGGCAGAGTCACTGCTGGCCACGAGGTTTTGATGGTCAGCACCATCTTCCACGTGTTAGCTCCGCTCTGAATCCTGCCTGTCCTCTGGAGAGCCCCGAGTTTTTCCCAGCCATTAAAAAACCCTGGCAGGAATCACTGTGTGAAACACAGTCTGCATCCCCATAACAGTTTTGGTTGGACCCATGACCTTCCTGGCTCCTTTTCCCTTTCCCTGAACCATTGTGGCATGGGGTAACAAGGAGCCAGTGTACCTCCATCCAGAAGCAGCCACATTTCTACTGTGAAGAGAAGCAGCTGTTCCTGTTCCTGCAGCTGCATGTCCCCAAAGTTTGTGTCAGCAGTTGCACAGTATTTAAAATAAGGATGGGAGTTATTCTGGGGTCCAAACTACCAGCTCATGGTCCTGTGCTGGATGTATGACATCAGGAGTACGGGCGGTATAGCTGCAAATTCCATTTGAAAAAAGTATTGAAACACCTGGTGCTCCATTTGCTGAGATTTTTCTCCTTTTTTTTTCAAATGCTGCCAGTCCTCTTCCCCTGCCCAACCTTTCCCTCTTTTCACATTTCAATCCCTAGGAGAAATGTAACATGGTAAGCCCCAGGCTGGGGAGGGTTTCAGAAAAGCAGAGCCATAAAAGCACAGGAAATGGCACCTTTCCCATCCCCAGGGTGACAGCAAGAACTCTTCTGACACACAGGATCAGATCACCTGGCATTTAGTGATCTCTTTCCACTAAAAAAATAATTTTGAAGAGGGACTGCCTGCAATGAAGGAAAGTAGAGGCTCCTTCAGGCCTTACATAGCAGCAGATGATGAAGGCAAAGTTCTCGCTCCCGTCAACGCTCTCATCACTCGCGGGACAGCTTGCACCAGCTCCTGCTACGGCCTGGGCTGTCCTCCCACACCCTTCATTCTCCTTGGAAAATATTCACGTCACATTTGTTCAGGCTCCAAACACATTTTTTTTAATCTGTCAGCACTGCAAGTTCACTCCAGCACCTAAAAACCAAACTGTGCCCTGTCTGCTTCATCTATCATTGCTGTCCATAAAGGTGGGGAGGCAGAGCCCAGCTGAAGCTGTTATTGATGTCATGTGAGCCCAGATACAGCATCTGCTGCTGTGCCTGGTGAGCCTGAAAGAGACAAAACCTGGGTTGTGTTGAACAAATGCCCTGGTGGAGTAAACAAATGTTTCTACTGTGCAGGACATGCCCCAAGTCAGAGAAGAGAGTCAAGATTTATACAGGGTTTTCCACCCTCCAAGTTTTCCAAAGGGAGCCTGTAACCAGCTCCCCATCAGCTGTCCTTCCCCACTCTCATCCCGGTGTGTCAGAGCACTCATCCTCATGGATGCTGCTGCAGGAGTGACCAGCCCTGCCTCCTGCCAGAGCCCACAGCCCTGGGGACGGGCAGAGGGCTTGGCCTGAGACCTGTGCTGCTCCCAGGGGATGTGCTGGCTCGGCGACAGCTCGAGGACCAGTTCATTGCCAGGAGGACAGAGAGCATCAAGGACAGCGGCTCTAACCGTGCTCTGTCCTCAGCCATATGACGTGGAGAGCGAGGGAGGAGGGGAGGGCAAGTTCACCTCCATGCAGCCCTTCAGAGCAGTCTGCTGCACGGCCCTGGCACTGCTGCCTGCCAATGCCCTGGCAGCTCCTTGTCCTGGAGTGCCCAGCTCTGCCGGCAGTGCTCCCAAACCTGACCTGTTCCTGCAGAGCCCCGTGAGATCTGCCTCTGCCTGGGGTGCTCCCGTCCTGCTGTGGGTGCTCCTCCACCCTTGAGAGAGACATATCTGTCTGAGGGAGATGGTGCAAACGCCGAGAGCCTGGGCTTTCTCAGAAATGAGACACTGAACACCTTGGGATAATAGATAATACCTTTCTCCACTTGTATCAGTTTTCCCTCTGATGTAGCCCAAAAGAAGAGCAGCCTCCTTGGAGAGGGATGCTCCTTGTCTTTGGCATTGCCTGAGGCAAGGTGTGACCAGCCCTTTGCACAGGCAGAGCCTCCTGCCTTCCCCTGCTGCTCCAGCCTGAGCCACAAACACACACCTGGCACAGGAGCAGGCAGCCCACACCCCGAAAAGGGGATCAGAGAGAGCACAGAGGGGTTTGGAAAGGGCTGCAGATGTGCCCAGGCTCATCCCTCCAAGAGCGCTGCCATCCGTGCAAGGTTTGGGATCCTTGGGCCAGAGCTGGAATTGGCTCCTTGTCTCCCAGAGCTAAATCCTGCAGTGAGGACGGCACAGCCAAAGCCTCATTTGCTGTGGCAGCTTGGCCCCCCAGGCTCTGGGCTCATGAGGACTCTGCAAATAATAGGTTTTATTAGTTTGCTGGTTAAACGAAAATACCAGAAGGGATAAAAAACATCTTGAATAAAACATTGCATCTCCTGTTTAAGTTTGCAATCCCATGACAGTAGACCTCAAAACAAATGTCTTTTCAAAGTGGAAAATAGGGCCTGCTTCCTCCCAAAACACAAGTGCAGGACATTTTGTCCTTCTCAGGATTTGGACTGAGGGTGGTTTTCCTGGTCAGAACCATTCACCGTGAATTTGAAACAGGTTTCTCTCCTGGTGAGCCTGTGCTGCTCATAAACAAGGTGTTCACTTGAAAAGCAGTGCTCTTGCTCTCCAACACCATCAACAGGCTTCATCCCTATCCTTGGTTCAAGGGAAAGACTCAGCACCAGTTACAAAAAGAAACCCCGGTAAATGAAGAACACCAGAGAGGAGAGCTGCTTGGAAGTTCCTGGTGCAGAAAACTGCCTGGAAGTTGTCCCCAAAAGAGCATCATGATGGGATACTGGGATTCCCTCACATTTCCCAGTCTGTCTCCAGTGCTGCAAGCACAGCCCTCCCCAGATCTCTCAGTTCTCAGGCAGCAGAATGGGGTAGCCAAGAGAAATCAGTCGTGTGAATTTTCCCACATACCACTTCACATCCTGCGTCTTGAGGGGGAGCTGAGAGCACATATATGAACCCCTGGATTTTCTGTGGTCTGCTCATGACCAGAATCCTTGACAGCTACATCTTCCCTGCAGCTATTCTTGCACCTTTCCCAACTTCAGCTTCATCTGGATCCCTGAAGAACTTCTGGAACAATCCAGTGGCTTGCTTTGAAGCTTAAAGAGCTCTTTCCACCTTCGCTGCTGCTTTGATATTCATTATTTACTCTTTTGACATGTGCTTCCTGTAAACTCTGCCATCCAGAGCTGGCTTCTTTGCATGAAGTAAAGGCAACATAATCTGCAGCTGCCTCGTTCCAGGGAAACGCCATCTCCGAGCCCTGATGCCTGCAGCTGGCTCCTGCAGCTTTGGGGCTGCTCAGATCTCACACTTGAGGGCTTCAGGTGATCATTGCAGGAATCAGCAAGGGAGAGAGCCTTGAGAAAGCACTCAGGTGCGCTGCCCTTGCTGCCTGCTTGTGCTCCTGGGGCATCCCCATCCCCACCGGGACTGGTCCTGGCTGGGAGGCACTGGGTGTGCCTGGGGAACGGCAATCTCCCTGCCCTGAACAAAGGAGGCAGCGGCACCATCACGCTGCAGATGGAGAGCACAGGGGTGATTTGCTCCTGCTTGTGTGGGGAAGGCTGTGACAGGGCCAGGAGTGAGAGAGGCAGCTCTCGGTACCAGGGATGGTCCCATTCCAGTCCGGAAGAACTGGATTTGCAATCAGTATTACCAGACCTCCAGGGGATGAGGGACTAGGCCTCTCTGGGGACCAGCTCCTGCACCTCAGCCTGTAACCTGATGACAAAGGACAATTATTGGCACCTCGTGTGGGTCTAACAAAGTTTGTTCCGAGCAACTCTCACCCCAAGCTCACCAAGAAGGAATATGTTACTCCTGCTTGCAAGTCAGATGCCGGCAGGGAAAAAATGCCCGAGTGCAGCTTGGCAAACCATGAAGGCAGAGAGCGACAGGCTGGGAGCCCACAGCCCACCCGCGATCCCCAGCTGTCCCACAACTCCTCCCCACGCACCCTCCTGGTTCTTTTTGTGGGACAGCAGCCCCAACAGGTGGGAAAGGACCCTCTCCCGGCTGCATCTCGCTGGCAGCTCAGCCCAGCGGGGCCTGACGCCTTGCGTAATTTAGCAATAATTACCCACTCTTTCTTTTTTTAGCCAAACACCCCAACTGTTGTGCATGGGAAGCGAAAGGAAAAAAAAAAAAAAAAGGCAAGTATTAAGAGAAATCAAACGCCTTGTTACGCAGAGGGGGAGCGAGAGCTCCTCGCACCAGCTGACGATGCTCGCTCCCCGGCAGCGCGGCTCCGGCAGATGCGCGGGTGCCTCTCGGCGCGCCCCCCCGCCGGCGCTCAGCCCCGGGGGTGCGGGGGAGGCCGGCCCCTGCGCGGGGAGGTAGGAGCCGCTGCGCGCCCCTCCCCGCCGCGGACCGGAGAAGAGATGCCCAACTTTGCGGTGCGTGGCCGGC
>VZTX01017798.1:272700-531810 GCA_013400915.1 Pardalotus punctatus | reverse complement strand
AAAAAAAAAAAAAAAAAAAAAAAAAAACCCCCCCCCCCCAAAAAAAAAAAACCCCAAAAACAAAACAAACCAATTATGTTAGCTTTGCTTTATTAATTGCCCAGTTGAAAACGAGCTTCAAATGGCATGTTGTGGAGACAAGAGAGGGCTTGGGAAGGAGAGTGAGCACTGAAGGACTTTTAAGAGTCGGAGGAATTCATCTTCATTGTGGAGGAAATTAAATGTTTCTGGTGGTTTGTTTTTTTTGTCTTTTTGTGTTGTTTTGGTTTGGGGGATTTTTCTTGGTTTGTTTATTTGTTCATTTCCCAGTAAGTCACCAACAGACATTTTATGAAGTTAGCCACAGCTCAACACTCTGTTGGAAAATATTTTTGTTTCAGAGTGGATAAAACATCAGGAGTGCAGTAAACATTTTAAACTTAGAACTGCAACAGATACAGTAAATCACATGTTGTTTGCGTGTTGGAGCAGGAATCCCTGGAGCTGCAGCAAGTTCAGTCCCCACAGCAAGTTCACCTTGGGACAGTTCCCAAAGCATCTTTGGCTTTTATAAGGCACTTTTTATGGTTCATTGTATTTTCCCTGTGGCACATAGATCTCAGTACTGGCTGATAGGTAAAGCTGGCCACATTTTAGGCCCCTCACCTTGTGCATGCTGGAGATGAGAAAAACTAAGGTGCATGGCTGAATTCCTTGGTGGTGGATGGAAACAACAGATAAACCCGAGTGTGACTCTTTCCCCCCAGGTCTAGTTCTGGAGGTGGTTTGCTCTCTCTAATGGTAATACAGGGAACCAGCACCCTAACACAGATGCTGCAGTTCGAGATCCTCACTCAGGTGGCATCTAGCCCACCTGTCATCCCGCCATGTCCTTGTCTTCTGCAGACAGTGGTTATTGATGGTACGCAAAGTACCTTCCAGTCTGACAGATGTCAAAGAGAGGACACCTGTCAGCTGGAGAGAGCGGTAGCTGTCTCATTTCTAGACAGCAAATAGAATGAAAAATGAAAGCCTTCCATTCTGGTTTGTTTATTTTTTTTTTTTTATTTTTTTTTTTACTTCCCAGCTGAGTTCATAAACTCAGTTCCTGTGGCTGTTGCAGAAATATTAGCTGGTTGCTGGTGGGATGGGAGGTGGCCCTCAGTCTGTATGGGAGGGATGTGGTCTCATTTAAGATGTGGTTCATGAAATGGAAAAGTTTGTGTAAAGGGAGTTGCCTCTGTTCCACTCTTTTTTGAACAGGTGCCCATGTTACAAACACTGCCACAGCAGGCAGTATTAGCAGAGAGGTTAACAAATTGGCTGATCCTAGCTATTATTTCCAAATATCCTTGTGCTCTGAAATGTAACAGTCCTGCTCAGTGACAGTAACTCAGTAAGGTGGTGGCCTGCCTGCACTGCCACATCTTTTATGTGTAAAAGTGTTTTACTCTTTCCTTCATTTTCGGTATTAGAAGCCTTTATGTAGGTTAAAAGATTTCTTCTTCCTTAAATTCCTTTCATAGCTTTTTGCATAATTAAGGCATGGAGAGAGGCATCTCATCATGAAGTTTTCAAGGACCTATTCAAGTTTGCCTGTAAATGAAGATTGTGTCACACCAAGGGGATGGAGGAAGAGGGAACTGTTCTGTGACAAAGCCAATTTAATATGGCCATATCTGTGTAAAGCAGAGACTGGCAGGAGTAAGCGCCTCAGAGTCTAAGCTTGTTAGTTAATTAAGTTATTACCAAACTTTTAAAGTAAGCTGTATTCTCAGGAAACAAAATTGCTCTAATGGAATAACATGATAGTCATCTTTACATGGTTTAAAGAAACTATAGTCTCCTTTCACTGATGTCCACACAGTGCAGCTGGAAATTTTCTCACAGTTTACTTTCAGTGTGGATCTTTTTTGGCATTTATTATAGCCTAAAATTGCTCTCTTCATGAATTTGATCATAGTATTTGTACAATCTATTTTGAAATTAATTATTCTTTAAATGCATATGATCATACTGATTTATGGGTACTATTCAGTAGATCCCTGAGTGTTTTAGAGAATGAGAAAAAAAGTAAAAGAAGTCTTATCTAAAAATTTTCCAGATAGCTGATCACAAATATAATAATATTTTTTGTTTGTTCTGAGTGCATTCTCTGCTAGTGTAACATATTTGCACATGCCATTAGCTAGTGCTAATGCCGTATGTATCTAATGTAGTATTGCTTTTCTTGTTTGCTTTCCAGAAGATATATCAGAACTGTGAAGGCCTTTTATCATCACATTTTCCTTCCTCCAACTAAATTCTCTTCCACCTGTTCCAATTCCAAACCTGTTGGTATACAGGTTGATAAGACACAACGAAATTCAGTGATGCTTTGAGGTTGTGATGTCCTCCTTTATAAATTTCCTTCAACAAACACAACCAGTGCTATAGCGCAGATGAAACTGCAGCCAAAAAGAGATGAGCAAGGGGAGTGGAAAAGCTGCTGGCACAAAACCTCTTGTATGATATTATCTAACAAGGAATGAACTGTCAGGAATTTGCCAAGTGCTGGTTCTAGGTCCCACTGTAGCTATCAACTCTCCTGCTCTTAAGGTGGCATCCAGAAATAAGTTGGACAGTAATAACAGTAACAATGATGTTTTTGCTGTTTTCCTAAAGGCCAGGTGCCACTGCCATTTTCTAGACAGACATGTATTTCTCCTCAGATGGAATTATTGCAAGTCATTCTGTCACAGTTATGAAAAGTAAAGCCAAACCAACTAATTATGGAAGGTACAAATGAGCACTCCCATGGCAATGCTTTTCTTTCTATTGCTTCCCTAAGCAATGCTTCTATTGCTTGTATATGTTTCATAAATGTTACCGAGTGTGCATGATATTACAGCTCTCTGTAAATGGAGACAGGATACTAGACATAAACACGGAGGTTACACAGCACCGGAAAGAACTGCCAGGCACGCTCTAGCTAGAGGAAGGAACGAGCTGATACTGAAAACAGCTGCTGGAATCAGTATCTATCTATATGCATTTCAGGCATGACTAGCATTTAGAGTCATGTGAAAGAAGATGATGTGATATTTTGGAGAAAAGTACATCAAAATCATATTAAAGACACTTCAGAGAGTTTAATGTAAAAAATCTTTTTTATTTTAAAAAGATTTTCAATTACGCTTGGACAGGAATAAATTAAAAAAAAAACTTTGACAGAGTCGGGAGAGATCAGATGGGTTGGATGGATGAACTATACTTCCAATATACAGGTCTGGAAGCCAGTAGATGCCAAGCAAGGAAACAAGAAAACATAAAATTATATGACTGCAAAAAAGGTGCCAACACACCTAGGGAGGCCATAATTTAGCTGTCTGGTTTCCAGGAATACACATTTGAGTAGCACATGGTTTCTTCTTTCAAGGCAGGCATCAAAGTAGCAGTTATGATATATTAGCAGACATACAGACTGAAGATGTCAATAAATGCAGGAGTCTTTGATGAGATGCTTTTCTCAAATGTGGCATGTTGATTAATCTGCTAATTAAAAGTGAATGTATGGAGTGACAGCGATCACGCTCTTGTCTGCCCCACAGCTCTGCCATTGCTGCCGCTGGCAGAGCACCCCACAGCACATACTGTTCAAACTGACAGAAGGAGTTTTTCTGGCATAGTTACACCGCCTCCCTAAGTGATGTAAGTTGAGCCAATATAAGCTCTCTCCTTCTGGCAAAGTTATGTCCACACCAGGAGTTCTGCAAACATAGCAATATCTGCTGGGGACGTGAATTTTTCACACTGGCAACTGACATAGCTGTGTTGGCAAAACATTATAATTTGGAACAGGCTGGGGAAAAAAATGCATTTATCACCCCATCCTCAGCCATTTGCAAAGCATTAAAGAGTCCTAAATACTTAAATTTCTCTTAATGGTTACATTTTGCAGACAGAAATTCTAATTTCAGTGAGAGGGACAGTGTGTTACATTTATTAAAAATGCACTGTTCCTAATTCTTAGTGATTTTTATCACTGAGGTGTCTTATAGTTTTGCTGATAGCATCTGGAGTATTTATAAAATATGTAAATAACTCAATACAGTTTGACTGTTCTGCAGAAGCATAACACTTCCAATGACAGACTGAGTCCTCTGTTGGGCTGGAATCTGGGTGTCCCATCCTCAGTCAGGCTAGGCTGGAAGTACAACGTGTACAACCATGATACCTGGCACTGCACCACCTAACTCTGTGTGTGTTCTTTTCAGAGTTCTGGTCAGCACCTGTAGTGAACAAAAAACGGGATTTTTTTTCAAAAGAAAGAAATTTTGCTGTAAGTAATCTTAGTGAAGTAGGTGATGAAGCAAGTTGTTTATGCAACACAAACCAGAGTGACTTTTGTGCAAAGCTCAGGTAAGCACCTTCTGTCTGGAAAAAGCTCACTAGTCTCCTTGCAGTCTTTAATTGTCTCATCACTAGTCATTCCCAGTTTCCACAAAACACCAGGAGCAGGGAGGAAGATGTGAATGCTTGCATTCGCATTTCCCTTTCTGCTGCATCAAAAGTCACCACCACCTTGCTGGGGGTTGCCATCTCTTCCCTGGGCTAGATGAGATGTAGCTGGGAGCATTGTCTATCCCATGTCAGCCAGAAAGAGATGGGTAAGCAATAATTAATTCACTGTTTAAACAGGCTTTAAGTAAGTTGGCTCATTTTAAGCAGCAATTCTAGCAATAGTTCAGCCAGAAAATCAGGAGTGGGAGGGTGTGCATAACCTCTAGGAAGAGGGTGGTGACAACTAGCTGGCTGAGGGCTGCTTATGGAAACCACTTCTAGTGGCACAACAGCAGCCAAAGAAGTATGACTATACTGACTGTTAACACTGCTGGCAGCTTGCTACTGGCTTTGTCTGGATAGAAATCCTCTAGATCCCTCACTTGAAAACTGCCTGTCACTGTAAAAATGGGGAAGGGAGTGGAATTTCTAATATTCGTGGGCTATCTCATATCTATCACCAAAAAGAAAGAGAAGGAAAGAAACTTTCTTAATCAAAGGGAATAAAGTAAGGGCAAATGTAGGCAGGAGATCAAAAAGCATCTCTGCCAGTGAAATCCATTAGCCTTGAAGTAATCTCCTAAGGGAACTGAAGACCTTCCCATTGCTTGAGATGTTTAAAACTAGGTTAGACAAAACACTAGGAAGTGTACAATGGAGGACAATCCATAATCAGCAGGGAAAGGGATTAAATAGTCTTAATAAGCCTTTAACATAGATTCTGTGATTTCAGTGCCAAGACTTCACACGTCCCTCTGTTCTCTCTCCTCCCTGCAGCTGCCATAATGGGAGATTATGAAATCACTGTAAATGTGAGCAATTAACTATTCTAATAGAATTTGATAATGTAATGGTGGTGCATTTTTATTCCTCTTAGTCTCAAGTAAGACTCCTTTACAGTGAATTTAAGTTGACTTTTTAGTAGAAGTGTTACAATCATCTGGTACAGAGATTTAGGGAGATGTGTTTCAAATAATTGCTTTGGGTTTAAGGCAGTGATTTTGTTTTTAGTTAAATCTCTTTTTTCCGCTTAATTTCAAAATTCCTGACTAGTTTATCTGAAAATCCCATCTTTTACTTCTGTGTTTTATCACTCAGAATTATTATCCCACATCCCTCTAAATTTTTAGTATTTTGAGAGCGTGGGAGAGCCAAGAGGTTCACCTCAGTAAATCAACAGGTAAAAGATGTGCTTTGTGGCATAAAGATGAGTCTGTATTCATATCTCGGTTTGTTAATGTTAGGTCACTGTTGAAGTATTCATATCAACAATGTATGTTTATAAACACTGTCTAAGAAGAATTTATTGTTTCACAAATAGCACTGTTTGCTATGATCTCAGATAATTTTTCACATTTCCTGTTGTGTCGGTTTGATAGTGTGCCCTTAGGTCCAGATGACTGCTTGAATCATGTTCACACTGGAACGTTGGGTATTTTGTTTAGTTTCACCAGGGGAGAAGGCAGTACTGTGGTTTAGAGAGGTCCTACCAGTGGAGACAGCTCAGTGAAACCAAGCTTCGTGCTCAAGGTAAAAGGAGATACAATGGCTTGCAGTTGACAACTTTTGAAGTCCTTTCAGTTTATCCTCTGATGGAATTCCTGCAAAGGATTGCTTTGTGTGTGCTCATCCAAAAAGCCAAAGTCACATTGCAAATGAATTAAGTTTAAATAACATGTGACATTCTGTGGTTTCTTTGTGTAATTTTGCATGAGAAATACCATACCCATAAATCACTGCTAGTCAGTTTTGGTCTTTTGCATATTTAACAAATTCTAAGTAATACATATAAGTAATACATGACATTCAGCTTGGGTATAAAACTGTCTTCAAACAGCGGGCAATTCATAGCTATAATAAGAATCTTATGCAAAAAAAATGTTGTTTAAATCAGAAAAATGGCAATTTATAAATGGCTCTTTAACAAAGAGGTTATTACTGTTTTGTGGAGTTATGGCTGGTAACGTGAATGATAGATGTGGCAGTGGGGAGCAAATATGATGGTTGAAAAGTGGACTCCATTTTCACTCCGAAGTGGTGTTTACAGAGGCAGATTCTCTTTTGTACCATCATTTTCAGTGGGACTGAGCAAATGGTTACCTGCAAAACATTTAAGTGGTACACAAATCAATCTAGAAGAAGCCCTGACCATAATTTCAAGCTCCAGATTGAATTTTCAGTATGTAACATCATTAGGAAGAAAGCTTTGTGCTAGGTAATTGATTTTTTTAATGTCTTGAGAATTAATTTGCACCAGGAGAAATTATGGTAGCCTTTTTACAAATGAAGTAAACAACTATATTATACTGTGAGCTGGACCCTGGCATACCTATTCATCTTAAGAGGATTCATTCTTATCAAACCACTTCAATTTTAACCTAACTTTTTGGATGACAAAGCATTGCTCAAAGGTTGTGAGGAACTTATTTTATGTTACTTGCCAATATTTTATTATTATTGATCTGAAATAAAAATAAAGGTCAGTGAATTTAGAACAAGGATGAATTTGGCCTTTAAACTACATCTATAACAATATGATTACCAGCCTATTTTTCCCTTGCACCTTAAAACTCAGTATAGATTGATATAACAGCAGGGATAATTGTTTTTAACTTTCTTCATCCTATTCTTTTGACAATGAAAAAAGGGAACACATGGCTTATAGTTATTCTAGTAAATTTAAAAGTGCCAGAAAATGCTCTCTGGCATTGAAGAGCCTGGCATGGAGCATTCCACATCCACCCAATTACATTATTTTCTGAACAATGGCCACCTGCAAACTGCCTGTCTCTGTACTGTGCCAGCTCCCAGACTCTGCCCAAAAATTGCTGGGAGATTCAAGCTGGCCCAGACTGAAAGCGCTGCAGAGACTATTCTTGCAGTTTAACAGTATATGTGCATACTGCTGAATGCCAGTTTTTCCATGTTCAAAATTAGTTATGAGCTACCACCATGTCTTTAGGATTTGCTTTGACACATTGGATTTGAGATCACAGATATGTTTGAATCTTTTTTTTTTTTGTTGTTCTTGTTTTCATGGTCTTTGAAAATCCCCTAAAGATAAAAACATTAAGCAAAAACACACAGATGTTTCTTGGCAACATGCTTGATATACAAAAACAATTGCAAGGAGGCATACAGTCATAACCTCTGCCCTGTTCCTGTTCAGGTAAGTGACAGTGCTGTAAAAGAATTGATAGTTGGGGGTTTTTTAAATGTAAATAAGCTGTTTTGCATCTGTTTAGGTTCTCAGGCATGGAGACAGAGGATTTTCTACTTATCAAAATTAATGCTGTCTTTTCCCAGATAAAGTAATTACTAGAGAATGTACCTCAACGCACAACACCAATTGGAGTTATCAAAATTTTCTTCTCTTAATTCAGAGAATTTAATAGATATTGACATGAGAAAATATTCTCTGTTTCTGTGTTATTTGATTACATTGAGATCCACTGTCACCCTTGGCACCACTGCATGACTCCAACATGAAGATTTTCCAGTATCTAGGAATCCCTGCTCACCACGAGAGATGATCTTGCACAAAGCCCTTTTCCACATGTACAGTACAGAGCTCTGGAAACTGCCCTCACTAATACTACTGTTGTGCCATTGCAATGGTGAAATTTACTTAGAAGTCAGATACTTTTGTGGTACAAGTCAGGATGAGGCCTTTATAAAATGCCTTGTGTTTAAACAGATATAGTGATGTCAACTTTAAAGAGTTTCCAAAGAGCTTGTTGAGTGCTATTCTAAATAAATGTAGTTTAGCATCTAGCCATTTGACATTGTTGTTGTCAATATGATAATAAAATATTTCTAGCTTAAATTTGTGCTGTCTAGGCTAGAATTTTCTCTGAGTTGAAAAATAAAACAGGAGCAGACAGAGCTTGTGTAACTTCTGGAGAAGAGCCCTAGAATTGGCATAGCTGTATGAATCCTTGGGAATAGCCATAAGTTCAGGTAGCTCCAGGGTACGATGAAGAACCTGTCCAGACACATGTTTATTGCAATTGGATGGTTTTTCTTATAGAGCTGGGATCCCAAAACATCCATCTGGAAAGCATACTGAAAGCTTAAGGATGCATAAGCAGAGTTCCTGATGATTTTAGGAAAAACTGTCTAAGGAAATTTGGTAAGAGTCAAACTCACATTTGTATTTCTTTAACCCCTTTTGTTTAAAATTCTGCCTGGTTGACTAGCCAGAAGAAAAATTATCTGGGGTGTATTCAGACAGTTCCCAGCTATTTCATCTGGGTCCCTCAACCCCATAGCAAACCAATCAACTCATTCAAGGATGTAAGATAAGAATAAAAGTGGGTTAAATAACAAAATGAAGAAAATGGCTTTTAATTGTAGGCAGTTACTGTAAACTTATGGAGCATGTGCAGAGTAACTGGATGGATAATAGCTATATTTGCACATGAAAGATCTGACTCTCTGTGCCATTAGAAGTGAGGTGATCTGACAGCGAGGCGATCAAAAATCACCCTACATTGCAGGGAATTGCAACTTGAAGAAGTCACCTGGGCCCAACTGGGTAAGACTACTTTGGACATTGTACCTTTCCTCTTAATATGGCATAGCCAGCTGCAGGAGGATTTTAGTATGATGGGGGAGATGAGATCTGTCTTGATAGGGCTATGCTAAGGACAGACCCAACTGGAGGGGCTGGAAGGGTGTTCTGGGTTTCCCCTGTGCTTCCGACCCTGACTGACCTTTGCTGCATGGCTGTTCCATTTAAACACAAAGGGTATTTTGTCCTGGCAGTCCTGCAAGCCTTGTCTGGGAGTTAAGAATCAACCCACGACATCTTGTGCTCTCTAGTTTTATGAGTGATCATTCTGCAGCCCACACTATAATCACACAGTTATCCTCAATAGGATTTATATAGATGTCTCTTTTAAAAATGTGACCTTCAGATAGAGCCTACCAGCATTAGAGTAAGAGAAGATGCTAAACATATTGCTTGATTTTTAGCTGTGCTGTCTGTAGAAGTAGTGGAAGTATTAAATGTTTTCCTCTCCTGTTAAAAACATACAGATTTAAATACCTTAAGAACACAATCCTAATGGAGAAGGTGTTGTTTTCATATAATCCATTCTTGGAGTAAGAGTCATTTCAAGCAAGCAGATTGTTAGTTTTATCTTATTTTTGGTAAAAACTCCATGCATACAGGATAATTGAAGGTGAAATATTAGGCTTTTTATAGCTTTTGCACAATAAAATATGGTAAAAAATTAGAAAAATAGTCTGATTATGTCATCCATTTACTAAAATAATATTTCTTTAAATATAGGCAATTAAAATCTTTGTTTCACTGAAATCAGTGGGAAAATTTCTATGCCTTTTAAACTGACCTGTGGCTTAGATCTTTTCCCTGCTCTGATTGTTTTTCGTATTTCATTACTAGGATTTACATTTGAGAAGGCTCTTAATATTTTCCAGTTGGGCATCTATATATATTTATACACGTGTGTGTGATTGTGCAGAAATGGACTTGAAGAGAGTTGTCTTTTTTGAGAGTTTGCTTTTTATGAAGGGAACCATTACAATGACAGTGTTTGTCAACATATATACAATTACCTCTGATTTCAGTGGCTGAGCATCATAAATCCTGGTAAACAATGCCAAGTTGACAAGGACTGCTTCCAGGTTTGGAACCATACTATATTGCTAAATAATATAAAAATCTACCTGTGCCACTCAGGGAAAAGACTTCAGGTGAAAGGGTGAGATTTTTGGTAGCATCATACTGGTTTGTCTCCGCTCCCACTGAGCTGATGGAGCTCTACTCATGGCTTCAGAAGAGCAGGGCTCAGCAGTGCTGCTCACAGGAGTCCCATCACACCATTTGCTCTTTCTTTCTACTTATTCCAAAAGGAAAAAAAGGCTTGACCTATGCATAACTTTCTTGTGCTTAATTTGCCAGCTGGTGAGTGTCACATGTTTAATTTGGGCAATGTAAATAACAATCTCTTTAATAGTTGAGATTTTCACTGACAACACAGTTGCTGAGCTTAGACAGCTGATTGCTGCTGCTGTAGAGCTAAGTCCTTAAATATTATCAAACTAATACCCTTGTATGGTCACACTGGATACAGATTAGTGAAAGCCATAATCCTATTTAATTTAACACAGTCCCAGGGATTTTCCCCTACAAAGAATTTGGTCACATGCATACTGCATTATTTGCATAGTTCTTAAATATATGGACCCTCTCTAGGAGCAGGGCTGTCTGCCAATGTAATGGCAGTTATTAAATCCCACTGTACTTTGTACCACAGGCCAGATGCATATATATACTAGAAAAAGCTCATGGTTGGTTAGAATTTGTTGTGGCTCTGAGCTATGCTGCAGCTCGTTCCCTCAGGTCATCTCTTTCACCTTCTGAGGAGGTGTTATCCCTCAGCAAAGATAATAAGACAAAGGACTGCAATTCATTTTACCCACAGTGCAGCCCAGCCAAGATCCAGCTGTCCAAGAACTCAGACATATGAAAAAATGACTGTGCTTGAACTGTCACAGATTCTGGGGTTTGTGGTTAAGACACTCATATCTCGGTCATAGGAAAGGTCTGACTTTTACATGCTGAGCGCTGTTAAGTTCATTTGCCTTCAACACCATGTGATATCTTTGATGCTACAGCAGATTAGACTTGGAGAATTAGGGTAGGGCTACCCCTTTTTAGTTCTGGATTTTGTTGTTGTTGTTGTTGTTGTTGTTTTTGTTGTCTTCTTTTTTTCCCACTCATGCAGAAATACTGTCTGAATGGAAAAAGGAGACTCTGTCCCTTTGTCAAGGTCTCTTAGCTAACATCATTGCTTATCACGGGCCAGCTGCAGATTGCTGGGACCACGTGCTTGGCAGTGACAGACACACTGCAGACCTTGCAGGGCACAGATGGTCCAGCTCTGTTGGGTGACCCTGGACAGAGGTATGGGAGTCTAGGGGAAACGAGATGTGCTGAAAGCAGTAAGCTACGTGGCTAACTCTGTGTTCAAACAAGTATGGAATCCCAGCAGGCTGAAACCACAGGATGCTCTGCCACCTAGTCAGGAGCTTCCTTTCCAAGCACAACATCACTCCAGCTAATCTTGCAGGGCTCTCCGTCCAATTTTTATTCTCCTGTTACGCAATGTTTGCAGCCTTTTATAGGCTTTTGGTATTTATTGCAGAGAAATGATGGTGCAATTTTGATCAACAGATTTCAGGGTAGTGAAGCAGCTCCAGAGACAGGGAGCATTTTTCCACCTTCGTTTTCCTGGCAATTTCCAAGCATGTTGGGACAAATATGTGGCCTGTCTGATTTCCATGTGAGGGAGTGGCCCTGCTCTCCTCAAGAGCACTCGGTATATAAAAGCAGCTCAGGAACAGAGACTTCTTCACCTTCTCTAGCACCATGCTGGAGGTAGAAGCCTTCCCCTCCAGGAAGCAGAGAGAGTGGTTTGAGTTTATTAGGTTTCCAGGTTCTTTTCAATAACTTAGGCACTACCTGAATGGCTGTTGGCTTAAAGAACAGAGTAATTATTTGTATGATTACTACTATTACCATTAATAATAAAATAATGCTTCTTCCAAAAGTGCCTGAGGAGCAAGCTGAGGTAAAGTTCATCTTGCTAGATGCCCCACAATTTTGGGCTGTCATTCAAGAATACAATACATCCTGCTTCAGGGCTCCCACTACTGGATCAACAACAGCAGAGCCACAGGAGCAAAGTGCTGATGCTGTATGAAATAATGTTTCCCCCAGCCATCCACTGTGGTACCCAACCAACCACAGACTGTTTTCTCAGCACTGGCGGAGTCAGCGTAAAACCCCAGATAGGTACCCCCAAAGCTCAGTCGTGTGACCTCCTCTGGGTCAAAAACCTCACTGATCATAGATCTGCTGTTATTTTTCATGGCCACATCATCTCAGAAGGGCCAGTGGTTTTCTCCTGAAGAGCTTGCCAACCACACAGACAAGAGATGTCCCAGAGTAGAGGTTTAATGGCAAAGTGAAGGGAACAGAAAGATTGTTCATTGGTCATGTTTGGAGGGGCAGTGGAGGAGTGAAAGATTGTGAGGAGAATACACCAATGGAAATGTGAGGGAGGATGAGGACACAGAAAAGCAAGGAGAAATAAGAAAAGATAGATGGATGGGGAAGCTGTTAAAAGATCTAGCTGAGAAAGAAGAGAGAGAATAAAGAGACAATCTGAAGGGACTGGAAAGCCTGGGCATAACTGTGGGAAATTACTGTGCTGTGCATTTCCCTTGTTTGGTTTCACCTGATACCTTCCTGGAAGACCCAGAAGGCATTCCTCTTGCTCACAGGTAGCAGAAATATCTCGCTGACACTCAGAAACCAGCCTCTGCCGTAGTTCCTCCTTTTACCTACTCTTCTTGCTGGTGTTTGCTGGTTCTTACAAACACTGCTCTAGTCTGGCGGAGATGAATAAGGCATGAGGGACAGCAGCTGCCTCAAGAGTTTGCTCATCACAAAAGGATGAGCTACTCTGTCTTCTAAAACTGACACCTTAGCAGAAAAGCAGAACCTGATGACATTTAGCTCTTGTTACAAATATTTACACGTATAGTTGAGACGTGTCAGTTTTACTGCACTCAGTCATGCATAGCAGAGTTTGGCTTATTTGCAGTATGTTTTCACATGTCATACATCTTTAATCAGACTGGAGCATGGATTGGTTTAATTTTTTTCCATTGGTTACTGCATGTAGACTAGAAGAATTGTTATTGCTTTGCCTTTTCAGTGTCACATCCTGAAGAAACTATAGGAAGTAACAATTAATTTTTGCCTTCTAGCTTCTTCAATTTGATTATAAATTTGGATTAATGACATATGTTTTGGCTGCTGCATCAAGATCCAATATTAGACTTCTTTTTTTTCCCCGTAATTTAATGTGAAAATTAGAAGACAGCAATGTGTATGCATCTGTTTACTGAAACCCATTATAATAAGTAAAGTGGTTCTAAAATGGTAGAGTATTATCTGATATCAAGATTGCTAGGCACTATCATACAGTTCTGTCACCTGCAATACCCATCTTCTACCCTGTTCTGGATTTTCCCCCCCTTACTTTCTGCCCCCATTTTCTGCCCCTGACTGGGGACTGTGCTGCCCCACAGCTGTAGGAAACTAGAGCTGCTACAAATGGGAGGTGTGTAGGTTGCAAAAGCAATGTTTGAGCACTGCAGTGACACCTTGTTTTCTTTAAAGGTGCTGTGATACTACTGTAATATCTGTGTTGGAAAAGATTAAAATGCTGTAGTCTCTATCTACTAGAGGCCAGATTTTCCTGTATACTTTTTCTTCCCCTGCTGACCTGCTGATTTTTGTATAACTTTTAATGAGTTTAGGTCTGCTGTCTCTGTTTCCCAGGAAACAAACATGCAAACAAAAAACCAGTGGTGGCTTACCTGGCACCTTTTAGTCTGTAAAATGTGTATAACCACAAAATGCTGAGGTGATACACATCACCCAAGGAGATGTGGCTCCTGAATTGTCCTGGCAAGCAAGCTGAGGAATTGGCTTGTGAAGAGAGAAGACAGAATGGATCTGGCAAACAAACCACTGTATGTCTACCACAGTTGAAATATCTTTGATTTACTAAAAATAAGGGGAAAGTAGCAATCTAATTTAGAAAAGTTTCAAAATTTTTTTATGTAATTGTAAAAATCTGAAGTAAAGAGAGCCAAAAGAAAAATGTTTACTAAGTAAATAATAAGTGATTTATTATGCATGTTAAAAACCACACAGAATATTACACTGAAAATGGTATCTTCTGAATCTGTGAACTAGTAATAAGATCACTGGTCATAATCTGTTTCCTCTCTGCTTTTGAAAATGCCTCAGTATATAATTGTTTCTTTATGTTAACAATAGGGTCTCTTTTACTGGAAACGGTAATGAAGTATTAGTTGCTATTAATGTGAGATGAATGTTCCACAATTTTATTGTTTCTGCACGCTGAAGTAAACCATGAGATTATATTCCTTGGAATATATATGGATTATTTTGTATTACCAAAACTTATTTTACAACCATGCTTCTATTTGAAATGAAACAATACTGCAGAAGTTTAAAACCAAGGAGAATGTTCAAGTTAATAAGCTCAGAAAAAACTACCGTGATCAGGTTATCTGTCATTGTGAGATATGTATCTATATATACACATATGTATTCCTGTCCTCAAGATTTACATGGCTTTATGGAAGTTCTTAACCCTTACTCCTTCCAGTTTTTAAGGAACTTGTTTTATGTGATGGCCCTTTACCTTCTCTGAGCTCTGGTGTGAGTTTTCAGAGAGGTGGATCAGAATTTGCAATTCTGTGGGCTTCCTCCATTCACCTCCCTCCTTCCCACTGGGGCTTTCACATTTTTCTTCTAGAAAGCCTATTTTATTAAATAAATCAAGCTTAGATTCAAAAGCGTATCAAATGTGCTCGCAGAGCTGGGAGCCCTAATAAAGGATCCTGTGGGTGTGCGGTGCAGTGCTGGTTCTCTCTGAGAGGAGGACCAGGATCTGCTTCCCATCCCACTCTGCTGTACCCCTGCTGCCGAGGGAGAGCGTGGGGGGACAAAGGCAAAATGCTCCCTTTAGCCTCGTCAACTGGTGCTACAAAGCCTGAAAAACATCTGGTCTTCACGGATTCGAAAGGAAAAACTTTTACATAAGAATACTAATTGGGAAACATATTTCTTTACAAGCCCTTGAAAATGAGTGTCACCCACCATATATATTATGTCCACCACATATATTATGTCCCTGAACTGAGCTAAATTGAAGCCAGACATATATTTTTCTTTGATGACTCCATCAAGGTATGTTTTAACTCCTCTTCCCACTTCTTCAGTCTCTCAAAAGATACATGTGTAGATAAGGGAAGAGCCTCAAACCCATGCACAGTAACAGCAGCCAAACAAATGGCTTTTAAAAAAAACAAAACCAGATTTGTAGATCTCTCTTCCTGCAAACAATTTCCTTTTCCAGTTATAAATTTAAGTTCCTAACAAAAACTTCCCTGGAAGAGGCAGAGGAGACAGGGAAATAAAGAGTTTGAGTCACCCTATATATTAGGAAACTGAAGAAATCTGACTCACTTTCCAGCCATACCTCAGGTATACAGATGTAAAGCACCTCTAATTTGCATGCTTGTATGCCCTAGTTAGTAACTCAGACATTTTCAGCCTCTACATATATTTATCAAAAATAAGCTGTGTTCAACAGACTTGCTCTGCAGGGAGTTTGAGTGGAGTACAAATGTTTGATAGCATGGTTAGTGTTAATGAGATTATAGTGTGTTGGTTTTGCTTGGCCCAGTTTTTGGTAGTGGGGGGTGTCACAAAGATGGCTCCAGTGAGAAGCCACTTGAAAAATGCTTCTTATTTTCTATTACCTCTTACTGAGTGTCAAAGCCAGCCTACAAGCTTATGTACATTTAGCAGACACTTCAGGTCTAAGAACCAAAGCCTGTTGTGAATTATATTTTTAAATGCTGGACCAGGTGAAAATAGACCAGACATCCTCATTTGAACTAAAACTTAAACCTTGCTTTTGCTATTGCTTCCAAAGATGTCATCATTTCTTCAGAGAGAGATAAATGGCTATAATGGCCCCTTATAAGATCAGGAAGACAGGATGAATCAGGAGAAAATGCACTTCCTCACCAATTCCGATCTCCATAGAAACTCCTTAACTCTGCTATGCCTTCTGCCTATACAGATTAGGCAACCCAGTTTTCCAATAACAGACAGTGAAGTCTGATGCCTGCATTGTCTCACAGAGGGGTATCTTGAAGAGCAGAATTTAAGTATAAAAAGAGAACTTTGCCAAGTGCTTAGTGTTGCATTTCCCAGCTTTCAAATTCTTCCTGTTGCTTTTCAGGTTCCTAAGAAAATTTCTCATGAGAAGCCATCAGTATTTGCCAGGGTACCCACAAGTCTGATGATGCTTTTGTCAAACTATTTTTGTTTCAAAGGATGTAGTGTCATTGAAAGCCTAGTCCACACTATCCAGTGTTACAATTCATGTCACTTATGGGGAAGACAGGGAATCATCAGAATCAGTCTGTGGGATGGTAGTTTAAACCTAAAGCTTTGTTTTCAAATTCATTGAATAGTTTATGCATGAATGGGTGTGCTTTTCCAGCAGTTCCGATAAGCAGATAAAGAGAATATTTTTTTAATGAAGTGAGATATATGAGAGAATGTATTCATTGATTATTGTTAGGAAAAGAAGTTATTAAACCTCAGTAGATAAAGATCAGCTTGCAAAGTTCCTTTGTTAATGAGAATAAATTGATAGATTTATAGACTTTAAATTTGGCTAGATCATTTGATTGTCTCATCAGACCACTAAATCAAAGACACTAAATCTCACAGTATTACCTCTGAGCTGAATAGAGCTAGACAAAACATGTTTGTAAAGCAGCACATGAAAGAAAAGGTGCAATTCAGCTTGACAGAAGCCTCATAGCTTTGGGTCAAATCTACCTTCATTAAGTTTTAAAAACAGAGAAAACATCTAAAATTGAAGTGCTGTTTTCCACAGTGTCTTGGTTTGAAGACAGGTGTCTGCTAAGGAAGGTGTAAACCTCCCTTAAAACCCACAAATGTGAATCCCCTTCCCTCCGAATTATTATAACTTTGAAATCAAGGGCTTTCAGGCAAAGATATGGGGAAAGGAATAACAGTTCTTTACTAGTATCTATGGCAAGGCAAACAATCAATAACAACAGTAGCAGTGACAAACAAACAAAAACCAGAAGATGCAGTGACAGAAGTCTCTGAGCTGTGAAATGCTTTTCCCGTTCGGTGCAGTTCCGGTCCCAGCCGGCAGGGGCGCTGTCGGGCTCCCGGCCGGGCAGGGCGGGTGCGATGACNACAGGGAGAGCGCAGGGCGGCGGCTGCCGGCTCCCTTGGGCAGAAAACTGCCGGCACAGCCAGGAGGATGTGCCCTCCAGGAGACGTCCCTTTCCCAGACGAAAGTTCTCTCACCAACGAGAAGCAAAGCAGCGCAGATCTGAAGGAACTTTCTGCCGGTGGTAGCTGAGGAGTCCACAGTCCGCAGTTCCTCACTGCTCCCTCCGTGGTCCCCTGTTGTCTCTGATGACCACCTCTGCTCTTTCCTCACCAAGCCCAGCTAGCTCTTTTTGTTTCTTACAAAATAATTTAATGGTCCTTAAGTATCCAGTCATTAGTAACCTAGCTACAGGGAAGGGGAAAAAATTCCACACCTCTCAACCTCCAACACACAGTTTGCCAGCTTTGACTAAATGTCCTGTGCATTGATTTATGTGTGCAAATGACATTTCCCCTTTCTTTGTTCTAGACTTAAGTCCATAACACCCACAGAGGAAAATCACACCCCTCTAAAAAACATGAGGATTTCAAATAAAAAAAATTAAAAATTTCTCTTGTTTTAGAGGCTGAACACTCATTTTGTATGATAACCCTAGTGCATAATTTCTTATATAAATATGTCCAGCTTTAGCATTTAACCTTTATGATACCTTCTTGACTGCTCAGGGGCCCTCTATTTTCTTCTTATAACTGTACTATAGTCAAGTGTCTCTCAGTTTTATTTTTAATGGACTAAATCTGATGAAGTATTTAAGTCTCTCCCAATTGGGTATTTTCTATGGCTTTTGAATAAGTCTGTGACTCTGCTTTTAAAAGCTCAATTTTTTTCCAATGTATCTGCTTTTCCAATGAATTCATCTTTGCTATAGAGAAAAATGAAGGTGTCACCCTTTTTTCCTACATTTATACATCTATGGATTATATTAGCCCTTTCTTCATAGCCTCGTAGTGAACACTTACTTTTTTTGCTTACCTACTTTGACACTAAATTATCTCAGTAAGATTACTTTTCAAGATACTTCTCTAAATTTATTTCAGAATGCCATTCTAACATATGCCCTAGGTTTATGTCTGCAATAGCCAAAACTCATAGCAATTTTGTTTTTTTGAAAAGATTGTCTTATCCAACAGTTGACATTACTTTGTATATGTTCTCTGTCTTTATTAATATGTTAATGTTGGTGTTATGTGCAGATTTTGTCTCAAATACTTTGTATTTGCAAATTATTAAATGAAACAGTAATTATATTCAGTTTTCATGTTAACATGACCAGAAACATGCCCATTCAGTGAATATTTTTTATCAATAAGTCTTAGGAATAAGAAAGGTACCTATTTTGATTTCTTTACTCATGTATATTTAATCCCAATACAACTGCTGCTGCATCTGCATCCTGGTCCTTGTGCCTCCATGAGATGTGTTCCCTGGCCTGTGCTCTTGGATTCATCGCTTATGTTATCCTCAGGTTCTTGTCTGCTGCACCAACTCTATACCACATCTCCATTTTCAACAAAAATTCTCTTACTTTTTTTTCTCTTCATGGTTATCTTCTTTCTCTTGATGAAGGATCCTTTCTTTACCTCTGGTTAAAAGTACCATGTAGAAATAGAATTGCTGGGATGAAAGATGAAAAGTTGTGCACTGATTTCACGTTTCACCTATAAAGAGTTTCCCCTCAGACCAGAGCCCCAGTATTTGGACAATTTATGCTGTATTGATTTCAAGGAGGAAAAATTACTGTTTGACAGCTACACCACATCCTTTATTAGCATCCAAAATAGAGCTGGGATTTAGTTAATGAAGCTTAACTATCTCCTTTTGCAGCTGCTGGAAGAAGTAGTCACTTTGGAGGTGCAATTAATATCAGGGTTGTGTCCTCTTGTCACACTTAAACACCTGAAGCACATTGTCCTTGGAGAATCTGGGCCCTTGCCTTAATGCCACATGGGCAGAGTTGGAAATGTTATCTCTGTCTCTGCTCTGTCATTGTTTAAGGATATTAAAAATATGGAAAGACACAGGACTTTTAGGGTTTGGAAGAAATTTCCTGTTATTTTTGCCGTTGTGTAACGGGTATTTTCCTACACTCTCTGTACCATTGAAATAACTCATTATCTATGGTACCTATACCTGTATTAGTCACAGAGATACTATGACACTGACCCTTGCTATGTCCAATATGCCTAAACCAGAAGGCATTTTTAGCTGTTTCCAGCAGCAGCCATAGGACCCTGCTCTGTGCTCACACATCTGATAAGAGTTTCTCTCTGAGTGATCATATAGCATAGGACAATGTGACAAAATGTCTTTCTTTGTTGTTTATGAACAGTTCATGATAGAAAATATTACAAGACTAATTGGAATTATTACAATAGCCTGCTTGGCTCCCTTCTCCCTCCTCTTGACTAATTAGCCTTTTAACATTACAAAACGGCGCTGGCGCGAGCTGTCAAAATGCTGCACTCCAAAGTCACTACCACACGTGAGGCTGTCTGCACACATTGATAAGGAATTTGCCGCTGCTGTTAGAAATCCTTGTTCTCATTCTTTTCTTATTTTTCCTTTTGCCTCCTTAGGGTGCTCTGAGATCACTAGATACTATCTTTTAAACCTTCTTATTCTTTGCTCTGTCTCTCTGCATGCTCAGGGAATTCACATGAACACCAGTTTTGTTATTTCTCTTGCACAGCCATGAGTCAGCTCATGGCACTCCCTGCAACCAGGAAAAATATGGGGTTCATCACTTTGGTATTAAAATACTAAACTAGATACAGAATTGTGAGCCTGCATTAGAAAACAGTATTTTCACAATCAGTCTCATTGTAAACTGCAGCTTGGTGTTTGTTTTTGTATGCTACTTTTTCTCTTCATTCTCTGTTTTACTCCATCAAGGAACATTGAGTTTTATTGTTTTAAGAAGTACTCCTAGTAATCAGGGTCCCTTTATTCCTACCATGGTGTTACATAAATATAGTGACAGATTATCTCTTGAATCATTTTTTTAAGAAGCAGAGGACATAACCAAGTGCAAAATAAATTGGAAGGGGCTGTTGTCACAGAACTGGAACATTCTCCTTACTAAGGGCAGGAGGCAAAATGAGAGGATTGACAGGCTGAGAGAGATGGGTTTGTTCAGCCTGAAGAAAGATGGAAAGACATCAGACCCTAGAAACCCAAAAAGACCTTAGGGCACCTTCCAGTACCTAAAGGGGTCCCACAGGTAGGCTAGAGATGGACTTTTCACAAGGGCACATAGCTATAGTACAAGGGGGGAGTGGTTTTAAGATGAAGAGGGCAGGTTTAGATTGGATATTAGGAAGAAAATCCTTCCTTTGAGGGTAGTAGGGCATTGGAAGAGGCTGCCTAGGGAAGCTGTGGACACCCCATGCCTTCTCCTTAGGACTGTACTCAATTCATTCTCTACCCACCCTGTGTTTGTGCTTGGGAGTGCCCCAACTCATAAACTGCACCTTGCACTTGACCTTGTTAAACTCCATGAGGTTCTCCTGAGACCATCTGTCAAGCCTGCTATGGTCCCTCAAGGGAAAGGATTTTATTGTGAACTGCTGTACCGCTCAGTAAAAATTGTATTCTTCTGTCTCTTTTTCAGCAAGTGCTCTTTTTCTCCACTTTGCTAGTGAAAATTCAAACTGTCTCACTTTCCAATTTATGATGTCTTCAAATGGTTTTTAGCCTCTAAGGAATACTCAAACAGCAACTGTATATTGGTCTTTCCTCCGCTGATGCCTATCACTGCCCATTCCTCATAGTGCTACCCCTGTGCTCTCCAGGCCGGCTTTTTAATTTAATACCTAGAGCAGGCAGTTACCAGAAGAGTTCCTCTAGGGGAACCTTATCTACAGTAGTTCAGATACTTTGCTAAGAAAGCTTTTCTCAGGTATCCTTTCAATGTACTTAAAAAGAAGAAAGATTTGTTTGGAAATTGTATTTTCCCTAAGTTTTTAATATAATTTCAACTTCTACTTTGGAGAAAACAGTCATTATGAACTCTCAGATACATAAATTATTTTTACTTTTCCCAAAAATATTTAGCACTGAGTCACTTATGTCTTATTAAATACGTATCTTGAAAAGGGTTGTAATGCACAACCAGAACTTGCTCTGAATATGTTGCAAAAAGAGTTTTGTTTCTTTCCATGGGCAATTGAAATGGAAATCTTTCTATTGACTGGTCAGGCATTTATAAAACTTGTTAATGATTTTCTTAAGGGACACATTGGTGGTATTGATTTACAGCTGAGGAGAGGAAAAGGTTCATTACTGTGTTTAAACATGAGTGCCAAAAGGATGACTGTTAAAGGTACCAGGGGTTGGCTAAACACAGACTCTTCGTGACAGGGTTTCTTGTATGTTACTTCTCCCAGAAAGTCAAACTAAATGCTACATGCCCAATTTCCCATGTGTTTTCATTCACCATGACAACTAGCTAAATGTGACCTTGACTTTTAAAGCCATGTGTTGCCGTCTGTAGTAAAAGTGAGCTAGAGTCGAAAAATTCCTTAGCATTTTTTCTCCCAGTGGAAAGGTAGGGGTATTATTTGATTTTTTTTTTCCTTTACTTTCAGACAATGCGATAGAAAAAATTTAAATATAAGACAGAAAGAAAAGTGGTGCATCTGTGTTTAAGGTGTGAAAAGTCAAATTCAATATTAAGGCATGTTTTACTAGGGTAGTTATTAGGATTGGTCAAACACTTTCCATTAATTCTATTTTCCTATGGAAAATAGGTTTTCTACAAATTATTTTGTGACTGTAATATTTGCTTTTAATAAAATTCTCTCCACTCCTCCTTTTTTAAGGTTCTCAAATATTGAGTTAGAATCCATTTTCCAAATCAGGTTCGTTGGATTTGCTGTAAATGTATTTTTTGTCCCGTATGAACCAGGTTTGCATCTAGATGTTACCTCCTGTGGGAAATGATAAGTATTGCCAACATTCAAATTGTCCTTGAAGAGAGGAAAAAGGACAGAAAACACCTTTGGGATTTGGACTGCAGGTAACCCAAAAAATTACTTCTTTTTTTTTTCCCCCTACTTTCATTGGGGAAAGCCAATGAAGGGGAATTTAAGCAAGTTACAGTTTGGTAACTTCCTATATTTTTTTCAGAGACCCTACCACATAGGTCTTTCTTCCAGAACTGGAAAGCTGGAATCAATTTTCTGCTCCTCCAGAGGATTTAAACACGCCACATATTCTCAAGCAGTGTCTCAGCCATCAAACATTAGAGATGGGATGTTCTTCAGCTAAAGGTTTTCTAGCTTGCTAAAACAATGATATTCTCATATTCTGAGGTAAACACCCCTCAGTTACCCATATGAAATTATCCCATCCTGTGTAATACAAAACAATGCACATTTCTGACACAAGGTGAAGTGATTCAGGCCAGCCTTGTGTCAGAAGAGGGCTCTGCTATTCTGTTGCCCAAATCTGGCCTATTTTAAGCCTTTTAAAAATGTAGTTTGAATACTTTCAGTTGAAGCTTTTTAAGCTTTTGATAGCTCTGTATCCAAAGAATATTTTTTCTCTTGAGTTGGATATGTAATTGAAATAGACTGTCTGGAGCTGTTTGGGCTATCAAATCCATTTAACCATGTCCTTAAGGATTTCCTGCCAGGTCCCAGCAACATGGAAAAAGAAGGTGTTTGAATGAAAGGAAAAAAAGGGCTTGTACAGCTGAGCAGCAATGGGAAAACTAGAAGGAGATAGCAATAGGAATTAAAGAGGAAAAGAAATTGGTTGGAAAATAATACTGCAAGAGGAATTGGGGTGGGCAGGAGATTTGGACATAAAGCAACTGGGCCTGCATGGGATGCAGGGTAGATAAGATGAGGGAATAGACAGAGGTCGGTGGACACCCCATCACATCTTTCTTTGGGGGATAAGAAAAGATCCCAGTGCTTCTGAGTCTCGGCTCTCTGCAGGCAGGACACAGCTCTTGCCCCCAACACAGCTGCCCATGCTGGATTTGCTCCAGCTGGTGCAGATCCCAGAGCAGCAAGCAGTTTTCTACACCACAAGTATGAGTGGTTACTGCGATGGCACTGAGCCTTCCAGCTCTGGAGATGTCCAGGACAGGTTTTGATACGAGAACAGAAGGGAAGCAAATTCCCAAAGTATTTTCTATTTTAAATACCAGTTTGGAAAACCATAAGGTTTCAAAGCTAAGCAAAGAAATATGCCAGAAGGCAGTTTGTCTGCAAGATTTATTTCTCTCAAGCACCATACCCTGGTACTTTGGGTACACAACCCCATCCTTCTCTAATTCAATGGGCTCATAGGGGCATACAGGGGAAGTCACACTGACTTACACCAGCCTTCCACCCCACTGAAGTGTTCAGAATTTCTCTTTGGAGCATTTACCTCTCTTCCTTGACCATGCAGGAGCTTGGTTCTCAGCTGTAAGATAGGTGCCTAAGTGTAAAAGCATCCAGCTGATGCTGATTCTACTGTTATCCCACAGAACATCATCTGCACTATACAGAGAAGCTGCACATTTTCTGAGATATAATCAAAATTATTTAACAAAGACACTGCTGTTTGTGGGACTTTCTGTTTGCTAAGGACGAGAAGGAATGGTGAGAAGGGTTGCTCTATGATTCGTGACCATTCAACGAAGACAAACATTTTGAGATGGCCACTTATTTTTGGCATGCTGTTCTGGAGAGATGTGGGCAGATTCTTAGAGAAAAAAGTACTCCCTCATGGACCTGAAGTAAACAGAGTAATTCATTCTTCAAATAGATAAAGATCTTCTTAACATGAAGAACTCTCAAAAATATCAGTCCTTCTTTAAATTATATGGCCAAAATCCTTTTGGCCTTTTGACCTAAAATTCCCCCCCAATGAAAGGATGAAAACACTTTCCTGTTGCACTGTGTCCCTGTCCTCAGAAACATGCTGTAAAAATAAATTCATTTTGTTCACAAAGCCCTTAGATACAATATTGTGAGTAGAGCCATGAAAAAGTTCATGGGGAATTTAATAACTCTGTCTTCAGAGCAGGATATGAATTGTGTATAGTAAATAAGGCCTCTGGGCACAAATATTGTGTAGCTGCTCATTATTTGAACTCTGCCCATCCTGTGCATTGAATGAAAAGAGAGGAATGGAAAAAAGGGCTGATTTTACTTTTACTATTTGCCTTAGAAAATTCTGCTTTTGATACTTTGCAACTTCTGAAAGCTTTCCTTGCCAGCTCTTGTATAATTTTAAGATATATTTAACATGCAATTAAAAGAGTGTTCTTCAAATCAGCAGGAGGTTTGCTTTGCATGTAGCTCTCAAATTGCTCCTGGCTGCATCCATGTTTTGATTCAGATCAGATTCTAGGCAGCTGAAAAAGGTTCATAAAATATCTATTCCTCAGAGCAGGCCTTTTCACTGCTCCCTCATCTTGATGTCAAGGAACCTCAGCTGACATCAGTAAGAAAACTTGTGCTAATAAGAAAACCTTATTGTATTTTTGGCACTGAAAGTAGAAACAATTCCTCATAGAACTGGCTGCAGAAATCAACATAAATCAGATCTTTGAAGAACACTGGTTTATCCCAAATGATTTTTTATTTTTGTTTTTAAAATTATTTTATTCCGTCCAAAGTTTAACCAACAAGTTTTTGCTTGGAGTGTCCTCTTGTCTCTGGGTTATAGTGACTATTGTCCTGAAAACAGTACTGTTCATGGTACAAACTCTCACATGGAATAGAGGACCTATCATTCCTAAAGGATATCAAAAAATGAAACACATATGCAGAATGACTCTTTCAAAAACATAGCAGTAACAAGGTGAGATTTTATTTCATGTCATTTTTTTTCTATGTTCTATTTAGACAGAAATCTTTGCATTCTCCATATATCTGTCAAACAGATGGTACTGATAAATGAGCTTGGATATAGTTTGCTTTCACTGGTCTTGTTTGTTTTCCATCTTTTTTTTTTTTTAAGTAAGAGACAAAGACATACTTTTGTTTGGTCCCTGAAGAGGGAGGGAGAAGCTGCTGCAGGAATAAACTACCTGATTTGATGGGGTGAATTACCTGCCTGCCACAAGACAGCCAGCATGACTGGGACTCAGCCCTGCCTCAACTGGTGCAAAACCACGAAAAAGTCAATCAGGTTTTACCTGCTCAATTTTGAAAAGACAGGCTCCTGTACAAGTTCTTTTCTGGGGTATTCAAGTCAATGATTGCCGTCTGGTTTCCTTGAAACAGCTTCATCATGTCATGCATCATCACACATGCACCTCTCTACTGAAAACGGAGGAATTTCTGTTAAACCTAAACCTCTGCTTATTATATACCAAGCCTACTAAAGCCAAAGAATATCTTCCTCTCAAAATCCCTTTTTCCCAGTTAGCCATTTCAGACATCTACAGAAATAACCATCTGTAGTACAGATGCTAGAAGTTAAAGATCAAGTGGTAGACTTAATGCTGAATTTCACTTTTATGTTTAGACTTGTATGACCAGGTCTCATTCTCTAGTGGATTTATATGATTATATTTTCCTCTTAAAAATATATGAGAGAAATGCTCACAGACCCTTAAATGTAGCAGTATGAGTACACCACTATAATTAACACCCTGGTCTACTCCCTCTTTTTCTTTTTTTTTATTTTCAGTGTACAAGTCCTGTGGAGTTTGCAGATTGATTCAATTGCAAAGTTAGATTCCCACTGTGATAGCCGTTTTCAAACCACTGGGCCATTCTGCCTGTCCTGCCAGCCAGGGAACAATGGGTGCTAATTAAAACCCTGCTTAAAAGGTTCCCCTTTACTTCAGCATTGAGGCTTTCAGGGGGCAGACGGGGGGAAGGATGCCTTGTTCTGTTTATGCATATGCAAGCACTTAGTGAGCTGGGTGGCTGACTGTGGGTCGAGAAAGCACCACAAAAGCCTGGTGCTTATAGGAAAGGGCTGGATTTCAACCTGATGAGGTTAGTTAGCAGACTAGACTGAAGAGGGCCCAGCTGTATTTTTTTTTCCAAAATCTGAGGCACATTTCAAAAAAGGGATTGGGGTTTTTTGTCACTTGCTCCTACTGAAATGTTCAGGTCTCTGTCTTCTTGTATTGAAGGGAGCAGTTTTCTTAAAGGGCAAGGATGAGGAGTAATAGTTTTCTTTATTTTTGTTAATGAGATTAATATTAAATAACTGGTTTTGCTATTCAGCTGGGCTGCCTGTGCCAAAATGTATGTATGGGGTAAAATTGCATTCCTGCATCAAGCATTTGTTTCTTGTGCCAATTTCTTAATAAAAATTTAAGAGATCTCATCAGACACTTCTGTTGCTCAGTGGTATAACTGAGTTCTAAGTAGTATACAAAAGTCTGCCTTTTTCAAGGAGGAAAAATGAGAAATGAGCTATACCTTGGAGTTTCATTTGTAAATGAATACATAAAATTGCTCAGTAGCAAAATATGGCAGATAAAGAATCAGTTTCATTATGTCAAGTAAATTCAATGTGCTTTGGTTTTCAGCAAGAGCTGAAAAAGAAAACACAGCACTGCAAATAAACTCATCAATAATCCACACAGGTTTTTGTTTGATGTCATTTGTAACTGACAACTTGATCAATCTTGCATTGAATTGTCCCTTAGAAATACAAGAGTAATAGGAGCAGAATCTATCTCATTTCTTTTGTTGAATAGCAGTTCACTTGGTGGCATTCACAAACCTGTCCTAGCCTTCTTCAGCTGTTTTTCTTGTATAAAACTATCTCATCCATTGAGGTAGCAGAAAATATTTAATGGGACAAATTGCATGGCATTGATAGTGAATGGTCAAAATGAACAATTCAGAGATAACCTCTGAGTCTGACAGGTATTATTCTAAATCTTCTTTCTTGTTTCAATCTGTGTGAAGAATGAGTGCTTGTGCAGAAATCAGGAGTGCCTTTCAAATCCCTCACCCACCAAAAAGACTATTAATTTATCTTTTTTTCCTGTCTGCAAACACTGAATAAATGGTTAGCTGTATAACTATTTTAATTAAAGGGCAGATAATATATTTCTCATTTTTATCTTCACAGCCATATGTTGTAATAATTAATACTGCTTAATAGAGCTACTTGCATGCTGAAGACTGCTTAAAAGACTAAAGATGTCTAGGATCAGGGCATATGGCCTTTGTTGTGAGCCCCATGCACTGAGGAATAAAGACAGTGAAGCCCAACCTCCTACTCTCACTTTGTCACTCAGTCGCTGTTCACACTGTGATTCCTGCTGTGGGGAGAAGATAACAGCTTTTTTTCTCCTTTTTTTTTTCTTCCCTTCCCCCCTTTTTTTTTTTTTTTTCCTTTTTTAAATTGTTTTAGTTTCCCATAGAAGTGGAGAGGGGAGTGAGGCTGTTTGGGAGAAACCTGTCTCTGCCCTTGCATTTTCCTTCCCCATTCACCCAGCTGGGCAAGCAGAAAAGGGAAGGTTCTGAGCACAGGGGACAGGGCCTGACTCAGTCTGCCTCCCCAGCCACCTTTCTCATGGGTACAGCTAAATCCATATGAGTGGAAAAGCAAGGTGCTTATGATATAACTGTAGTCCCAAGCCCAGATGCACAGAGTGGTTCCTGGACAGGCAGAAGCTTTGCTAGGGCAAAGCCCTATACAGTTGTTCACTTCTGAAGGAGCTGCCAAGCAGCCTCCAAGAGCTGATGCTGTACCCCTACGTACCCCTCTGCCTCATCAGGATGGAGAGATGGGAACCACCTGAGGAGCCTCTCCCTATAACCAACACCTACAGCCAGTGTTGAGGAGAGGTATTTGAAGACCTCTTCAACAGGCACTTCAGAGAGCGAAGATAATTTTAGGAGCACCTCAGCTAGAATGTTACTTCTTTATTCACTGGAGCTTTTTCAGGGAGGTTGGATTGCTCAACAGGAGGAACTGAAAATATCAAATCATACAGGTTCTTGCCCAGATCCCCATTAACAAAGAGTGAACGGCATTTTGCCTGGCCATAGGAGAAAATGGTGTTGCTGTGGCTGCTGGCAAGAATCCAAAAAAGATTAACAAAACCCTGTTAGTGGATAATCCCTGGAAAGGTACTCTAACAGCAGATTTCTCTCTTTTCTTCCAGCATCTCCCAGTCTTACCTAGCTTACAGCTTTGACAGCTAAACCTCAAGAAGGTGCTAATTTCAGCTGCCAGCATCATACAGGCTTGCTGTAATGGAGATGTACAATCCAGGACCAGGTGCCTTTTGATCTCGTCATCTCAGCAACTCATCTTCATATCTACCCCTGCCCCTCCCACCTCAGGGAAAGTTGATGCTGGCTCAGGGCTTCATTTCTCATCACTTAAATAGATCCAAATTATCTCATTTGCCTCAGCCCATCTATGTCCACTTTCCTAAAGGATCATACCATCTGTTCCTCAGCTGGATGCTGTATAGCCAGGAGCAGATAAGATTTTCTCAGAACATGCTGCTGACTGCTCCTGGGAAACTAAGTCAGGCATCCCTGGGAGACTTTGACATACTATACCCCAATGTGGTAATGAAAAACTGGAGAGTGCATCTCCTCTGTCCTGTGACCTTCACAAGTATTCTGTGTGAGACGGTAGCAGGAGAAAGATTTTCACCATTTTCACTCTTGGGCTGTCTTATCTGGTGGGCCCCAGTTGCCAGTTGCATCATTTTGTGTGTTCTAAAGATGAACTAACTCTAGCATACACTCCTTCACTGCTCTCTGCCAGATGCGAACAGGCCCAGCATAAACCTGAGCATTCAACTTGTGGAACAAACCTATGGTTGGAATAAAGCAGGGAAGGAAAAAGTATTTCTGATTTTAGGGACTGTGCACATTAAGGCCTTTAGTGATTTGGGAGCAGATAATTTATCTGATGACCCAGGAACTTACTTCTCAAGACAGCTGTAATGCTTAATTTTTTAGGTGAAGGAAAATAAACCATTAGTCTTGGGTAAATCTAGTCTGATCTAAAGAGGATGCTTGAACTTTTGCTGCATGATTGGCAGAATATTTCATTAAAATGCTGTACGTGGGCTTTAAAATATTGAATTCTCACTTTTTATGACATTCTCTAACAAATGATAGGGTGTCTCTGATAAGTAAATCTGTTTGCTTAAGGACAGACAGTAGATTCAAGGTCAGTCACCAAATTCTTTTCTTTTCAACAGCTAATTTACACCACTGCCGAGCTTCAATCTTGAATGAAATGAATGGGTGCCATGATTAACATAATTCTGTGCCAATCAATTTCTTCTTATCCTCTGTCCTATCCATTATGACTGAACTTTAATACCACCCCTGAGACTGGCAGAGGGGTCACATCTATCTTTGCACAGAACTTACTCTGTGCAGAACTGAGCCAGTAAGGAAAGATCCTGCAGGATCTTTCTGTTGTCCCAATTTCTTCTGGCTCCATGTATTGGTATGACTGCTAAGAAAGGCCAAGAGTATATGGAGCCTTCTGAGAAGTCAAAGCAGCTCTGAAAAAATTTCCAGCCCAGTTCTGATAATGCACATGCTTTGCTGTGTGCTCATGCATAAGCTTTGCCCTAGACTCTAATGAGCTAAAACCTTGTGATTACTGTACTCCATGTTCTAACCTAGATCTCTCTTATTCAGGCAGGTGTTTAGATAACATATCGTTTAACCCAGCCTTTTTCTTCTGATGGAGTTTTACCAGGAGCTAGATACACTGGACATTATTTAAAATTGGCTTGTATATGTCCTGAGCTTAACCAAAGGCAGTCTCATCAGCCTTATTCTGGTAAACGTAGTCCACAAGAAAGATGAACTGCCCCTGGAGTTTCCATACTCTGTGTTCTCAGAGGATCTAAAAGAATTCTTAAGGGTCCATATATCAATGGAAAGTATTTTTCATCCTTTTAGTTATCAATTTTTACCTGTTGCCATGGAAGTATTCAAAAATCTCAGCAGCCAATGTTTTGGTGGGTGATGGTGATGTGCTGTCATGTGCGTTTATGTTTCTGATAGCCTTTGGAAGCCTATGTCTGAGTGATTTCAATAACCCAAGAGCAATTTTTATTTATTCTACAATTTGCTGCAATAATGCAGAAGAAAAGAGCTTTTGCACTGGGATAAAACTTGACATTATTTTGTGTGTTTTTCTCAAAGTATATGTAGATAAAACTTCTAGTAAGGAGTGACTGTATGTGGGTGGATATTGATCAAACAAGTGAATAATTGTAATAAATTTTGGCTTACTACATCAATTATAAGAATTATCCTTTTAGTATGTTGTGGACAAAATATTTTCAGATACTGTGATGCTTAATTTAAATGTAATTTGAATATAGCTAATTAAATCCTACTAGGTTTAGTAACAAAATGCAAGTGATACACACAAAAAACCAGCAGTGAAATTGTTCAGCTTGCTGACAGCAGAGATTTCACATACCCATACCTTATCCTGAATTGTATTGTTTCCTGCTCTGGGAAACCTCAGAAATTGTATCAGAGAGTTTTTTGATAGTCCCAAGTGCATTTATTCAAAATGATGAGACAAATGCCATGCCTGTAATGTCTGTAGAGGTTTGTGTAGTGGAAGTTTGTTCAAAAGTGACATGAGATTTTACTAAAATATGGAAACCTGCTGTCTCAAACCAGTAACAAGTGCTCAGTCTGAAACAAAACTAACCAGAAAATAACAAAAAATCTGTTTTCTGTTCCCTGCTAGTGCCAAGTGCCTTAGCACTGTGCATGCAGTATATAAATAAACCACTGTGATCAACACCTGAGAGCTTATAAATGTCTGAAATGTATGGTGACAACTTGCAGAACTTCTGCATTGCTCCCTCATGCCCACTTACAAACTATTTGGATAATCTGGAACCTGTTAGGCAATACCATACACCGTTGTTTTCTGGTCTGCTTTAGGCCTGCACAGTGCAATAGGAAACACTGCACGGAGTGCTTCAGTTTGTACTGGGGAGCAGCAGAGATGTGCAGCTCTCCCTGGCTTTTTGTGATGCAAGTGTGCCTGGCAAAATGAGTTGCAATTGGACTGTCTTAGCCACCTGTTAAAACCATGCCTGCTTTCAGCTACCTGTCTTACATCTTTGTGGTTCACTGTTTCCACCCAGGTTTGCAGTGTCCTTCATTCCATGTGCCTCAGTGCTTGTGTCACTGTGCTTCTATCACTTGGGGTCTGTTTGCTGCAGGGAACTAAGCCTGGAAAACTGTATGTGTTGGGCTCAGTTCACCTCTAGTATAACACTGTGGACTCAAGAATACTTGGTGGCCAAGTGCCTGTGTAGCTCTTTGTGGTGAGCAGATGGAAATTCTGCAGAGGTCTCTGGATCTTGTTCAGAACTGACCTGAATGATTGTTACTCATCAGGTGTGACTGATCATTAAAAGGTTTTTAAGTGTTTCCAAGCTGTTCCCCAATTTATCACACAGTTTGGATGCAGGGGAAAAATATATTCAAGTTCCAATTGAGGAAAAGGAGCAACAAATAGAACAGTGAAGGTCCTATTCACCTTCTACACTGCTGTCTCCTTGCTTCTTTCCTGCTCTTTTCCACTTCTGTGCTGTTCCACATCCATACGCCCTTCACATTTCCCTCCCATCACTAATTCCTATGCTGTCTAAAATGCCTTTGAGTCCTATTTCAGTTCTGGTGTTCAATAGATGTGAGTCCCATTGATTTATGCCAGGACTGAATTTTGTCCCCATAGCATACCAAATTGCTTCTGCACACACAGGGAATGCCAAATCAGTGTACAGACATACTACTTTGTAACTACTTTATTATTCATTTACACTTGGCACGAAATTTATACCCTCATTTATGACACTGCTGAGTCTGGTTTGTTATATAAATTTGATCCTGTACAAAGCTGACTGGCTTAGAGGACTGGCAGTGGATACAACACCTATCCCTTGTAAATTACCAGCTCAAATTCTATTCAAGTCATTAAATCAAACCAACCGAAACCTCTTTCTGTGTGACGCTGCTGTAAAAATGAGGTTGGTCTCCTCCTGGTTCCCAGTACACATGTGTCAACACCACAGTTGACTCTAATTAGCACCCTTGCTGGCTACGAAAGCTCCTGAGCCCAGAATTTAAGCAGGCAGGGAGACTGAACTCTTTGTCCTGGCCTCAGGTCATGGCAGGTTGATGAACAAGCAAGTCCTACTTCTGCCTCAGCTATAGCTGCCTTCTATTTTCTACGACTAGCAGCCTGGCACCTTCTACAAACATCTTGTTTTCATAAAAAATATTCAACTCTAGTCCGATTGCATAATATAGGTATTTTCTCTCTTTTTTAGGGAAGTGTTAGAGCTAATAGGCCTTTAGTTTGAGTAGGGATTGCAGGATTTTGACCCCTCTAGGATCTTTGTCCTAGATTTCAGCCTTGGCAGGTGGACCATTCTGTAACCAGTTGACATTTAGTGGCTAGTTTGTGAGTCAAATATCTTGTTTTATTTTTTCCTTTTTGGTTTGGATGAGTTTGTATGGGTTTCTAAAGTATTTGGGAAAGGCACGAGCTTCGTGGTGCCACTGCACCTTCCTTGAGCCAAAGAAGTTGCTTTCCTCATTGAGAAATCTCACTTCAAAAGAAGTTGAGATGTTTTCTAAATTACTGTTTCAGCTGGCTTTTATTTCCAAATGTCTGCATCACTCAGAAAATCTGCGTTTGTCCTGGTTTGTGGTATTTCTGATTTATTTTCCTATTTAGAGGGATTTTTTTTTAATTTTTTTTTTTTTACATATGTCCACTTTCTTCACACACAAAAACACACACAAAAAAGAATTTGGAGTGACCTCTGGTCTTATTTCAGTTTGAGGAAAGAAAATAAGAATGTAGAAAGATTCTGGATCTCAGCCATTACAATGAAAAACATCTGTGGAAGCCTTTGCAAGCATAAATTTATCTTACCATGGGCATGAATATTGATTAAAATTCACATTCTTTTTACTAATAAATTAAATTCTTATAAATTTTCTTCTTCTTTTTTTTTCCTTATACATTATTTCAGCTTCCTTTCTTCCTGAAAAAAAGAAAGATAGAAACTTGCTGCATGTTGGTGTTTCTGTAAAGCAGAGGTGGCCAAATTTTGTTCTAGGCACAACCTGATGGTGGTCCAGAGTGCTGGATGATCCCACAATGCTGCCTCCTTTGCTCTCTTTCTCACTGCTAAATTACGTAAAATAGTTTCCTACTGTTGAGTTTCCATGTAAGCAACCAAAGTACTACGGAGGTAGGATGAAGTCCCAGATCTGAGGAGTGGTTTCTCTGACTGTGAATGTGAAGGGCAGTGTGAGACAAATCCCTAAAAATTCCTGTTTCAACAGAGCTATCATATCTGAGGATTACAATATCTCCAGACTTACAGAGACACCAAATTATGGCCAAGGCTGTCTGGCTATGAATGAATCTTGCTGGGATACCGATCTGTTCGATCTGTTTTGGGATGTGTATTGGAGTCAGGACATGCCCGTGCCTGAGTCATAGCAGCTGATCTGGAGAGTCAGAAGAGGCAGGACCTGGATGGGTTCCAGCCCCACTCCTGGACTGGGGAGGCTCAGAGCTCTGCTTGCCGCAGAGGTCTCTGTGCTCTCTCCCAAAAAAATTTTGGTGAAGAAACAGGAAAACACTCTTTCTCACTATGGATCCCATCACACAGCTTGCTTCAATGTGAGTTTTTATATAAATACACTGATGAAACTTGTCCCTGTGATTTATTTTCTGGAACTTCAGCAGGTTTAAGAAGGAGAGTGAACTGTGGTGAATGAGTGCCCTGTACAGTTCTGTTCAAACTAAAAATGTATCTTCTACAGAAAATCCCCACTTCATGCCCCTGTGTGGTTTTATTTAATCTTCCAAACCCGTATCTGATCTAAAGGCATAAATCACTTTCTAAGACTCAGTAAATTCAATGGGTGTGTTAGGCTGCCTCAAACAGTTAGCTAACTAATTGGGTCATGGACTTAGCAATATTTGAGAGAAATTGTAAATGATGCTTGTTTTTATTGGAGTGAAGTAACATTTAAGCATAGGTAATACACATGATAAACTTGCAACACTAGCAAACTGAAAAACACATGGGACCCATGCATGTGCCAATTCAAATATAACTTTATTAAATGCACCTGATTTTAAGCTACCTTTTAGTATTCTATTTAGCAGTTTAATGAGAACCAGTTATAACATACTTGGGGTTTTTTTCTGTGTTCAGAATTCAGTAAGCTACACAGCTAACATGCATATCCACTCAGGCAGGCAGAATCAGAAAAAATACAATTAAAGCCTTTACTGCAAGTAAATATAGGACATCAATGTGACCTTCTAAACCAACACATCCCTTGCACAGTCTGAGAGAACATCTGAAGCAGAGGCTATCAGTGTTTCCTTGAGACCTTTTAGCACAAAGACTGTATCATGAATTAAAGAGCTCAAGCTGTTGACTACAGGGACTCTGGCATTACCAGAGAATGGTACCTAGCAGTGTCCATTCTTACACAAACATCTGCAGCCATTGAAATGGCCACTTGCTCCTGAAGGCAGGGGAGCAGTCTATTATGGACACGTTACAGAGTTCTCTTTCAGCTGCTGTTTGCCTGAAGTGCCAGGTGCAAAAGATGTGCTGTAAAAGAGAAGAGGGTAATGGTCACATTGATTATGAACTGATAATTGCTCACTCACTATTTCCTTGGTGTTCAGCTGACTGGCTGTTTCAGCAATTATTTTCCTGTTCTTTATTTCTATTAATGGTGTGCCCAATATTGGGGACTGTTTCCCTCTTTTGTAGCTCTAACCCTCTATTGAAATCCTGGAAGTGTAATGTATAGCATTAGCTCTAGTGTGCCTGATTAATGTAATTACAAGCTTAGTTCTGGAAGAAATCCACCCTGTAGTTTACATTAGCTGTTACATGACCTAAAATACTCCTCTCTCCCCCATCCATATGCAAAGTACTGGTTACATGTTTTTACTTTTCTTTTTGTTTATTCTTACAGTTTTGCTAAGTCTGGTGAAAGAGCTCACTGCCTGCCATTTTCCACATTCGCAGTAACCTTATAGCTCTGAGTTCTGTTTTCAGATGCACAAGGATGATGAGGGTCACAGAGCACCATACATCTTTGTTAACTTAGCTCCTGCATCTGTGGTTGCTGATTTATATAGGTTAGAATACAACTGTTCAGAAAGATAGTCACAAAACCCTGCAAGTATCTCTTTTTTCTCTTTTATTTTCCTATTTCTTTTTTTTTTTCTCCTTTTTTTTTTAATTGACAATTCTTTATATTTTTTCTTTTTTTTTCTGGCTGAGATATTGAGGAGTGACACCCTTTGTGTGAAATAATCAAATCATTGCTTTTTAAAGACAGGGAAAATACAGCCATTCAGTTTCTTCACTTATTATTTCTTTTCTCAAGTAAGAAATCTTGGCTTACATAAGGATTTCAAGATCAAATTCAAGTTGACTATATTTTATTCAGACTCCAGAAATGTAGGTTCTGGGTTGAGTTTTGTTTTGTGGGGTTTAAGTTACAGAGAATTCAATTCCAAGGCAGCATATATCAGTTAGTAAAAGAAGCTAAAAGAAACAAAACCTGCATTTCCCTTTCCCTGTGAAGAAGAAAGTGAACTATTTGAAGAGGCCAGTTATGGAAGCTGAGATCAATATAGCATGAAAAATCAGTTAGGATGAAATGCCAGATGATGACAGATTATCATATGAATTAGATCTTTGCTCGGAGGAACAATTATCACAGCACCTGTTAGAAGCTTACTGTTGTTATTTCAGTGCAGCAGATTTCCTCTTATCAATAAACAAAAACCTCAATAATATTGAGTTTTAAAAAATTCTGGCAAATTCCCTACCTGGTAAAGAGCTCAGGGGGCAGTGTAACAGATAAAGTGCCTACTAAAATCTGGGAGTTTGCAAGTGCAGAGCTGTAGATTAAAGTGATTAAATTATTTTTAATAGAATTCTCTAGAATATGAGCCTTCTTACAGTGACCCACAAAGCTGGTGATATGCATGAGCCCAGGGCAGTTTTCTTGATAGCTGCAAGAAGGCTTTGTGTGGCAGCAGCTGCATACTACCATGCAAAGTTTTGGGATAAGGATTAGATTAATCCAGTGAATTATGATATTGTACAAATCCCCAACTGTAACTGCAATCAAAAATTATTTCCTCACATACAGATTAAGCAGAAATAAAAGGCAGAAATTCTGGGGTTATTGTTTGTGCTGCTGGAAGTGGGAATGTAGAAACTCAGGAATACACATATTCTACGCTCTGGCCTCCATTGCTGCCAACATATGCTAATTTTTTTATTTCTAACCTCAGAACATCAAGGCTAGCAAATCTGGGAAAGACTAATTGTCTGATTTTGTGTTTCCATGTCATTTAGTCACAAACAAAATGTGCTGCATGAAATCACTTATTATTTTCGATGAGCATTATTAAGTCTACTCTGGCTGTATCAGAATAAAGGATGAGACTGCCACAAGCAAAGTATGAGCAGATCCCTTTTCCACTACAAGCCATCTCAAATACCTGCTGGCTCTGCAGGCAGGCATCTCCCTGCCTTGCTGGGGCACTGTGCTTGCTGTGGCTGAGACGCTGTTACTCACTCCTTCCACTTTGAAATGTTGCATTCTGATGGCAGCTCCTCACAAGCCTGGGAGAAGCCAGTCATCTGTCCACATTCTTTCCATATGGTGTTGTACACAAATCCCCGTGTGCGGTTCCCTGAGGAGGAGAGTCTGTACAGAAAATAAGTATAAATTCTCTCATGGTTATTGCACCCAAATTCAGGGCAGGGCACTCAGATCCACCTTGGAGCCGCTTGCGGTGGAGCGGCGCTGCCAGCGGAGCCTGCGCTGCAGAGTTGGGCTGCATGGCAATGCCACGGCCCGGCTTTGTGCAAGTGCCCTAATTGGGAATGCCAGGTCTCATCCATCCAGCAAAGCATGCTGAAAGCACAGTAGCCTGCCCGGGCTCAGCACTGTCCTTCCCCATTCCTGGCTCAGAAATGAACTGTAACCGCAGCCAGACAGTTTAGGGGACTACTTGAGGTGAGTACTGTATGTGGCAATACGTGGGAAGGGTTTTAAGCCCCTTGTCATAGTTTCAGTGAATGCATAGGATGTTGTTTTGTATTCTCTCTCGTTCCTGAACTTTTAACCTCATCCTACCTCTAGCCATGCTCAAAATGACAGCCACTGAAAAGGGGGGGTGGGGGAATGCTTCCCATTCCTTTCTCTGTTTAAATATGCAAATATACAAATATGCTTAAGATGGTCATAGGCTTTGGTACTGCTTTCACTCCTGCTGAGTGACTCCATCCTCCCAATCAAAGTGGTGGTCCCCATGAGTAAAGGGGATATTACTTCAAGGTAAGGTACTTTATTGCGGGACAGATGCCAAAAGAAAGCAATAAAGCACTTACTTTTAACGGACAATGGTTTTACTGATATTCTCAATTTTGAGCTCACATATGGGGTATTATGAGCTGAGTCATCCAAATGTATGTATTCACATTTAAAAAAAATATATATTTAGGGAGTATAACCTCTAAATATTACTGGAGTAGGCTATTCACTTTCCAGTTCACTTCTTGCTGGTTTGTGGATATTAAAAATGAAAAGTCAAAAATAGTTCTTAACTTTGCCAGCAAGATCAACATCAATGCAGATCTGTCAGTGCTACCCACTTAGCCTGTGGTCCCTCTGTGTAACTTGACAGAGGGTCAGAGCCATTCTGACAGCTCCACAATGGGAGTAAGATGTGGTGACAGGCAGTGCTGAAGAGCCGGAGATGTCAACAGGATCTCCAAATATCCAAAGGCCTTGAAAACCAGAGCTCTGAGCTGCAGAAAGACAGTAAGTTTGTCTAATGTAGGAAAGGCAATCTTGCATGAAATGGGTCCTTTAGACAGAATTAGAGGACACCTGGAGATATGGGGGTGCCTAAACATTTATGAATCCTATTTATGGACTCCAGACTACATGAAAAGCACTGAAGTCACGTTGCAGTCAAATTTTAACCCATCATATTTTTATAGGGAGTTGTTAAGTGGAAGTAATTTTACACTTCTTTAACAATTCCCATTACAAAATATTTCTAAATTAATTTTTCTCCCTTTGGAGCTTTCTCCCAAGTATCTGTGAGTATCTGTGGCCATATGTGGTGCATTTCAGCTGGAATAAAATTATTTAATTTAGTTCACTACTTTTTTTTCCCAAAATACCTCATAGCTCTCAAAGAAAATTAAAAAAGGACAATCATTCTTATTTTATAATTTGCAAGAGCAGAGGAAACTATGGTTTAGTCTTGGAATGTATTAATAGATGCCATGTAATCTGGTATCTACACTTTTGCTGCCTGTATTTGTGCAGTTAAATATATAATTATGATTTTAGGTGACACAGGCTTAGATTTTCTGCCTTAACACAGATGTGCTTAATCACTTACATTAACTGTGCACTGACTTTTCAAATTATATTCAACAATTATGGGGGTCGTTCTGAATTAGCAGAGTTAAAAATGGGAGGTGATGGTAAGTTCATCACATCCCTTGTCATGCCTATGGCTCTTTTGGCTGACAGTGGTACTGACAGCTAAGAGAAAAGCAGCTGGAAAAGTTTGGCATGTTGAGGAAACTTAGAAGCAAAGGGTGACATCATGGCTCTCAGGTGTACACTTAAAAAATCTGCGGTGTTTTATCTAGATACTATTATTACTCCCTGGAGCCACTGTGAAATACTAATAACTCTAGAAGGAAAACTCAAAAAAAAAAAAAATGTCGTCCTGGGCACTCAGACAGTAGCTTTAGTTTGCAGCTCCTTGTTAAAACTGAGACCTTGTCATGGTTAAAGTATTGGAGCAGAAGGTGTGTAATATCCAGTGGGGACCTGATTCCATCCTCACTGCTACTTCTGATGGTGACAGACCTGAAGGAAGAGGAGCTAGGCACAACATTTCTTAACACTACCAAGGGGGAAGGCCCTGCCTCCCTTTCATAAATCTCCTTCCTTGCCTCCTCTCTGCCACATTCTCCCACTCTTCATTTTGGCACCACTGCTTCAATTTGGCAGCATTTTGGCTGAGACAGCTCAGTTTCCCAGGCTGACAGAAAACAAAAACACAGGCATTTCTCTCCTGGTTTTGGTGACTAAATATCTCAGCTGACGGACCCTGCCACAAGGCAAGTGTGGGAGGAAGGTGAGAGACGAAGATGGAAAGAGGCACAGGGCCAGACAGCAGAAGGAGCAGAGCAAAAGAGAACATGCAGGAAGTGATGCCAGCTTAGCACTTGAAACTACAGCGGGAGTGTGTGCTGGAGGCAGAGAAGCACCACTACATGATGCTCTGCCCAGCTTTACTGGCCTGAAAAAAGAGCCTCTTGGGAAATCTGCCACTGTTTTGGGAGCACTTATACTTTAATTATAACTTTTTTTATTTTTTTCCGCCAAAAGATGAGTAATTTGGATCTGGGACAAAGAAAAAGGAAATTTTGGCTTATCCTGCAAACAGGATATGGGTGTTTATTTGAGTGAGGAATATTTCTGTTTTAAAGAACTGTATGATATGTTGCTTCTTGCTATGCTATGGACTAAGGAAGCCATTCCTAACTCTTTTTGAAGAAACCATATTCTCCTTTTCACCTCTGACTTAAAGATGGTCTCTGGAAGAGGCTTCAAGGAAAAACTTATGAACTGCGTATAGAAAAGTGTCAGTGTCCAGCTGACACTCCACAAGTGTGATGCAGATGTTTCAAATCATAAGTATGTTCCAGTAATGCTTATTGGATAAGTGCAAAGTCACAGATAGAGGGATTGACATCCTTATTGCCTAGTCAACAAATCTTAAAAATACATGTTGGTATTTCAGTTGCTACTAAAAATGGTTTACTTCTGTTCTTACACCATCAGTGATATGCAAAGTAACTCTGTGGTAGTTCTTGCCAGGCCCTGATTTTTACTATTAAAAAAGCCTTACATGCAGAGGTAAAATACTGTGAAATCTTAAGGGTAAACAGCATCAGGTAAATTAGCCTAAAGATCCTTCTCCATAGATCTAGTGGGTGGAAAATCTGACTAACTTCAACATAATCACCCCCGAAAACTTGCTGGGTTCACTTTTCCTACAGAGATATTCAGAGAGCAATAACCTTGAGCTAAACAACTCAGATCCTGACATTCACTTACTGACCACATTGCAATCAGAGGTGTGTACCTGTATCAGAGCTGGAGCTCATGTTCTGTACTGATAATGGTGAAGTACCTCCTGCAGCAATCAAATAGACAAAGTCCTGGTGTCTCGCTGCTGCAGTAAGTACCATCCCCCCTCTTAGCAGCAATTTTAAACTTATTTGGTATTCTGCAGCCTCCAGCTGTAGTGCAGATGTAGCCTCTGATGGGCCTGTTTAAAGTCCTGCTCCCAATGTCCTGTAGCTTTCCCTGGAGGTAGTTTGCACTGCAGTAATATCCAAAGCAAGAGAACTTTCTCAACATTTGTCTGGATCCGTTTCAGATGGCACAGTGTTGGGAAACCTGTGTGACATTTCAGGGTCTCTGTAACATCTCAGCCTTAAAAGTGGGTGAGGGGCAGGTGCAGAGGCAGCCATGAGAAGTTGTCTGTTGCTCTCTGCAAGAGACATTAAAAGCAATTTAAAGCTTGAGGAAAACATTAGGAGTGCCCTGTGTCTTTCCCCATTCCCCTGATTTTGCCTTTCTGGTTTAGCCAAAGCAAACAAGTTGGAGGCAGAAGGAAAGAGAAGTCTGAATAGCTGTTACTGAGACCATGGTAGCTAGCTGATTCAGCAAAGAAAAGAGCAAGATACATTTATTTAAATGCATAGTGGTTAAACACTATTTACGGGATTGTTACATAAGTTGTATCACCAATATGTGGAAAAAACCACAGATGAAATGAAGCTTTGTGGTGAGAGGGAAGAGAAGCTTCTATAACAGAGCTCCCGTGGGGTGAGGGTGTTACCATGGGAGGTGGACCTAGCTAAAAGTTCCCTGTTTTCCAGCAGCCTCACCCCAGGCAGCTGCTCCCTGCCAGCAGGGCTGGCACTGCTGGTTGCCTGCTCCTCACTCCATTCATGGATTTGTGAAGCAGAAACTGTCTTATGGGTTTCAGGGTCACAAATTTTGTGTATTAAGGTAAGCATACTTACATAATTAAGTACTGGTACACCATAAGAAATCTATGCATTCTAGTGGGTGTGTGCCAAGGCACAAAAATTCAGCTGCAAGAAAGGGTTAAGGTTCATATCACCACAGACATCTATGGCTCCAGGCCTCATTTGGAAGTGAATAGGGCTCCAGTGCTCTGCTCAAGCACATGTCCGTCAGCCAAACTGCCAGAAGTGGGAAAGTCAGCATTTGCAAAAAATATGACTGCCTGATATTTCTGGGACATGGGATTCATATGCTCCTCTGTAAGTTTTAAATTATTTGGAATGTCCAACTGCTTCTTTCTGTGAGAAATACTTTCTGACAAAAGCATTGCTGACCTGTCCGTCTACAGCAAGGAGAGCTCTAAGTGGCTCCTGTTATGATATATAGAATAGCTAATGACACTCCTGTATGCAGTGATCTTTTAATGAGCAGCAAGATCCTGGGAAGAGTAAACTAATTCCTCTGAACCAAGAACCTAATTCACTTTGAAATTAAATCAGAAACCCCAAATGAATGTACTGACTAATCTGTATGAATGCTCTGCCTAGGATGGATGGCCACTTGGTCAAATAATACTTCATTAAGTGTATGGTAACAAAACTGGATTAGCTGGATTACTTAAAATTTAAAGGGTCCAGTATTTCCCGGGTACTTTTTTTGTCCCCCTGAGCCTAGGTCTTCACTAATTAAGGAAGTCCAGCTTTATAGGTGGAGCAATACCAAAAAAGCACCAATAAAATTTTTAAAGCTCTCTAAAACATTTTAATACCTTATTTCATGCGGCATATACAGAGTTATGATGGTTCATAAGGTATAAAGTTTTTTATTAGCAGTGCATTGGGGAGACTGCATAACTCAATCACTCCTTTGCAACTCATTTAATGCACATCACCACAGCATTTGACTAGCATACTTAGGGCAAATTGAAGTCAATAAAATATTTGACTCAGCAGCCCATTACATACTTACACAAAGAGAGAGTTAACTAGAAACTAATTTAGGGAATTAGTGGTTGGTTACAAAACACAGCATAAACACAACTCCAACTTTTCTCCAGATTATGCTACATTATTCCCAAAAACTTGCGGGTCTTGCATTGTTTTCTGCGAAGAATATGTGGTATAAAAATTGTAAAAAAGACTTGTGCTTTAACTTCTTTTCATGAAACGAATGGTAAAAGTGATATGGGAGATATAGCATTAATTTTCTACCTCCCCCTTCATCTCCTTCTCCCTTTCCCAATGTTTAGAAAGATTCACTTCAAATAAGGTAAGCAGGACTAGAATGTTCTCCTTGCAAAAGCCGACTTCTCTCCATGCTTGACAACATCTGACACACCCCGGCTGCAAAGCCTCAGCCTGTCCCCAAAGTGCACAGGGATGATGACACCACACAGTCACTTCTCAGGTGCCCATTGCTCTTAATTTCCATCTTGTGCAGCAGTAGCTAGCAGAGCATCACATATGGCATCTGCATGTGTCCAAAAGAGAATAGAGACTGGTCATCCTTTGTTATTTTATATGTCACCAGCATCAGGAGATTAATTGTGTTTTCAGCTGAGAATTTCCTTTGAATTACAAAAATCTTGGTTAAAAACTTCCTGTTTATCATGGAACAAACACAGATGGCCATAGTATACCATTTTGTTGTCTTATAATATGGCATACTGATCTTCTACAATGAACTTGAAGCTTCATGTGTGCATCAGTGGAAAAGAGGAGTTAAAAAAGCTCAACAGGAGCAGATTAAAGACCCAGATATGTGAGTGTTTGAGAGACAGGGATTTTAATTTAGGTCTTCAGACACTTAAGAATAAAGACTGTTTGATTCTTCTGTTAAGATGACAAGAATTATTTCAATCTGTTCCTACTAATATTAGCCTGTACTGGTTGTATTTATAGAAGGTATACTTTTCAAGGCTACATGTGGCCAAGAAATGAAAATTTCCTTGGTTGACATTAGAGCAAGCAAATGATCTCCTGGATTTGTTTTCATGGAAATGTGAGAAAAGCCTGCTGGTTACATCATTTACCTGAAATCTACAACACCAGCTTAAAAATTGCTGTGCTATTAAACTCAAAACAGGGATATGAGCAATAGACCAGAGAATTGTGATGACCATTGGGTCTAAAAAAACCGTCTTGCTTTGGCTTCAATGTTTAATTATTTATACAAAACAATACTCCCAACAAGAGACTAAACTTGGCAACAAAGAATAAAAATGTATTATTCCTCTACATCCTTTTGAAAATCCATCTACAACTGGCTGAGGTGTATATATTTAAAAATTGCAGAGTTGCAAAATGTTGCAGTGCACTGAATATGTTCCATCCACATACAGCTCTGACATGTCAGTTGGGTCAATTGTGTACCTTCCCAGAGCTGCAAGGGAGCTACAGATCTCCCCTGACATTACTTGATATTTACTAGACTTGAAAAAAGATTGTGCAATTATTTAACATATTGTCCGCCACAAAACAGAAGAAGGAGGAGAAACAACCTAACTAATACAAAAAGCTGCAGATTTCGAAAGAGGCAGGGATAAACACACAAAACAGACAAAGCAGCTGAACGAGATTGATAAGAGTCAAAGGACACTGGGATAGCTTAGAAATAGAAAAGTGATTTTTAAAGCACAGTAGCTGTGAACATTCCATCCCTACTAAGAAATAAATAGGTATGTCAGTAGAGTTCTCTTCTGCATCCCTTAGTATCTGCTCTACAAACAGCATAATATCCTACTGAATTTTATTTAAGAGGCTGGGAATCCAGGTTTGCTACAGGCTTCTGATGGGGAACATCAAGGTCTTGTCAGTTTTTCAATTTTTTTTTTCCCAAGATATGTGCTTAAAACCAGATAGATGGTGCCAAAACTGTTGAAACCACATAAAATCTCGGGCAGATAACCTCAACCAGAATGATGATAATCTGGGAAACTTCAAAATTCTCTGCAGAATTCTCCCCAGCTATATCCTTAAACTTGTATGTGACCCATGCCTTATTAAATGGCACCTTAATTTGAGAACTTCTAAGTGCCTTGAATACTTAATAATTGAATCTAAATGTTCTTTTAAATTCTTTTAACTTCCTCCTTAAAAAAACCATCAAAGTAAAAACCATATTTCAAAGCTCTAGTCCTTTATCAGCAGTTAATAGCTCAGTTCTGCTGTGCATACGCAGGCAAAATCCTCATTGAAGTCAATGTCTAAGTTCAGAGACTTCTTTTTCACTGGATGCCTTTAAAGAAGTATGGAATTTCTGTCCCAGAAAATATATGGCTCAAATTAAATTTCTACAGCAGTTGGATTCAAGGCTACAGCCCAGGGACTGGTGGGATATACAACGGGGTGGATCCATCACAGACATATGGTCTGGAAAGCTTAGGAATACCAGGCCAGATATGGAAGAAAACTGGCAGCAAAGAAGGAAGCCTGGGTGCCATTGTGGTGACTTAAAAGCAGAGCAAAAACAGCCCTAGACTTAGAGTTCCAAAAAGGAGCAACTTCACATGGTACATGCCCTGCATTGGGTTGACACTGTATGGAAATTCCCACTGGAATTTCCCACTCCAGCAAGGCAAGTATTGCCATCTGCTTAGCACAGATCAGGAAGGGACCTCATCCTATGGCCAGCTTTTGGCCCTGAAGATTGACAGGTTGTCATCTCTCTAACTAAAGGTACCAAGAGGTGCCTGGAAAGGGGCAAAATAAATTTGCATGCAATATTTTATATTTACTAGATAGTGGAACTAATGCAAATATCTGCATTATTGTTCATACATAATATATAATATGTATTTTTATTTTTTTGAAACTTGTTATTGTGTAACTCTTCCCAAATTATTCCATTTGGAAACCGTGCTTTCGTAAAGACCACATCTTACTTTAAGTTCTTTAATGATCAAGTTAACGGACTACTTGGGAAGGCAGTAAACACTTGGAGAAAAATGGATTAATCAGTATCCTAATTGTAAACCACCTTCAGAGTTGGCAACATCTTGTACTCTACAGCAGAGAACTCTGAGGAAGCTTTTGCATGTTAGCAACAATATCAGCTGTGAATTAGTACAAACGGGTTCTTCCAAAGCCACATTATCAGTTTGTGATATGTTTGTCTTTTTGGCTAATGTCTGTTGGCTTGCTTGCTAGTTACCTGTGGACTGAAGCTCATGCTGCACAATAAAGAACTGCTACACTTTTTCCCTCTGAGAAAACATACAAGTCCTACCCCACTTCATGGCCTGTTTCCTGAGTCTGAGCACGTTTTCAGGCATGGAAATGGCTGCCCTTGCCTTACTAAGACATTGACATGAATATCCCTTGAGGAGCAAGGAAAAGCTTAAACACTGAAATGAGCTTTGAGGCTGAACATTTTTCATTTCATTCATTTCATCTATCTGGTGGTGGTGCATGTGTGTGGTACAGGGGAGATTTAATGAATACTGCAAGTCAGAGACTGTATATGAATCTAGGTATTCACATACAGAGAGATACTTATATACTTTCAGTATGAGCTTACTGCTGAATCGGAGGTTAGAGATTAACATTATTCATTGGTGGCAAAAGATTTTGACCTCTATTTAAGAAAACATATGTATCTATTATCTTGCTTGAAAGTTCAAAGAACTGAACTCTCTGTATAGGTCTCATGTCACTTTTGTGCCTGCTATGATGTTTCTGGTTTCTCTGTTGTGTTCTCAACCCTCACTGCTCATATTGCCATAAAACTCTTCTAGGAAAACACTTCTTCAAGTTCCAGTGACCTCTGGCTTAAAAATAAAATAAAATAAAATAAAATAAAATAAAATAAAATAAAATAAAATAAAAATAAAATATTGCCACAGCCTCACTAAATTAATACAATTCAAAATGAACAAACAATCCCATGTATCACATTTTTCCCAGCTTCCTCTGATCTGAACTCTGTGGTCAGATGTCTTTTCCAATCTAAATGGTTCTATGATTCTGTGAATGCAATAAAAATCAGAGAACAAAGCAAAATTGCCTGACTAATTCAAGTCTCTCAAAAGAGGCCACCTGTATTCTTTATGACAAGTGGAGATGGTATGTTAGTGGTAGTGAATTCCAGTGGAGCATTACTTCACCTCAGAAAACATGAATGTACCATCTTGCCATTCCACCTTCAGCACCAGCCTCTGGTACTGCTCCCAGTTCTGCTGGGGAACTGAGGATCTTTTTTCCTTGTGGCCTTCTGATTCAAAGTTGGCCAGTCCCCTCTTAGTCTTCTGTTGTGAACAGAAATTCTATATGAGCTAAACATATAGACTTCCTTAAGTTTCTGTCTTCAAGCTGTTTTCTCTGACCCTTTATTTACTTACTCATTTTTTATGTGTATAAATGCTCATTCTAAAAAGGTCATGTTCCACTTACCTGAATTTTACAATAATTAGTAATAATTATGGCTGCGTGTTTTAAACTCAGTGGTTTTGAGTTTTTCAATTTCTGGATAAAATTTGTGAGGATAAAAGGGGCCTGGAGCTTATGGAAACATAGGCTTCTCCTTTTGAAAAGTCTAAAACTTATTTACATACAGCTTCATCNACATATAGACTTCCTTAAGTTTCTGTCTTCAAGCTGTTTTCTCTGACCCTTTATTTACTTACTCATTTTTTATGTGTATAAATGCTCATTCTAAAAAGGTCATGTTCCACTTACCTGAATTTTACAATAATTAGTAATAATTATGGCTGCGTGTTTTAAACTCAGTGGTTTTGAGTTTTTCAATTTCTGGATAAAATTTGTGAGGATAAAAGGGGCCTGGAGCTTATGGAAACATAGGCTTCTCCTTTTGAAAAGTCTAAAACTTATTTACATACAGCTTCATCGAAATAAATATATANCATTTTGGCTCTGATCAAATGGAAGGGCAAAGGTTACCAAATGTGAGGCTGTGGCTGCTCGAAAAGAGAACCAGTACAATGGTGGGGGAAAGGCAGGCCACCAGCATTAAGCACAGAGAGATGTGGAAAACTGGCAAGAAGGAAGAGGATGTCATTTTCTGAGAAACCAGGAAATGAGCTCTGTGTTCAAGCATTTCTATTTATGGTATAAGAATTGTAAATATCACAGTAGATATTTGATACTGAGATGAGGAAATATCTGTCAGGCCTTTTAGTTTTAAGCCCTTTTCTTTGCATGAGTTGCTCTTGTCCAAGGAAGCAACAATGGAAAATGAGAGATTTGAACAAAAAAAAACAGGCTGCTGCAGCATTTCCCAAACTATTTTTCTTGTGCCCCTCTCCCAAGTGAGCTCTACCGTTCATGACCCTTCTCTCCCCTTTCCTCCCAACTCATTCAGCATCCAGCATTCAGGATTACAGTCACTCATCTCAGTTTGCAGCCCTGCCAGTATCTCTCATACCCTCCCTTCTTTCTCAGAGGGTGAGTCCTACTTTGGAAACTGCTGTTTCCACTGGATTTCAGTTCCTGGCAACCTATCTGTAAAATACTTTGACCAAAAGGGAGCTGTTCCCCAGAGACTGTGATGCTAATTCTGCCGTGTAGTTCTGGTATGAATTCAGAGTAATCTCCTGACTGCACACCAGTGTTGTCGTGCTGGGCTTATCCCTAAATGTGTAAAATGAGAAAACCTCTACAATTCATTTTTTAAGTGTAGCACCTTACTCTCCTGCCTCTGAGGTCAGCTGCATGGTTTGGTTAGCAAAGTGTCTCTGTGCTCATTTCTATTTGACTTGGAGCCCAAAAATGTTCTCCCTCTTCTGCCAATAGCCTTTATTAATGTAGATTCTTTTCCTTTAAGTTCCATTAGTTCTATGTTTAAAGCAGAAATTAAGTATTACGGAGCAGTTTTCACTGCTCTTTTTGAAAATGTAAAGGCAGAAAGTGTGTGACTCTTCTATGGTGGGGTCTTTCCCAGAGTTAACTCTCAGTCCCACATTTTATTTATACTCACCAAAGCCATTGACTTGTTTACCTGAGTGAGTGGCTGCTCAACTCCTGGAAGCCGTTTACCTATCACTGACAAGGTGGAGACAACACAATTGCTTAGCACTCTCTGTTCATCCACCCAAACATGGATTTTAAAGGCTCATTACAGTCATTTGACTTTGAAACCTCTCAGCCCCAGAATACCAGCTAAATAAAACCAATAGGTGATTTGGTAGAATTTCTGCTATTTTGTTCAAAGGTTTCCAAGATACTCCGTCACCTCCTCTCTAAAAGAGTGCATCCTTCTCCCATTGTTTGGGGTTTTTTTCCAAGATAAAACATTGTGTCTAAAATCAGGGAAGCAATAGTGAGATGCTTTGGGGAGAGTATGGAAGTGAAGGGAAATTATTAGGAATCGTAATCTCAGTGGCAACATTAGACATAAGGTGTAATGGCCCATGCCATTGGCTCTGAGGGGGACACACCAGCATGTCAGGCTTCCTGTTCTTCACACCACCCTGCATCTGACACCTATTTAGCTTCCTTGCCAAACACCAAAGTTAGGAGAAATTGCTAGATGTCATCATGGCCCTTGTCATCTGGGGTACCCTGCATGCTTCCTCTTCGTGGCAGTAGGTGAGTTAGGTTTATATAGGGAGATTCACTCCTTTGCCTGAGACTGAAGTTGCTAGGGATAAGTGTATCATGAACAAACTGTGTTGCTGTTCTGACCCTATGCACTCGAGAGGTTTTTCTCCCTGTGTTTCCCGCAGTAGCTTTGCTGTGAGAGGTGTCTCTGCACTCATCCCATGCCGGCTGCCACTGTGTGCCAGGGCAGCCGTCCCTTCCTGGCAGAGGATGCAAAGCAGCTCCACAGGGAGTGTAGGGAGCACGTCCATCTCAGCTCCTGTCAGGCTAGTGCTTGTACTTGTGGGAGATGCAGGTGATCTCTCAACTTGTTCCAAGACTGTTTGTTATATAAAAAAAGACAGTGACAGAACTGTGCGGAAATAAAATCTGATGTAAACCCATGGTGTTTTGTTACTTTTTAGAAAGGTTTTGTAATGTGTTTGAATTGGCCACCTGGCTTTGGCTGTGACTGCTAATTCTTCAATATCCTTGAAAGTGTTCTTGATACTCTAAATTAGCTGATATTTTTAGACTATCTCAATTTTTATTATCAGTTATGCAGTGGACATATCACTAAATATTTTTCTGCCAGTATGATTAAAATGCTTAATCCCCTCAGAGAAATTTGCAATGACTGAAACCATGGATAGAAATCAGCTCTCAGTTTAAGAGTAAGAAGTCAAGTAAATTTAGGAGGCAACAATTTTTCCAAAAGTTTTTTTTTCAGTCTCATAAAACATTGGAACAGATGTTTTGCAGAGGCTATACGTGCACTATATGGGCACAGGGATGTCTTCTGCATAAAACTGGGATGCCCCAGGACTGTTTCTAAACAGCTGAAGGGACTGTGACAGCAAAGCCATGGTGTGCCCTGACACGGAGCTGGGGACAGTTGAGAAACCAAATCTATGTGTTTAGCAAGAATCAAAGTGGTGCAGATCTCACCCTATGGACAAGACGTGAGGCTTAATTTGGGATGGGAGGTGTTCTCTGCAGTGACTCTTGCTTTGTCAAAATGATCCAAATTCAACTCCAATGAAAGAGTCTTCAGAAAACATGGTAGAAGAAGGGCCTTGCCTGGGAGGTCTGCAATGTCATTCTGCTTCTGGAAATAAAGAAACTCAGAAAATACAATCTTTGCATAATCAAAAATTATGCGACCTAATTAATACATCATGTTCATAAAGAAGTACCTTCTGTCAATCAGTATATCAACTTTTTCCATATTTTTCAATATATTCCTGACTTTTCAACACAAGTGTTTTCATGTCTTGATCTAACAACTATTGAGCTGCACTACTTCAACATTTCTGGTTTTACTACATGATGTTGAAATTTAGGCCTGTTTCTCAAAAGCATTACTGTTATCACTTCTTTTTAATATGCACTGTATTTTACGATGTCTATCGGAACACCTTCCAGAGAATGTCCATGATCTAAACAAATGTCTTTGAGTTATTAATATTCAAAATATAAAAAGATGCTCTCTTCTTTTTGCTTATTTTATTACTCTCTCAAAAGACAAATGGCAATTTCAGAATCACAAAAGGCTTTCAAGTATATGGGAGGGAGATTTCTCCTTGGAAAGGTACAGATAGCTATTTTCAAATCCGAGGGGCCCACGAAGAGTGTCTGGGCTTCTGGAATGAATTGCTGAGTTGTACGTACAGGTGCTAAGTGTGATTACGTCAAAGTGTAAGTGCAGGAAATGAGATCACCCAAAGGTACCACAGGCACTGCAATATTAAGAACTGGCTACTGCAACAGTATTTATCTCCAGGTTTCAAATCCCCCCTGTTAAACCCACTCATTAACTATTCTGTTAAAAGCTGTGAAGGAGACCAGGCTGGGGTAGAGGGATACAAAGAATTTGGAGTGAGTTTTCAATTAAAATCCACAGTCTGTTCTGTTCCTGATAATCTCTAAATTCTTTTGAAGAAATGATCATTATAACTGTGTCTAATCTGTTTTCAAAACAGACTCTGAAATAGCCATTGTGTATGCACCTTCTGTTTTTATAACTTATGTGCTTTGATATTGTAATTGATGCAAGTGGGTGCAATTAAATCTTTATTTGGAAACTTGCACCAAAGCAAGTCATTCAGAAAAAAAAAGCCACCAATGTGCTTTGACTCTAGATTCTCACACATATTTGCACTTACAATCAAAGCTTTTGTTCTGTTAAACTAACAAGGGCTGTTTAGCATAAGAAAGAGTTAACACAGGCTGCCTTACGTTGTGCTAATTTTGGGAATAACAGTTGAATGGAAAAAAAATTGCAGGAAACTATGCTGTCCCCATAAAAATTACCAATTTTTATTTTAATAAGTAACTCACCACAAGTGGAGATGTTTAAAAAAAGGCCTGATGATATGCCAATGATTACTGTCACTCAGTGATAAAATACCTCTCTTGTTTTTCCTGAGAAAGATCACAAGAGAGACGATCAGATCTCTAGCTCAAAATTGCTTCTAAACTAGGCAGTGAATTCCACCATTTTCACTTGGGGGGGGGGTGGATTTCACATCAGCACAAGACAGACAGGGATCAAGATCTGCAATTAATTGTCTGTTGGCATGTCTTTATTTATTAGTTCTGTGACACAGCTATTGATCAGCCATCACATTGCTACTTATAATTCAGGTACTGCTGTCTTAAAACTTAGCTGTGGATTGGTTTGTGTGAAAGGAATCTTTGTAGAAGGGTAAGCATGATTTATTTCAGTGAAATGATCTGTCTGCTTGGTCCCACTGCAGGGAGAGGCTGTAAAAGCATGAAGCTTAGTCAGGCTGTCAGCTGCTTCTGGAAAAACTACAGGTTAAAAGCTTTTTTCTTTTGCTCAGGGACTCTCAACTAATAGGAAAAATCTTAAAAGTAATAAAACATGGTGTGTCTATGTACATGTATATATTTACATATATATAAAATATAGTTTCTTTTTCTTCTGAGGAAAATCAGGTAGACCACTTTACCACCTATGAAGCAAAGTCAAGAAAGCACACAGTGGGTGTAATCAGGTTTAAAAACCTCAATATTCATTTATCTGGAAAATACCATCTTGGCCTTCTTGAGACCCAAAGAAGATGTCTTCAAAAGGGCACTCTTTGGCAGAATACACTTCCAGCATACACCAAGGTTATTTATGGAGTTCCTGACAGGAAAGGTCAGCCTCCTCGTGTCTCAAACAAGCATGGCAGAGACTCTAACCTCAGTCAAAGTCTATCATTATGAGGAAATCAAGCTCAACTCCACTGAAAAATTTTTTATTGTTGATGAGACTGGTTTAAATAGCATTTGGGCTAAAACCTAAAAATAATGCTTTTTATCTGAAGATTGCCTCTCGAGATCAATCAGCATCTCAGGGACAGGTCTCATACACCCTGTAGTAGGACAACTGAACATTAGTAGAACACTTTCTGTCCCTAGTGCCATCCCAGAGTAGGTGACTGTTGTAAAATTTCTCCAGTCTGACTCATGATGAGTTTGTATGAGTTCCAAAATTTGATTTTAGGACCATCTTGAACCCATTTAAGGTGAGACTGTCTCTGAAGGAAGATGTATTTTTTTTCCCTCTCCATTGGCTCAATGATTCTGTGCCTTTTCTTGTGTCAGCACTAGCATTTTCATAGCTTTATGGTCTGATTAAACCTAAGCAAAATTTAGCCACTAAAAAAAAACCCAAAGTGGTCAGCTAATGTTTATGCAAAATAGTCTGCAGGAACAAGAACCACATGAGTAGAGCAAGGGAAAAGGATGGATTGTTCCTTCCAGAGATTTTTGCTGGATGTGAACCTGTCCTTGGAAGCTGCATCACTGCATCTGGAGTACAGCTCCTAGCTACCTTTGTGGAGCAAATTGTTGGACTGCATGTCAGACAGCAGCTCTTCTGCAAAATCTGATTTTTCCATGTAAAAGTGATTCTCTGATAGCATCCAGTTTGAAGAAAATGTTAGAAAGGCCTTGGATTTATTAAAGTGCAGAATGAAAACAAGTTTCGAAACTAGTTGCAAAATGGCATTTCTGTCCTTTTTTTAGAACTATGTGTACAGCCTTGGGAAGAGAATGAGCCAACTACAAAAAATATTCTGAATCCCTTAGGATGGGACAGAAGAAAGAATAGCTCTGCCTTTTTCATTAGTCTAACTTACCAGGTTCTACCTTACCACTCATCGATACTAGAATGGAGAGGAAAACTATTTATCCCTCCCTTCAACCGAATATGGAATTCAAATAAAAACAAACTAAACCAGCCAGGCAAATAGTACAACTTCCTGCTCCAGTCCCTCTAAAATTCAACTTTACTGACACAAGCTTGGAAAAGATTCAGTGCCCTAAATTACCACTGAGAGTAAATAATAATTACATTTGCCATGACAGGAGATTTTGGGTAAGTGTCAGCCTAAGGACAGCAGATGAGAATATCTGTTGGGAGTTTTCTTTTGCTGCTGTAGAAGGTTTTGCTTGGACAGGGAGAGACAAAGGAGGACTAAAGGGGTACTCAGGCCCATGGTGGCATCAGAAGCAGCAAATGCTTTTCCAGCCAGGCTTCCATTCTATCTCTTCCAGTCCTGACCCTTCCCTCTGCCCTGTGTCCCTTGCCCTTTAGTGCTCACAGTCTGGGAAGTGCCAAGGGACTGTCTAAGTAGAGAGAGGGAATGTGGCTGCTGTGTTAAAGGGCAGTGGAGGAGAGTGGTGGGTACTGAGAGAGAAAGGGGCAAGTCATGAGGATAAAGAACAAGATCCTCCTGTGCCACAGTTGAAGAGAAAGTACAGACAGGAACAGACAGGCAAAAGGGTCAGAAATCTCTCTTCTGACCCACAGGCTTTCAGAAATGCCACATCCAGCAGGCTCTGCAGCCTAATTTTTTATTGTTTTTTCAAAATCTGACTTTTGTGAAAACCTCCTTGAGATGAATCAAAGATGGATGTCCCCCTAAGACATTTTCCTAGCTCCTCCGAACCTTTATCTTTCTTTGAAGACCTTTCAACTCCTTGCTGCTCAGCTTGAATGCCCTTGAATACCTCTTTTGCTTTCCTGAAACTTGACTAAAACATTCTTGTTCTACAAAGTACCATGTCTTTTTCCTTTCTTCTTCCCCCAAATCTTTATACCACTGCTACAATACTGAATTTTGCCCATCCTTGGGACAACACAATTACAACTAGTCAAAACAGTTGAACAACCTGCTATGCAGTGGGACCTTCAGATGGTATCACTCATTCTGCCCAAACTAGCTCTGCTTAGAAAGACATGATAATTTGCTTTTCTTTATCACTGGACACCCTCAGCACCATCAATACAATCAACATCAATACACCTGCTACTGGGATTTTTATACAACTTGAGTGATTTTTCTGACCTGCAAAGTAATCATTCTGTCTTTCAGCAACTCACCACCCCACATTAACTCTTCTCTCTTGGCCTTTCTCAGTATTACATTTCAGTTTTCACTCAGTCCTCACTATTTCAGTATTCTCTACAATGATTTTTTTTTTTTATTTCAGTGACACAGGGAGTGAGACATAGATATTTTCAAGAGGTCAATTAGAGATTTTGGCAGTAGAGTGAGGAACTTATGGGCTTTTGGCACATAGAAAAAGAATGGCAAGTGGTTTGGGTTGGTGGGATAAGCATGTTAACTTTCCTTTTTTTTTCTTAAAGTAGTTACATTTGAATTGTTATCTATAGGTCATGTTTATTATGGTTTTATTTGGCTTTCAATCTATGATATCCCTATTTTAGGCCCTGTAACAATAATTTAGATACAGAATTATGTATGCATATATATATGTGTTTTATATACATATCTATTTAATTCTACTTATCAACATTATGGATGCGTGGCTACACATACTTTTTTTAGGTATGGATATCGACATTTAAGTCACAGCCATGGGCAAGAGAAGTTAATAGCTAACCCAAGACAACACTAAGAAAACTTGACGCCAGCAAATGTATTCTCCATGCAATGAATTCTGCTTCATCATTGTTTTGGTGACTTAAAACTCCGTTATGACTTCAGTACGTGCTTACCTTAGGTGTTATGACTATGTCATGATTTATGATCAAGAGGGCCTTCAGTGAGTCTGCCAGCTATTATGGCTGCATTACCCTACCTGTTTATTTGTATGTCCTTACATGAGATGCCAATTTCTTTGAGGTTAATTGTCTTAGCAGGTGTAACTCTCTAAAGTTAATTATATATGAGGCAAGCTAAGCATATTGGCCACTTTTCTCAGTGAGAACAGAAGAAGTGAGACTGAAAGGTCCCTGCTACTATATAAAAATTGCTGTAAAGAGGTATAGCTTGTCCTGCAATGTGTCTGCTCCTTCTGCTCCCAAATATTCTCCTCCTTATGTCTGAGATGAGATCACAAAAGGGTTAAATAGAATATTTTCCTAAAGTGTTATGGGATTTGCTGATACTTTGTTGTTATAAAAATAAAAGGACTACAGGGGCTGTTGCTTCCTTAACTCTCTAGGAAAAAATGAATCTGTATGTTAAACTGTGTGTATTCCCACGCTCTGTCCAGAACAACATCATGAATATAGTTGTTTTTTTAGGCAAGTGGTACCTTGACTATGTGCAATATTAGAGGCATGGTCAAAGTGGGAAACAGTAATATTGAACCTTCATAATTAAATTTTTCCTAGTTTTGGTAAGTTTAACATGGGAGTCATTGAAATCCTTTGTTCATTTTTATTGCAATATTTTCACGCTGAAAGTTTTGAGTAGGAGCAAAGATGAGAATTACATATGAGGGAGGGACTTAAAGATGACCACTGGTCATCACTTTACTAATAATTAACATTGAAAGATATGGGACATTCTGCTTTCTAAATTTTTGGCATTTTTCAATTTTTGTTAAGTATTGGATGGTTTGCCTCAAATTTTTTCAATAATGAAATTGAACTCTGTCCAAAAATGTGAAGTCAGCACAAGTTCTGAGAGCTCATTGCTCTCTGAGTTCTCACACTTTTAAAGCCTTATAAATTCTATATATGCTGCTGAGGATGGGATCACTGCTGAGGATGGGATCACCTACCTTGTGGAGACTGGTTAAATCTGTTGATTTTCCTGCCTTTATTTGCCCCTATTTTCCAGCTGTCTGGTGTGTTGAGCTCTTCCCAGACTCAGCAATCACTTGTTTACTGTGCTGGAGTTGGAACTCTTGGCCAGCTGGCAGCTGAGAAGGGAAGAACCACAGCTTCTTGGTGCATTAAATCGTCATATTAGGCTCTAGCTTGGAAAAACTTTTGCTGGCTTTGTTTTCTTTTTCCCTAAGCATGACATGACAAATATACTGGGTTTTCATTTGTTGGGATTTTTTTGGTCTTCTTTATTTAATTTTGGGATACTAAAAAAAAAAATAAATGTGTTTAGCTATGACAACTCTAACCAGCTCTTCTGCTAGTGTAAGACACATGTCCTTTTACTGCAGTGGCTTTGTTTGGTACTGAATTACTGTGCAACCACCAATGAGGGAGTTACCTTAGCAAAAATGGTAAACAAGAAGAATCAGTGTTTTGGGAGGGGGTGTAAGTGAAGAAACACACATTTGAGACTGACAATTATTTCAACCATTAATCTTCTTCTGGAGGCAAGTGATAGTGATGACAACAATCTGACAAATTGTAAAGCCCTGTGATGAATGGAGTCAATTATGATCTTTTGTCTGTCTCACCTGCACTCTATCCTCTGTTCTGGTTACCCCTCAGGGGAACCATTTTTAGTATTGCAGTCCTGAGACAAATTGTAGCTGGGTATAACTTCCATACCATCTGATTCCATTGCAGGGAAGATGGAGTAGGGCAGAAGAGCTTCCTTAAAAAATTGAAGAAGTCTAGACTCTTCCATCCCACAAGAGCTATGCACAGGCAGGTAATCCTGATTCTGGAACTGTGCCCATAATACATTTCTAAAGCAGTCCTTTTGTACCTAGCATATGCATGGTTTCATACTAACAGAGTACATGTATACAGCCACACACATTTCCCCAGAAAATATGAAAATTGTTCTGGGATACCTAAATTAGCATCCATGCTTGTAGGATACAGAATTCTGCACTTTCCTGTGTGCTGTACGTAACTCACCAGATTTCTCGGTATTTTTTGTACATTAACCCTATTGCGTTTTTGCACAAAATAATCACTAGTGGAATGTTATGTTCAAATGAATGGGTTTGAGCAGGCACAGTGAGAAGAAAGCTACCAAGTGGGTATATGGTTGCATGTCCTAGAAGTTATTTATTTCTTCTTCCTCTGGCCAGGTTTTAGAAGAAGCAGTTGATTTTTAGCTATGCCACTCAAAGCTCTCCAAGTTTGGTAGATGATTTCTGAGAGCACATTGAAGCAGTGTAGATTGCTATAATGAAGGGGTGCCTGACTCCTGAGTCTTGCATGGCACTGGACTTTCAGCATAGAGGAAACGCTTTTAAAAGACAATGTGTTTCTGGAATCTAGGTGACTCCAGGTTAGGAAACATCTGAGCAGAATTTTGCACAGAATATAGTTTGGGATTTAGCACACAAATTTTACATGAGCCTGTGTCTGACTTTGGAATGCCTACATATGGAGAAAAATAAAATTAAATGCTGCTTCACTAGCAGCTGTTAATCAAAATACTTTTGATCAGACCTTTTTTACTAAGGTTCCTGAACATGGATTTATGAGCCAACCTCTAAAAATCTTGGCTGAAGTTCTTAACAGGAATTCATCTCTCTTATACTACCCACTATGAGGCCCAAAACGAGCCAGTGGTTAAATTCTTTAAGAAAGAAAGAGCAGCTGTGCCACACTAAGTCATGGGTATACTAGGTTTGGCACCCTAGTAGTGGAAAATAGTGGATTCTTGGGGTAAAGTGTAAGAACAGGACAAGCATGGGATGATAGTTGTCCAGGATCCACTCCAGGCAATTCAGGGACTCCCTGAACCAGAAACTATATATTTGTATTTAATTGCTGTGAGTAACTTTTTTTTCCATTAACTTGTCCAAACACTTGAACACGTCATTTTTATGCACCCTGCAGCAAGTTGCTCCAAGGCTTCACTGTGCTCCACATGAAGAAGCAAATCTTCCTGTTCTTCTTGGAACCTGCTATTTGCTGGGATCTTTAGAAAGAAACATTTGTTTGTAATTGTTTACCTTTTCTTTGCAATTCAGGATTTTAGAGGCTTTTTATTGTATCTCATTATCAATGCGCTATCATCAAAACTCAACAGGAGCGTGAGTACCTTTCAGGCTAGAATTTAAGAGTAAACTTGTCTGTGGATTTATAGTCATGTTCTAGAACCTTTTCTGTTCCTATATAAACTTGTCAAAAATAATTGAATCCAGGGTAGATTCAAGGAAATAAAAATTCATATGCCATTCATATTGGCAGGAGATATAGATTGAGGTTGCTGCAAGAATCATGAAAAATCCACTTTAATTACTTTTGAGAGCTGAAAATGTCAGAGTTGAGAATTACGTGAGGTTCTTGAGCAAAAGTGCACATGTGTGATTATGTACATATGTGCACACTGATACACAAAACTGCCAAGGCTGTCTGTGCTGGAGGAAAGGTAGTGAGTTTAAGTCTAGGCAGCACAGAGTGAGGCTCTGTGCCCTGGCTTAAAGATGCTGTTGGCTACCATGGAAACCAATTGGAACTGCTGCAATTGGAGCACTCCTGTGCTGTGTAAGGGACGTGTTATCTGTGGGAACAAAACAGGATTGACTATTTCTCAATATCACAACTACCTACAGGTAATCTTGCATATTAGGACTGTCTTGAGTTATTTGCATAAAGCGTTATTCACTTTGCTACAAGTCTTATGTGAGTGGGGGCAGCCCGACCTTAGCAAGAGTTCAAGGGTTTGATAGTCAACTTGAGAACCTGTTTTATGATGCATAATTTTAACAGCATTTTGGGTATGGCTCTTCCAGTGCAGCTTTCATTTCAGCCTTTAAAACCTAAACTCTTTGCAGATGGCAGTGTGCATAGAGGAGAAGTGGTGGAAAAGTCTGTTATAAGCTGTCACAGCAAACTAAATCTGGCTGTACTCACACAAGGAGCAGTTAAATTATCCCGCAGCATCAGCAGTAGCTTTTAAGCGAAAACATGATCATGCGCGATGTTTGAGGGCTATTGGCGATATTGGTTATGGAAAAGAAAATTTGTATTTCAAGTCATTGCAGAGTCTTTGAAGATAAATGTGGGTGTGCGTGTCTCTGTATACAAAACACTCAGTTAAGGGTCCTTTTAAACATGTCACTTTTACAGTATTGTGACTTGACAGGCATCAGCAGAGGCATCCCTAACTTACACAGGCATAAAAACCCAGCAGATCTAGGCCTGTGCATCACACGAATGCTCAGCAACTTGCTTATGTATATTTATACTCAGATATAATACACAACATTGTGCAAGGATACACACAACACAGCATAAAATAAAGGTATGCACATAACTGTCATTCATGTTGGTTAGAGGTTGAACCTTGTTGAATTTGCCTCTCATCTGACCAATATGAAATAGAGCATCTGTCAGGTGAGCTGCATTTTAGAAAGTGAGTCAGTACACAGGATGATACAGCACAATTTGGGAGGCTTTTTGATATTCCACATCTCTGATCACTGTAGATTTTTAATGCAGTTACTATACAATACTGGTAAGATATACAGCTAAAGAAAATGCAAATGAGCTCAATAAAGTCTCCAGGGATTTTTGAGTATGCAAGGTTATCCAGCCTGTTTACAGACCACAGTCTGCCTGAATGAAACAAAATCAAACCAAACCCTTGCCCTGAAGATATAATTGGCAATGTTAAGAATCTTACAATACCCCAGGGACAGTAGTTGCATCTCTACTTCACCACATATTATTGTTGAAAATATTATTCAGCTGTTTATTTATCTGGAATTAGCAGATTAGGGAGTAGTGTTTTACTGGATACCAAACATCTGTGATAGCAGTTTCAGAGTAATAGGCTGAAACAGACACTGTATCATCACTTTGGGGAAGAATTTAGGCAAATGCAATTGTGATTACAGTTTCTTCTTTTTCCTTTCTTTTCCAGGTCAGCTCTGCTAACAGCTATCTGGGCTCAGACCCCAGCTCTTGAATCTCACATTTTATTAAGTATTCATTTTGCCACTAGTCTTTCAGAAACAGCCTTGTGTAAGGTATTAAAGAACAAGTAAGCCAAATCAACATTTCAAGACTCTCATATGGCTTTCATATAGCTGGGAGAGTGTGTCTTTTCACAATTGCAAACCTTTCTTCAAGTTGGATGTTAACACTTTCAGGCTAACTTTTAATGCCAAAACAACGTCCTGCCCTTTTAGTTCAAAGAAAACACAACATCTGTCATAATGTGAAATGTAGATTTAATGCAAGTGTCAAGTCAGGCACTTGGTAATGAGGTAAAAACCCTTGAGATTTTAAGTCTCTCTTCCACGATATCCTATTACAGGGAGGGGAAGGGAAAGAACCCTTTCTTTGGCACTTAGCAGCTTTTCTGTGTCCCTTATCTATCCTTCCCGGACATATTCTGTAAATTAGCGGATTTTTCCTGGCAGTGTCCCGGAGCGGGAGGAAGGTGCAATAATGTTTGTTTTGTGACCGAGGGAAACTGAGGTACAGACTAGCCACAGTCCAGACCCGGCACGGCTCTGCCCGGAGCCCCCAGCCCCGACTGGGACGGTGACGGGTCCCCAGGGGCAGGGCGGCGATCCTGAAACTGCGGCTGCATCCCGCAGGACACTCCGGGGCGGCGCGGCGGTGGCGGAAGCGGGCGGGAAGGGGGGAAGCAACAGGCTGGTGGCAGCTTCCCGGCCGAGGGGCGGCAGCCGGGGGCGCGGAGCGGGGCCGGAGCTGGCGGAGCAGCGCCGCGGGCGCGGAGCGGCCGCTGCAGCAGCCGGGAAGCGCGGGCTCGGGGGAAGGACCCGCAGATGTCTGTGTGCAGAAGCAGAAATATTTGCCCTTTGGATATCCCCACTTCTCCCCGCCTCGCCCCCCGCTCCCCGGTTTTCCTCTAGCCTCTCTCCGCCGTTCTCCCAGGAAGGCTGGAAGCAGCCACGGGGTAACCACGGCTCGGTAAGGAGTCGGGATTTCGGGATGCAGATGTCACGTTACCGTGCAAACGACTCCCGCGGCAGCACTTTATCAGGATTTCAAACTGCATCTTTTATCTCTTTTAGAAAAGCGTATCGCGGAGGAGATTGCCCTCAATAGACCCGCCATAAAAACATTTTAGTGTTGCCCTTGTGCTTCTGTGCATCCCACTGCGAAGGGGTCCCAGTGGTCCCCGGGGAATACAAGGAGTTGTGAGAAGTTACACAACTGGCCACCAGACTAATCCACTCCCTCTACCTTCCCGCGAGTACCTCCCCCTTCGGCTCTTTTTTTCAATAGCAGCCCTTTCTCAAAATCTCAGGTTACTTTGCTAAAGAGTTCTCAGCCTTATAGTTTCTGCCCTTGTCTCTGCCTCCAGCTCCTTAAGAGCCACCCAACCCCAGCGATTGGATTGGGCAGCCCGTCTTGACACACCACTGTGCTGAGTGCTTGAGGACGTGTTTCAACAGATGGTTGGGGTTAGTGTGTGTCATCACACTCGAGTGGGGATTAGGGGAGAGAGGCAGCCTTGCTGGAGCTGTGTGGTCTTCCCCAAGTGTGAGCTGCAAGCAAAAGAAGAAATACCTAGCTTTGGTGGAGAAGAGGGAGGAATCGTTTCCAGCAGCTCAGAGGGAAAAATAAAATCCCCCACTTTGTTCAGGTAAAGTAAAAGGTACCTCATTCCTCCCCCTCTCTCTTTCTCTCTCTCACTTCTTTTTTCCTTCACGGTTTTCAGAGGAATGCTAGCACAGCACACTTGTCAAAGCCAGTTGCTGCTGCTTTATCAATGCTGCTATTGTACGGCTGACAGATAACAGCGAGCACAGCCTGATGCCTGGCTGTCTTCATAGAGCTAACACTCTTAACGCCGCTAAGGTCACGCTTTCGGAGGTGTAGATTGGAAAATCTCCCCTGGAGCGTTGTGTCCTAGCCCTGCGGGTGCCTCCTCCGCTCCCCCCGCAGGCACCGCGCTCCGCTCGGCACACACGTGCGTGCCCGGAGCGGCGCGGGGGAAGCTGCAGCCAGGCACGGGTGGGTCTGTGCGGGTACAGACGCCTCCGTGTTCCACCAGATCCGTGGAAACTGCGTGGTGGGGCTGGAGAAGGAACCGCGGCAGAGTAATTCCTAGGTTTAGAGGAGGATGCTTCAGCAGTGGGCAGCCTGTCTAGGGCTCAGCTGGGAGGCAAACCAGACTGTTTTGAAAGTGCGTTTGAGATGTCTGTAAAGTTTGAAGACTCCTTTATAGAGACCTGCCTGGTCTCCTGATGATCGGCATCGAGATGGTTTGGCTTACACATGGGCATAAATTTGAGAAAATCAGGAAAGCAGGGAAAGGCAGGGTACAATGTAATGCTGCTCTTGCAGCTGCAGCAGAGCAGATGGATGTAATTCATTTGCAGATCTGTGAAAGTTTTACAAGTCATTGAAAACTAAGTAGCATCACTATAATGGATCATTAAAGACTCACTATATTTATAGATTCCTACACTAGCGATCTGAAGTGTTAATTAGAAGTAGGCAAAAATTTATGTTTAGGAAGGAAGAGGGGCAGAAATGTAATTAGAAATTAGTTGTGGAAGTACTCTGCTATCATTTTCATTTAATTCCGCTATTAAGTTCATTGATGTCTGGAGCGTGGGAAGCCCAGCAAATTAACTAAGTCAGAAATGCTATCACTAATTACAGTATGTTAGCTTATCAGAGAAGATGTTTTCATTGTTTTATTCTAAATTATCTAGATGGAGAAATTAGAGGATGGATTCATTTCCTTTTATTTGGTTTGGGGTATTTTAGTTAAAAATTTGCTGTGTATATGTATATATATATATATATATATATATATATATATGCTGTCTTTTTGTGCAGAGCAACAAAATTGTTTGTTTCTTTTGCACTATAACAGATCTTCACACTAACTCTCACATACCTCTGGTGCTTGTGAATTATTGGCCTCCTACTTGTGGAAGAAATCTAACACTGTCCTCACCACTTACAGGTGAGATATTCTGTGTATAATACTGTGTGTAATGTGTTCTGAAATAAGATCTGTTTAGTAGGCTGAGCAAGGGGATTTATAGCTGGGGCTTTGTGATTTTGGTATTCAACTGTGTAACGATGCCCATAAACCTATGTTTCATGTTGCACATATATTTTTGCCTCAAACCAGTTTTTTTTGTTAACCTTTTTTCCTTGAACAGACTATTTGGCCCCTTTACAGGTTGTTCCCAGCTTGTATTTTCAAACACACTTTTTAGCATGAATGTGTCCTCAGAAGTCATCCACAGCAATTTGAAACAGAGCATTAACTAAATCCCAAAAATCATTGAACAACCAGACCGAGATTTATGTGAATAAATTTGACCATTTTGTTTTTTTTCTCTCAGTCTACACTTTCTCATTGTAAAAAATGATGGAAACTTTTACAAGCTTAAAATGAAAAACAAAACCAAAGGAAAACCTCATTATAGCTCCACGTTAAAATCGTGTATATTTGATTTCTCCTCTTTCTCCCAATGTGTCCTGTGAGAAGCTCAATACACCAGCTTTGGCACACAGAGGTTTAGACTTCCAGCAAGCAAAGGTGCAGCACTGTGAGTCGCAGAGCCTGCTGCTGTCACTTCCTAACTGAAACCTGTCCCTCTTTGTGGGTATCATTGGATCACAGATCAGATTATCTGTAAGAAACCTTTTTTTTTCCAAGAAAGTGCATAGCTAATTACATATGCCCAGCTTGTTATTGTTTTACTAGGGAAAAAAAAAACAAACTAGTTTCTCTAGCATTGCCAGAAAGTCTTGCTGAGAAACTAGGAACAGCAAACTAGGAACAGCAAATCATGTTTTTCCTTCCTTTATAATGATGGGGCTGTTTAAAAGACAATGCCCACAGGGCAGTCCAGCTTCTTGTCAAAATGTAATCTACTGTTCCAGATGGTAAACATTCAAAGACATATTTATGGTGACTTCTACATACCTTCCTTTGACATTGGCTTTTTTTCCCTGAGAGCACTTGTGCTGGGTACACACATGAAGTTCCCATTAGCATCCTAGCAGCTGTAAAAGTGTTCAGAGCTCACAAAGATGTTCCTCACAGTGAGATAAAAATAATCTTAGGAAAAGATCTGAGACAGTACAAGTTCCATGATATGCTCAAGGTAAAAAATTCCAGAGCTACAAAAAAAAAAAAAAAATCCATAAACTCCTGCATGAAAGCTGTAACACATTTTTGTTGCGGCTAATTCATCTTTGCTTGATATGGAATGCTGAACATACCAGGCATGTCTGTACTATCAACTCTGTTTGTGATGTGAGGCAACCTGCACTGCACAAAAGCTGGAGTGTTTCTTTTTCCCCCAGCTAGTGAAGATTAGGTGGGATACTTACTGTCTTCATAGACTTTTCAAAGTGTCACCCTGGTTTGCTTTTTTTTTCTCACTGCTCTGAGCAGTTAGGTATAGCACAAGAAAATGTCTTCCAGCCAGAATGTGTTCTGCCCTGAATTGTCTTAATTATGTGTCAGTTTATTGCTTGTCAGGGGCTTCCTCTTCTTAGCACTTTATAATCGAGGTGGGTGAGCTTGTTACATCACAATATGCAACTTCAGTTTCTGCTTCTTGGCATGCATCCTTGGCCTTTCATTGATTTTTTTCTCTGTTTCAGAGGAAAAAAATTAATTATGATTGGTGTAATTTACATTGAAAAAAAAAACCCTTGGTGAACTTCCAAATGGCATGTAAATACACCTTCAAAAAGTAGGCTAAATTAGAGGTCGTTAGGAAAAAAAATGCATGTAGAAATCCAGAAGTATCCTAGAAATTGCAAGTAACAGCGTGAAAATTATTGTAACAACTCTTATTGCAGACAGGAACTGATAAAACCAGTTTATTTTAAATGTTATGATGCTGGGTACAGTGTTCCTAAATGTGGAAGCCATTATAAAATCCACACTCAGTGGATGTTAGACAGCTATGGAAAAAAATATTTCGAAATACTTGCAAATTCTGTTCTGGCTAGAACACTTTATTGCAGACTATTTTGACAGTTTGCAGGTTTTTTATCTAGCTTTGTTTAACTTACATCCTGCACTTGATATTATATATGTACATATATATATTACCAAATGTTCATGCAGGATCAGGAGCTTGAGCCTTGTGTAATGTCAGGGCCCATTCACACACTGAGGAGGCCGGACACTTGTTGCAGATGTCATGGGAGTCATGGGCTCCATGATTTCCTTAGCTTTAGAAAAAGCTTTGGGGGATTTGTGTTTGAGTGGGAAGGCAGACTGATGCGTTAACAATTGAGAAAGCTCCTTTCTGAGCGCCTTGAGAGCTGCAGTGTTCAACAGAGAGTGAGGGTCCCGTGACAACTCTGCGGTGACACAGAAAGAATCCAATTAGTGGCCACTCCTGCTGTTGATACTAGATCTCTCCTAAAACATTTCCACCATTACCACCCCCATTGTAATCCCATCCACGACACTGATAATGGGATCAAGAGTGTCTTTTCAGAATGACTGTTTAAATTTTAACTGCTGTCTTTGGCGATTTTGAGGATATTAAATCAGAAGGCACTGAATAGCACAGCTCACAAGAGAGCTTTGTGACACCCGTGTGCCCCAGTAGTTGTCTTTCTCATACTAGAATTTCCTAACACCTCCATCACAGGTAGAGCTGCTGTAAGTGGGCTACAGTTGAAGCAGGGGGGCTGTATGTGCATAGCAAAGAATCCATTGAGGTGTGGCTGTCCCTGCTCTGCAGTTACCTGTAGACCTTGTTCCCGAGCAGTTACACGTGTGGAAAGCAGCAGCGGAAGGGACAGGGACGGGATACAGTCCCCTGTCCTGTGCCCTAGTAGTGGCAGCAAGCGAGCCTGCTTCTCCCTTTAACAAGCCTTAAGTCACACTCTGCCTTTCCAGCTGGATCAGCAGCCTAATATTCACTCCTGCTCCCCTTGGATTATTTTTTTGTCTTTCACTTTTCTTGCTCCAATGCTAATTCATCATTTCCATATGATCATAGTGCAGTAACTCCATTGTTATTCTTACCAAGAAGGGCAAGTTCAACGCTGTCATGTGCTTGGAGAGGATGCTTAAAGTGGAAAGGCTCAAGGCTCTAAGCAATGTCACCTCAGAATGCAGCAGAGTAATTAATATATGAATTGCCAAACCAGACACTTTTTAGCTGAATTATTTTAGTGTATTTCAGTCATGTCAGTAGATTGCTTTTGAGAGCCCCTGCAAGATCTTTCTTTAGCATTGCTTGTTCATACTCAAAAGTTGTTAACAGGTGAGGGTAATTCTATTTTAATTTTAAGTGTCATAAGACTTTTATTTTCTGAGAAAACTAATACTTGTTTCATCTTATGGTTTAAGCACACAGCAGATTTGGTATCCGTGATTTTCCCAGAACTTTAGTTCCCACTTTCAGAATCTGCTGAAATGGCTGGTAAGCCTTTGTTACTATGTGTGCTCTATTAATCCTGGAGCTCTGAACCCTCCCAGTCATAACCATCACCAGTGGTTTGGTTACACTCAAACCTTTTTTGTAATAGTTGACCTTTACACCCAAGATTTTACCATGATTTTCTTTTCTTCTTAAATTTCTTTCATAGCAAAAATTAGCTTACAATTAAATATAATCTTGCATTGTAGTATTTATAGCTCCCTGCAAAGTTGGTAGTATTGCTGGAATATATACTGGAAGATTTCTAGATGTGGTACTGTGCTATAGAAATCCAGACTGTATTTCAGCGCTAGATTATCTATAGAATGCTTCATGGAGTTTCTATATGAAAGCAAAAGACTAGAAAGTCAATGATGTTATATTTTATAAAAAAACCCTCTCCTGGTTTGAATGTAATTACAGCACTGTGTGTTGCCATTTCTCTTGATGTGACTAACCCATCTTAGCAAGGAGAGGAGCTGCTTGACAGCAGCTGTATTTTTGTGGTGCTTCACAGGAGGTGAACTCTGTTTGGAAAGCCCACAGAGAAGATGGGGAAGCTTTTGGCAGTAGAGTTCTGGAGAATAAATATAACAGGGAGCTGAACACAGGGGATTGTTTTTCTCAAAAGCATCTATTAAAATTGAATAGTGGTCTGTTCCAGTATTGTAATTGCAATGTGCCAAGATGTTCGTTATTCTACCATGTGCACTGTTTTGTCTGTTTTCACTTAAAAACAGAAAAATGTGTTGCCAAACCCATAAATGTCTGCAAAACTGCCAACTCTCCTGACTTTTATCAGTAGTCCCAAGATATTTAGCCTCCTTTGTAAAGCTTCAAGTGTGAGAGTCAAGATATAACGTGAGAAGTTCAGATCTCTGCTTTCTGGTTTTTTAAACTTAATCCTTCTGGTTGCTGAGACAGCTGGCTTGCATACAGCTCCAGAAACATGAAGGGAACTAACAGAAATCCCAGATCTCCCTATTACATGCATGCAGGCTGTGTGAACAAGGTGGGTTTGTGCATGTCGTGCCTGGCAATTAAAACAACCCAACTTTTTTTCTGAGGTTTACCGTAATCAGTTCCCCCCTGAAATTCCTGATCGGTTGTCTGATAATTCCCATCTTGTTAAAGAGGTTTTATTGCAACAGAGGGTGAGGTTTCTTGACTCCTCTCAGAGAGCAGAATAACTTGCTGCCCTGCAGAAACCCATCCTTGATCCTCCCATCCTCTGCCTCCAGCAGTGTGTTCCCATCTCCTTCCTTGTGCCAGGTTTGGCTCTTGGCTCACCTCCTGGAGTGCTGAATGAATTCACCAGGGCAGCGGGAAGCTCTGTTGGCTGCTTGCCTGCTGGGCTGGTTCATCTCAGCAAGTGGACAGAGGGTCCATGCGGGACAACGAAAGTGCTTGGAGCTCGTGGCTTGGGCTGAGCAGGAGAAACACGGCCAACCCTTTAGGGGAGTGTGAGCTGTAAGATACTCAAGGACCTGGTGGCACCTCAACCTGCAAGTAGGGCACTGTGTGTCTGCAGTAGAAAGTGTGATAACAGATGAGTGTGACTGTGCCTGTGTCTCCACAAGCAGAAGGCTAAATGTGCACTTTTAACCAAAGCCTATCCTTTTGCATTTAGAGGATAGCTGCAGTGTCACTCCAAATAGGGAAAGCCCTCCCTTACCATTTCTGACTTTCTAATCCAGCAAATGGGCTTTGGAGAGAAGCTAATAAGTGGTGTGGAGAAAAAAGAGTAAAGAAGCAGAAAAGAGTAAAGAAGCTCAGCTGCAGCTTTAGAAAGGTGAATGAGATTCTCAGGGTGGGGTCAAGCCTACATAGCCAAGGTGCCCCTTGGGTCTTAAATACTTACACAGCAGCTACCTAAAGGTGTGTTCCCTCTCTGATCAATGAAGAGAGTCCTCCTGAAGACCTCCAGGCATTGCAGTTAGGAAAGCAGGATTTCCTTTTGCAAATCTTCAAAGGCACCTGCCTCTTTCCATATATAGGCATGAAGCTCTCTTGCTTTCTTTGCAAGGATTGCTAAGAAGCTTAAGCTGGAAGAACTTGATATCATCTTGAGTTTCTTGGCTGACCCACAGATGAGCAATGCCATGGAAAAACACTCTATTTGAACAACTGTGATGTAATTCCTACACAGCTATTTAAGGTGTCTCCTATACTTTCCACAGAAGAATGCATGAAGCAGGTCTTTCATTTGAACACTGGAAATAGGATTCACTTGAAGAGACTAGGATACTTAGATTAAATGTAATTTTGGTACTGTCTGTAGAAATGGAACACTGTACTCCTCCAAAGCGTCGCCTGTTTTAGTGCTAGGTTATGCTGACAAAAAAAATCTAAGTGTAAATTATGTAAGTTACAGAAAAATGTTTTAAAAATCACCCAGTGTTGTTACTTAAAGAATGTTTCAAAGGCCTGTGAAGCACGTAAAGCTTAGGGGAATCAGAGGTGGTGGTGGTGATTTACAAGCAGTAAAATCATGGTGAGGAATAATGGATGATCTTAGAGGAGTATGATGGACAAAGAATGGAAGAAAGAAATATAAAAGATTCAGGACCCATGTTCCTGGATTGACCTATGCTAAGTATTTTGAGGATTATCTCCCAGTTACTTGGCTGCCTAGGGCCATACCAGTCACAAATTAGAGAACAGTAGTGCAATAATAAACTGAACATCTTGTAATTAACCAGCACAGGATACCTTTTAACTATCACTTTCCCTCCTGCCCAAGGACTGCAAAAATGCTAATAGTAGATTTTAGAATAATATTTGGGTTTTGGTAACTTTGTGTCAACAGTAAAGTATGCCTTAATCCAACCTTTGCAGTAACATTGAGCAAAGGTTCCTTTGGTGTCATTCCCCACTATTTTATTTTAGCTACAACACTTGAAATCTTGAATTGGTCCTTAGTAAAGCACATGTGAATTTACCTTTTTTGTAATCTATTTTAAGTCTAGGGCCAATTTATGAACTGAAACTGTAACACTATCTGCTTGGCCACCAGGAGGTGGTAGAATTTAGGGAGACAACTACCACAGTTAGACCAAAAATAATATTCTGAAGAGAGCACAAGTATATCTGTCAGGAAACCCAGTAGTTTCTTTTCTCTATATCTGTAGGAGATGAGTATTTTTAATACCACTGTAGTCTTCACTCCATTGCTGGTATATAGACTCACAGAGGAAAGCTTCCTGTGGTCTACTGCTCTGCAACTCAACTTCTAAGTGAAAAAGGCTGCTGAATTTGGGTTTTTTGTTTTATTTCTGCTTGGTATGGAGAATTTCTCTAAAGCAGACATCCTCTGAAGTGAGGAAGGGTAAAATGAAGAGACTTTGAGGTGTGCATAGTCAGGGATCACTAGAGTCCTCAAAAAAATAGCAGTTCAGCATAGGAAGATGTGCAGCTGCAGAGAAGTATTGAAAGATGTACATAATGTTTTTAGATTTTTTCCATCCTTCGTGTTCACATCCAGTTTTCCTATCACTAAATCGCTCTGAAAACATTTCCTCTCCACAAATTTTTCACTGTTTTGTGCATCATCAACTTGTGAAGGGTTTGAGATGCAGTATAACTGTGTCTCAAGAAACAGGTCTGTGTTACAGTTCTTTGTTTTGGTCCTGGGTACCATGGGAGGGTACCATGGATATCTATAGCACAAAGATATATCAAATCCTGCAAAACCTTTAGAGGGGATAATAGTTGCCAATATGCAAAGTAGCCTGCAAAAGCCAGATAAAACAAGGACACGGCTAAGTAGAACTGGTGTATGTGTTGTCTTGGACAAGTGCCATTGTGCAATTGTGTATTGATATTGTCCATTTTGAGAATCCCTGCCTACCTTTTATGTGAGTCAATGGAGAATTCACTGGTAGCTGTAGAGCATTTGTAGTATGAGAATATCACATGTACTTTGTGTATTCCTCCTGTTAGATGTGGTGTAAGAATCTTTAGTTGCTAAGAAATCCGGTTATTGCAGAGAATCATTTGCTGAGGAGCTTGAACCTGCGTTGAGGGAGATCTGCAATCATATTCATATACCTATCACACTGGTTTTGGGTGCTGGTTCAAGGCTGCTTTGAATAGAGCTGTTTCCTATGTACTGTGTATGGGGTCATCATCATTAATGGGGTCGTGGCTATGGGAATCTGCAGCTCGAGTTTAGATGAGTGGTGCTGCTGCTGTGACCTGTCTGTTTCACTCTGCTGGAGATTACTCATGGATACACCTCAGGAGCCCCAGGGCAACATCCAGTGCAGAGCAAATTTTCATTTGCCACAAGAATACTTGCCCTTCAGTCATAGAATGTTCAGATAACAAGCAACAGTAATTGAGCTGTTCTACGTTTGCTGCAGTATCATGGCCCACTACTGAAGCCTGAACTGTGACACTAGTGCTACCAGGACAGTGGAAAAGAGACATAGGTGTGTGGAGTAGCAGTGTGTTGAATCTGGTAGCTATTTGAACTATCCATTGTTTTTTTCAAGTCTCCAGCCACCAGTGGCTGTCAGAGTTGCTATGTTTCCCTGCCTAGAGTAGAAGAATATGCTGGGCTTTTCAGCTTAGAATTGATCTCAGTAATGCATGTATTTATGAGTCTGGGTTTTTGAAGTCATAACCTACTGTCAAACAACTCATCTCTAAAAAAAGTGTTGCAGTTATTTTGGATGAGAGCCTAACACAGGGAGAGTAGAGCAGGTCTGCTAGAATGCCTCATCCATCTCTTCCAGACACCTTGCTGAGTCACAGCTGGTATGAAATGAAGAGTCCATGTCTCCATCCTTACCTTCAAAGCTTTGCATGGGCCACTTGCATTGTTTGAAGCTTTTTGCCCCACTTCATCACGGATTGCCAACATATACAGTTAATTGGAGCAATGATGGTACACAACAAAGGATGAAAATTGAGCTGGGCAAGAAAGTGCCAGGCTGGCACTATGAGGAGAGGGATCACACACTAGACTGAGAGACTTCTAAAATAAAAGAACTTCTGAACTAGACAGGGTAGGAGTCTGAATCATGACTGATAGATATCCCAGACGAATGCAGACCAGATTTGGTGAGTGGAGGATGGAAAGAAAATATATCCTTTTTCTCTCTCAGCAGCATTTCTGTGTGTTTGTTACACATATCTATTGATCCATTCACTTATCAGTCAGCTCAAAGGTATGCTTACCTGTTCTTCCAGGAGAAATCCTGGGTGTGGTATTTACCATGTATTATATTCTATTGTCCAGTAACTATAATTGCTGTAATGGACACCAGGAGGTGAGAGTGTCAAAGAAGAGCTATTCTGTTTTCTAAGCAGTTTGGAAATGACATACCTGTAGACATTAATTTCCATCTCTTTTGTAATGCTTTAAGAAAATCCTTTCTTCTTTAGAAGCCTCATATAAAACAAAAATTTTCCACTTTGGTAAAGCCACGTATGCCTTAGGGACTGTTCGGTGTAGAGTACATGTACATGGAAGTACACAGGATGGATGGTTACCTTGCACACCACTGGTTATATAATTTACAAAGGCTAAAGTTATTGTTTCTCCTTTCTGTTTCTTATGTGTCCTTCATACTTTTCCCCATTTTGTGTACAGTACACAAACTGTTTTCCATTTACACTTTTATCTTTTGATAAAAAGATACTTTAAGATCTTGTGTTCAATGCTGTCAGGAAACTGTTTTAAATGAAAGTGTGGAGTGATGTGGAATAGTTTTAATAAAGGCCAAAAGAATGTGAACTTAATCTTTTTCATAGGAAGTTTTGTTCTGTTCCATCCTGTGCCCTGCTTAAACACATTGGCCTTTTTTGACCTTTTCCTTGATGAAGGTTAAGTGGGAGATATCTTGGCTGCAGCCTTTCGAGCTTAACCAGAAAGACTTTCCGCAGCTCATGTTTACTTTCCCTGCTATGGGCATTCGTCTTGCCTGAGTCAAAATTGCTAAACTGGATTTTCAGAGAGAAATTAATAGCTTGTGGCATTGACGATGAAGTGTCAAGCCTTCTTTCATGTCTCCAGCTCTGTTTTGCTAGTGATGATTTTGTCAGTTTTCTTGCTAGAGATTAACAAATCTTGGGAAAAAATCTGTTTGGTTAATGTGTTCCTTCCAAGCATCTTCTTTACTGTCATTAAGAACAAATGAACAGAATTGCTGCATTTGCAATTTATTTGAGTGCATTTTTTCTGCAAAAACCTAGAAATATTGCCATGTTTTCAATTTCTATCTGGGCAGCTTTTGTGCTTACTGCCACACACACAGAGTGAGACAAAATGCTCTTGGCTAGTGAGGGGGTGTCAGTGTGATCACTCCAAAATACTTTGTCAATCATTTTGTAAAAAAGTTTCGGAGAGAGCAGAAACCATGTCCTCAGGACATTGCTGCTTTTAATGGGAAGGCAGATATGTTTTTCAGTTACCACATTCTTAAGAAGAGAAGAGCTAGGTCTGAAGCTCTCTCTTGCCCTCTCTCTCAGTAGTAATTGTTGCAGAATTTTGCAGTTTGGGATGTCTCCATTTGTTGTGACACATCAAATGGTGTTCAGTGGAGCTTCATTATGAGATACACAACGATGTGCAGCGACAGTGTGAGAGCTGACTGTGTAGTTCAGGGAAAGAACCAGCCAATCATCAAACTCAAATTTCATTTTGGTTTCATTCTCAATATAATATTTGCCCCCACAAAATACAATTATAGGATTAGCACTATGTTCATCCATAGATATTCTGAATGGGGATGGTAAGTCAATTTTTTATCCCTCTGTCAAGGATAAGTAAAGTCACCCTTTCCTGTGAAGGAGAAGGCACTCTCAACCAGGCCCTTCACAAATATACTAAACATTTCATATACTCACAGAATGATCCCTGGAGGATTCAGGTTGGAAAGGACATTGAGAGGTCTCAGGTTGTGCTAAAACTAGGCCAGCTATGAGATCAGATTCAGTTGCTCAGGACTTTATCCAGTTGGATCTTGAAAATCTCCAGAAGGTATTGAGTGCACAGTGTCTTGGGCAACTTGTTCTGCTATTTGACTTTGTCTCAGGGAAGAAGCTTGCTTTGATTTATATCCAGTTTGACTTTCTTTTGTTTCAGCCCAGACCCCTTCTTCCTTGTACTCCTGCCACGCACTGCTGACTCCTGACAGAGCCTGGCTTTCTCTCTTTATAACCTAAGTGCAGGCACTGGGCAGCTGCTGTGAAACCCCCATGTCCAGCTCATCTCCAGAAGGAACAACCCCAGGTTCTCACTGCAGGGCAAATGCTCCATCCCTAAAATATCTTGATAGCCCTCCACTGAACTTGCTCCCATTCATCATAGTCGGTTTTGTACTGTAGCCCCAAAAGTTGAGCATAGGTGCCATTTAATGAGCTTTGAGCAAAGGGACTTAATGTCTGTCCTTGCTGAATTCCATTAGGGTCCTGATGGCCCATTGTTCCAGCCCCTCTAGGTCCTTCTATCAGTCCTGTCTTGAAGAGATCCACTGCTACCTCCAACTGGGTGTCATTCTCTAACTTAATGGCTGTTGTTTATCTTGCATGAAACACTTACTCTCAACTTGTTGTTTTCATTATCTTACTTTAAATTAAATTTCATTCTTGATTTTCATCCTGAGTTCTCAGTGTCTTTGAGTAAACTGGATATTTATAAAAAGCAGTATCCTGAAGCAATCCAGCTTATAGTTTATTCATGATATATGCAGCTGTTCTTTGCTCACCTTTAAATAGGTCTTTCAGTCACAGTGAATTGAAAGACTAGTATTTCTCCAAAATATATTCACATGAGTAGGTCCTTTTCCTGTTTTTGGCCAGATCTGTCACATTAGACATCTTTAAGAAGATGTCCTTCAAAGAGTAACTCAAATTCAGTGGTTTGCTGTGCAGTCTAACTAAATAGTGTTGAAGACTAGTACTTAAAACATATATTTAAGATTTTTACTTTGAATTTAGGCTTTATTTTCAGTTAGAGATTTTTTTTTTTTTGCCTTTTACGGAAGTTTGGGAAGGCTTTAAATTAACTTTATGGGTCCTCAAATAGATCAGTTTCAAACAAATGCACCCCACAGTCTGGAGCCCTTATCATCATTGATTTTAGTGATATTATTTCCCTTTAATATCTTGCTGCTTTTCTGCAATGCTGCCTTCCCTCATCTGCATGTGGCTTGAACTTCTTCCTGTAACTTCATTGTTGATTCTCCATAGTGGTGCTTCTTACATGTCTCTGTAACTTTAGATTTGACAATTATAACAACCTAATTTTAGTCCAATATGCATATCCCATTAACGCAGGTTGTCCTTATGAAGTTATTTTAAAATTCTGTTTGTAGCCGGATAGAAAGTTAACCAACAGAGCTGAAATTTATGAACTTAAAACATACAAAGTCCAAAACCACCATAGTTTAGAGAATACTTGGTGTAATTTTAGCCCCTCTGATTTCTTCCTGAGCTTGCTCATACCTGCCCCTTTAAAAAGCTTCCTGCTCTCTGAGCTTAACTACTTTGTGAATAGCAATGAACATTCAATTCATTCAATGTCAGGCATTAGGAACACATAATTTCTAATAAACTCTGGTAGTATTCCAGGATACACAATTTCATTTCTCCTTTTATAGGTATAAGACAAAATATCTGAAATACTTCTTTTATTAAGAAGTTTGTTTTGCATGTAAGAGAAGATCAACTATTGACTCGTCCATTATGCAAGTGATGTGACCGCCTGCACCCATCCATTATGCAAGTGATGCGACCACCTGTACCATTCATCCACTTCTTGAATATCTAGAGTGGAATACATTTCCTGAAGCTCAATCTACATCTGAGCCATCTTTGTCAGAGTTTCACAGTGTGAAGAAAGTGAAAGGAACTTCCGTGGTTCTGTATAGGGTTGTGGTAAAGGGCAATACTTATTTATGAGGTTTGTTTATAAGGTTTAACAATAAAAAGACTCAAAATAACCTAAACTTGAGCAATATTTACTTCTTAAAACCTGGCTGCTGTCCTGCTATGTTTGACCTTTTTGCTGAATTGAGTTGCTAGCAAGCGTGATATTATTCAGTTTTTAACCAATCTTCATTATCCATCCTTTTCTAATTCATCATAGGTAACCATAACGTAATGGCAGTTGTCACCACAAGTCTGTAAATTTGTCTGAAACTCACAGCTTGTCTGCAGTGGCATTTATTGACTTTTTGCGCCAGTGCAAACTCACTTGTACAGATGTATGGAAACTGGCTCAGCATTCCTCAAATAAGTGTGACACTGGACCCCCACAGGTGTGTGGCAAAGGTACTCCTGTAGAAGAGACAAATGTGACTACTCATCTGAGGGATGTTTCTAATTTCTTTAGCAGTGCTCTTTGCACCACAGAGCTTTGACCATACAAGGGTTGAGCTCCTCCTATAACTTCCTGAAGAGGATGAGATGTCTGTTCCTGAGCAGGATAATTTAGACACACAAGTTCTGACAAAGCAGAAGTGTTCTCACACCCTAGTTAGGTCTATTCTTTGCTCAGCAAGATGATGGGTCTGAAATACTGTCTTAGACTCCTCACTTGTAGCTTGGAGCCTCAACACAGATCTTTATTCTGCACTGATCTATGATCTCTGATGCCTCAGGCATGTTTCAGAATCAGTCCTCCCAGCTCTTGCTCCATTAATCTCCTGGAAATTAGAAGTCCCATTGCAAACTAGGATGAATGTGCTCCATAGCATGTCCTCAGCTACTGTGCATCTTAATGCACATTGAAGTATTTTTAAATGGTAGTTTATATGACAAGCTATAAGCAACAAGCACTGGGGAGCTCTGCCATTGGGATAGACCTCCTATTCTGCTGACTCTGTTAGAGGGTTAGTAACCTTGTCCAGAGATAGGGATATAGAAAATGGAAGAGTTGGAAGAACTAATTTATTAATTTAATAGCATACAAATTTCCAAAATTATACATCAGGGCCTTGAGTTTCACTGGTGAGTTGATATTGCGTTATCCTGTATACCATTATATTAAAGGAAAAATGCTAATACCAATTTTCTGGCTTTAGGCTTTAGGAGAAGTTAACAATATACAATAGAAAAGCAGAATGAAAGAAAGTAGACATGAATTTTTAAGATCTAAAATAGCTTTTATAGCTAAGAGCTTTCACAGTCCTTCATATTGCTGGAGAAACTAAAAAGATACAGAGATGGTAAAAAACCCTTCCTCCTTGGAAAAGGAGACAATGTAGCTGAAGCTTGACTCTAATATAATTTAGATTTTGTGTGTAGGACATGGAAAAAAATGGTCTTACTTAGAACTAGTTCCACCATCATGTTTTAATAAGGAAAGTGAATGTTTTTTCTCTGTGTGTATGTGCGCGTGGGAGGCACAACAACAGAAGTAAATCCCTGTACCTCTAGTGTTAGAATATTCAATGGAGTTTTCACTCCTTTAGACATACTTTACTTCAGGAATTTCCCATGTTTAAGTTCATTATGAGGACATAAAGATATACAAATTACACAGATATGAGAGAGTCAGTGCAAGCTATATTTCCCAACCAGTCTATGAGTTCTTTTGCTTCCATCTTTAATCCAGCTCTGCCAATATAACAGCATAAGATTTCAATGAAAGAGAATTTTTTTCTCTGAGGAACAAAATTTACTAGCACTCTTTATTATGTAATGTATTGAGAATGCAAAACGTCTGGTTACACTGATAAGTCACCTTTTTGACTTATAAAAATATATTCCCGCTGATTACTAAAGCAGCGTTGCTTAAGGCTAATGGTGTAATAGATACAAATTCATCCCATAATTCCTTTAACCTCAGTAAATATATTGCAAATGTCTTAGTGTCTATTGTGGCAACATAAAGCAGAAGTCTTAATTAGCCTAAACAAAACAAATCATAGGAGGATTTTAAAGTGTGTTTCCAATTTCAGAAAAAAACCTCATAGATTTTTTTTTTTTTTTTTTTTTTTCACATCTTGAATCAGACATGAGCAAATGTGTTTCTATGTGTGCATTTTCCCCAAAGCACTGAGAAGAATGTTGTGTGAGAATTATCTTTTCCATTCACAGTCATGCTGCTATTTGGTCACATTTCAATCCACTGAAAAAAGGTGGGGGGAATTGAAAGCACAACAGAACTCCTTAAATTATTTCAAACTTCAATGGTGCTGCAACCCTTAACAGAAGGCAGAGCTCAGTTGTGTCTATGGCATGGTTCCACATTTCTTTTAAATTTTTTTTAAAATAAAAGTGAAAAAAACATAAAAACTTTTAAAAGAACAGACATTAACAAGCTAACACAAAAGATTTATTGCTTATATTTCTTTTCTTCTCTTTTTCTTTTTCTTTTTCTTTTTCTTTTTCTTTTTCTTTTTCTTTTTCTTTTTCTTTTTCTTTTTCTTTTTCTTTTTCTTTTTCTTTTTCTTTTTCTTTTTCTTTTTCTTTCCCGTCTTTTTCTAGTAAACTTGTGCCTTCTCCAAATCAGGGGGGCAAATTTCCAGCAAGTAGGCTTCTTTCCCTCCTTTCTTGCCTTCATGTTTCACTTTCCTAAATTGCTTCTTTAATATTTAAATTAAGGTAATCTTGCGTTTTGACTCATTGTGACATTGTTCTTGATGTTCAGAAGAAGATAAGGAGTGGTCAAGTTTCAAGTCACACTGACTTTGTTATTTTAAGTACTGAAATACAGGAAAAGTCTTCTTTATTAAACCCCTGAGTTATTTTTCTGTCTGAAAACTATTATCTTGTCAGTAGTTTGTGTTTCTTGCTAAACAAAAGGCTGTGTTTTGCTGCTGAAAAATCCACCAGAACAGTAAGGCAGAGAAAGATGCTGATATTTTATCAACTAAGAAAGCACACACATAACTGGGGGCTCATTAAGCCTCATCAAGTCACATCGAAGAAATTTCCTGCTTCACCTCCCCCTTCATGTATTTTAAGTATCAGTTAACATTTTAAGTCTATTTTGTGGCTACCAGAGTCTTCCAAATAACTAAACTGAGACAGACAAATGCAAATTATAAGTTTTCTTCCCTCCCAATTGCATACCAGAAACATGGGAATGCTTTACACCCTGAAAAATTATAATAGTTATATACAAATCTATTCCAAGGAGATTCTGTTGCCTTTCTGGTGTTTCTAAGATGACACATATTTGTTTCCTCTTTCCTCAGTGATTAATGCTATTGGAATGATGATAACAGGAATATCCCCGAAGTCCCCAAAGTTCTATTCAGTATTAGTAGACTTGCCAAATAAAACCAATCATAGGCACATAGAATCAGATCATGGTTTGGGCTGGAAGGGACCTTATAGATCATCTAGGTCCCATCTCAGTTAAGAGTTGTGTCTAGTTTTGTCACCAGCTAGCTAGCAAAGCACTGGGAAGCAGACTTGAATCCTGTATCCCGCATTTTTTCACAGTGTACCAAAAGAGCTTCCTGCATCAGGTTACCATGTTTTGCCAAACATTCAGCTGCTGCTGAAACTTTTAGTCACGTCCACTAAAATAATTAAAAGTTAAATTATCAGTGTCTGTTGTTTCAGGAGAAAAAATATTTAGGTAGCTTAATTTTGTTTAATTTAAGGGCGTTGCTCATGACCTTTAAAAGCAGTATTTACTCTTCAAAAAGGTGATAGCTGGTATTTTTCTTCTGCGCCTTCTCACCCAGAAATGGTGGTCAAGGGGTCATTTTATGACTGATGCTGAATTTCCCCTAGTATATCCAGTATATTGATAACAAGTAATCTTTAGCAGTAAGTGATCACAGCTGCTTATAAATTAGTCTACTGAGATAATCCTACTGAGTTATGAATGGGTAAAAGCATGAGATCAGGTACACCTGTCACTGTTTTACATATAGAAATAGATGTATTGATCTTCATAGGTTGGTCCGTTTTTTTTATATATTTTTCCATTGTTATGGCATTACTGCTGAACAAGCGGTGAAGTCAGTAAGGTTCATAAGTTGCTGACATTTGGTACCTTTTTACTACTCTATCTTCTCAATCTATTATGAGCAAGGCTAGATGGCCTGATAACAGTTGCCAGGCAGTGGGTAGGTCCCTTATATGTCAATAATGGAGTGCAGTTCTGAGAAATATTAGGGTATATCCTTATCCAGAAATACTTTCTACTCTCCACTGAAGTCAATGAGAAAGACAAAGCCAGAATAAATGCTTGCATAAATTGCGGTTCCTCAGGCTACTCTGCAATTGTTCTTGTAGACAGTCCAACAAAAAAAGGATTGGATAACTGGAATTGAGCTCTCCTATCCATTTACTGTCAATTGTGAAGTCCGCCACCAAAACATTTTCCAGGTCATTCTGTTTTCAGCGAGTTACATCTGCAATCATCTTGCTCTTCTAACTTATGTATAGAATATTTAAACCCTGGAAATGGAAAAGCACTTTATGCAAACAGAAATTACTGAGTTCTCCACTGGAATGAAGTTGTTTCTGAGTGAAATGGGAAGCTGCTTCATAAGGACAGTCTTTGTACATCATAGGTCTGAAGAAGTAATGAGCATGTCTCTGGCTGAGTTTGTAGGAAGATGTAGGTCTAGTATTTTCCTGCTTTCTGAAAGACCTCCCTTTTGGCACGAAGCTGAGTACATAAATTTAGGTCTGTCTGAGATGAAGTGAATCACTCACAACACTCCCTTTAGTCCCTCAGGTCTTCCTGGGAGGCTTTGTCACAGTGTTTATTTTGTGAAATCAGATAAGGTCATTGCAGCCCCAGGAGATGGTAACAGCCATGTATTACCACTTCTGGAATGATCTGGAAAACTTTTATCACCAGTATGTCCCAGGTATGGAAAAATTCCTGCACACAGTAACCTCTCCTATGTTTTATGGGTTATCTGTGTTATACAGGGAGGATTTCTCTCAGTGTCACACATATATTTACATTCCCCCAAATTCCCATACAATATGCCATCTGGTAGTATCTAAACTCCCGCTGTTCAAAGGCGGAAACAATAAATAATAATTTTATGTTTTACAGTGTGCTCTAAGCCTTTCTCATCCTGGGATGCTCTTAAGTTTCCATCTGTACCACAGTTTGGAAATGTGTTGTGGCAAGGTTCCTGGCTAAGGCTGTATTAAGAATTTTGGTGGTAAATGGTGCACAGAAACCTGAAGAAGAAAAGTAGGAAAAGAAAAAATTAAAATTCTAATGCAACTTCTTTAAACACAGCAGTATTTAAAGCAAAGAATGGATTCTTTTCCCATAGAATAAAATTATGGTATAATGTCCTCTCAAAAGTTAAGTCATAATGAGCTCTTTTGTGTCCCTATGGGAAAGCATTATATTTTCATGTGCTCATGACTGTGGAAAACAGGGATCTGGAAACTTTGACAATGGTAGCTACCATCTCCACATGTATTTTTCTGCTCTGTATGGACTTGTTCATTGCCTGCTAAGGTAAATGGAAATATTCCTGCTGATTCCAGTGCTGTTGGACTCTTCCTCTATGTGTCATTCAAGGGCTTGTTTCATCATCATTCTCTTTCATTTTCTGATATTCTTATTCTTTTGTATGTATAGATAAAGAGATTCCTAAAGTCAATGTTTCTCTCCAGATGGTGCAATTAGGTGATTCTTGATGTTGTCTTGTCATGTCCTTGAAATTAGCATCTTCACTGCAGTAGTGAGCAAAAGGAAAATATTTAAAAAACCATCTTTCTCTTTCAGTGAAAGAGGGAGATATTTTAACAAATGAAAAAAGAGCTTTTCTTGTCCACATGCAATCAGCTTACTGACTGTGAACAGAAATGACGTGAGGATGGTTTTTTAAGCATCTTACCTCTGTTTAATTTGCTGTTCTAACCATTGTTTTTTTCATTAGCTTAGTTTCATCTTATTAATTTGTTTCTGATTTTTTTTTTGCTGTTAAGTTCTTGGCCATTAGAAAACCTTTTCCTTCCAAAAATTCTTTGCCCAGTTTGTTTCCCATAACAACAACAACAATAGGAAAAAATACTCCTTGTAATACCAATTTAATAGCCAAAATTCATCCTTTGGTACTTACATGCAGTCACCCTTTCAGTGGGATTTACACTCACATTACTAAGGCTAAAAATCTGGCCTTATGCATCACAGCCCACCTCTCCATGTAACTACAACAAGCAACAGTAACAAAACAGAGTAAGCCTTCATTTATGTTTTTAAACTCAAAGATTATTAGTATGTTTAATCATCTTGCAGTGTTTACATACCTATCCTTCCTTCACATCCTCTTGTACTGTCGCTGATGACTGATATTTCATTTCATCATGAGACTTGGTCTAGCTAATACAGTAAGTGGAAAAAACATGTCATTTTTGACTTCTTGGACTTTCATTATATCGCAGATTTTGCTGCGGGGAAAACATTGTTCTAACACTACTGTTCATTCAACCATCTCCTGTGGGAAGGACGCTGGTGCACTCACCCATCCCTAGCACTGGTGACAATGTCAAAGAAACCCTTCAGTCTGATTACTGCCCTGATAAAAAATTGGAAACCAGATGACAAAAATTATACATTATTAAAAGCTGGAAGAACTAATCTTTCAAATAAATAGATCCAAAGCTAGGTATTAGGTAATACAATAATAACATTAATTTTCACTTTTCTAGTTATTTCATGCCTATGTATTTTTTAAACATTAAGAGTGTTCAGTACAGATTCTGAGCTTAAACTGTCAATGTGAAATTGCAGAAGGCCTATTGGTTTTCACAGCCACTACCAAACTGAAAATCTAACAGCACATTGGTTTGTATTTTGATTTATTAGGAAGCAGGCTTAACTGAACTTACTGGGTGGAATCTAAATAAGTCTTGCAGGATTTCTGCTTTGCACCTGCAGAAGCAGCTTTAGACAGCTATTGCCCTCTGTAGATACTGTATACTGTTAGTACACTCTTCTCCAAAAAATAATTAAATAAGGAAGATAATTGTTGATAAATGGAGAAAACTGCAGTACAAATGTACTTTGCTGTAACTGCTCCCTGCTGAAATTTGAGACAATGGTCCCAGTGAAGTTTATGGAACAGCTCAAAAAAAACATTCCTGTATCCAATGTTTTTCTTATTGTACTGGGATTTACTCCTAGAATGTAATGTATAGGAAAAGTGATTTGTTTGGGTTTTTTTTTCTTCCAAAATGTTATTAAGTTTATTGCTAAGAAATTAGTATAATTTTCTCTTGGTTTATTTATTACAGAAAAAAAGAACTGAACTGAGAGGGAGTGGAAAAATAATGACAGTATTTCTTTCTTGCATAAGAAAAAGGTAAGATTTAGAGGACTATGATACTGAAGGTACTTATTTATGGCATAATAATAACTATGAGGTAATTTGTTAAGTTCCCAAATACTGGCAGCTTTTGATTTAAACTTATTCAGAGCTTTACAATCTTGGCTGCCTAAAAACTGATGATTTCAAATTCACAATCCTTTCCAATTAACTGAGACAATGAGTCCACTGTTTATGCCACTGTATTAACCTGTTCTGCATTAGAGAAGAAAAGGTTACTTTTCATTTTGTAGCAGCATATTAGGCTTGTATGTGTTTCAGGTTCCTTGATTTTGATTTATACTCTCTCCAGTTTGGGTTTGTTGAAGGGAGAGTTCATTCCTTTTTTTTTTTCCTCCCACTCCATTCCCTGGGAGCCACAAATGCCCCAGTTTTCCTGGGATTTTTTTTTTTTCAGTCCCAGGTACCCAGCTGTGAATGAAATAATGCTCCCCATCTGTGTTCATTGTTCGCATTGCTGGTGTCTGTGCGAGTCACCAGAGCTTTCCTAATAAGGTTCGGTTTGACCTTTCCAAAGTTCTCAAATGAAGAATCTAACTGCGCTCATCAGCCTCAAAAGAGATAGACTTCCCTGCCAGTGCCCTTAAAAACAGCTGTAAGAAACAGTAAAACATGACAGTTCCAAACCCAATGTCAGCCCTCGGTGCTGTTCAAGAGTGCACTAGCATTGGGCAGCCAGGGTCTGGCTGTTCTTCCCAGAACAGTGATGCACCAGATGGAGGGAGATCCTGGAGAAGAGGAGCAGACAGACTGACAGGCAAAGAGACTTCACAACAGAGGAAGCAAAAGTCTAGAGAGATGCCCTTTTAAAGGACAGGCTGACTTTCGGCAGGAAAGCCCTGTCTGGTGGTTTTAGTGCCCACATGTTCAAGGTGAGGGCTTCAAGCTGCATGTGCTGACTCCTGGTGTGCTGACCCCTGGTTCTCCTCCTTTCTTGCGACAGCATTGGAACTGGTGTGACAGCACAGGGAGCCAAGTGAAAGAGCTGACCTATCTGAAAACTAATCTTGCTTGCTGGTTTGCTCTAATGGTTTTAGCTGGCATGATCAGTACTTGGACAGATTAGTTCTTTCACCTGGCTGCCCTCAGCCCCAGGAGTGTGTGTACTGACACATGCTGGGGAGACTCACTGCCAGGACTGGGGGAAGGTGGTATCTCTTCTGTCAGAAGCTTGTGACTAGTTGAGGCTGAAACTAAGGCTCATGTCACCAAAATATTTCCTGTGTTCATGAAAATAAATGAAGCAAAGATCTTTTTTTTCTGTCAGGGAAACCTTCTCCTGACTGGAGTCTCCTATGAGATCTGGAATCTTAATAGTAGTTCAGTTCAGAAGAGGAGAAAGTAGATATTAACCAGCTGGTTTTTATCAAAGGAAGAAGGTGAGCAAGGAATTGAGATTAATAAAGCAGATACTGGTAGCTACCTTTCAGATGCCTAAAGACAAAATTGAATACTTTGTGCTAATTTATATATGATTTCAATATTATCTCATTTTAGTAAAGAACAAATGAACAATTATGGAACCTAAAACAAGTATCTCCAAGACTGAAATTCCAATTAAAATACTACAAGTATTCTCAGAAAATATCCCAACAAGTTATAGAACTTATTGATCGACATCTAGATATTTGAACTGTTTATTAGAACCTGGGTATATTAAGTCTCAAAGTTTCAATTATTTTAACTATGGCAACTTGCTAACTTGCAAGCAAGGTAATTATACATGGATAAACTTGGTTCAGCAGAGTGACTCAGCAAAGTAAATAGGAATTAATAATTTAAGTTTTGCAAACAAATTCTAAGTCCAGTATGAACAGAGCTTGTGTTACAGGTGTGTGATTCCTAGCAGTTATAAGTATTAATGTGTTCTCCCCTTCTTGCAGGTTTTGCCCATAATAAATCCACTGAGCAAGACATACAGACTTGTATCCAATGCTATGAAAATTAAACAAGGTGCATTAACTTCAGGAAATTTTCAAAGGTACAAAAATAAAATGTGTATTCAGTAATTAATTAAACCAAATAAGCCATCAGCTTGTGCTACATAGTTTAAGTATTATGTCAGGTCAATAATTAAGCTGTAGTAAATCTGGAGGTTCTATTCTGCCAAACTTTAAAGGCTCAAGATGAACCCAAGGACCCTTCACATTTTAGTAAGCCAGTAAATGATTACACAGATAGCTTTTCAATCCAAAGTTTAATACAATTAACTTTCTATTTCTTAAGACATCCAGGAATTCTCTGTTTCGTGGTTATTGAATAATGTCCTGTGAACAAAATGTATGCCTGTCTTGAGTTTACAAGAAGGAATATTTAATAGGCTTCAGTTATGTCAAGATAAAAGTGCAGTTTTCCTGCAGGGAAAGATATACATTAAGTGAAAAGTAATGCTTTGGAATTTTCCCTTGTTTATGCGAACAGGATGATTATGAAAACTTGAACCTAATCTCACTCTATGCAGCTGGTCATGGTAAAGAAAAAGCATTATGCAAGCTGTCTCTTGCGACTCTGCCAAAGCAATTCCAAAATATCTGTGGTAGTTACTTGCTGTCTGGCTGACTTTTAGGTGGAACTAGGAGCTCATAGCAAGTTGTGTGGTGACCTCGTAATGTGGGAATTATGGCACTAGACTGAGTATCAAATCATACATCTCAACAAATAAAAATAAAAAGCCACATGACAGAACACAGAGCAGGAAGTTTGAAATGCTCGGAGATTCATTTTTTTCCCTCAACTCTATTATTTTCTGTCACCTCATTTACATAAAGTATTTCTGGTTAAACAATTTGCAAATGCATGTGATTTAATAGCAGGTATATATGTGGCAGAGGTAAATTTGGACTTAAAATTAAGACTTTGCTAGCAGTGAAAGACAGCTGGTATACATCAAGTTTATTTCACATGCAAGTCTTTGTATGGAATTTTCTTGGAACCAGTTACTCTCTGATATGTTAGCTCATAGTTTATTTTAATTACAAAATATCTAAATTTCCAGATCTTCAGATAATGTTTCGTAATTACTAAAATTAACATAAAATTATTCAGTCTGCTTTATTTTCCCTCCAGATGTGTGGCTGTATATTGGTCCCATATAAAGCACATATTTTTATTTTCTTGCATGCAGCATATCGGGACATCCAGGCTGTCCTGTACCAGTGATCCAGTCATTAACTTAATTTCCATCTTAACTTTCTCTCCCAGCTTTATCTAAATTTTTACTATGTTTATCTATAGACTTATCTGTAATTTTTCTAGGTTGCTGTTGAAGAGGTTAAGTAGACTAAGGCCAAGAAAATGCATGCCACAGATTTCCACCAAAGTGGAAGTTATGAAGTAATATTATATAGATGACTGATCTTGTTTTTGATTAAGAGTATTGATCAGATTATTATTTGCCATACTTTTAAGTCCTATTCAATGAAATTACAAGTGATCATTTAAGTCGTGTTCCCAGTCTATCAAAGGCAGGAAGCCCAAATAATCTTCAGAAGGATATTATATTGGAAGAATTCCCAGCAATTTTTGCAGATCCAAAGATTAATTTTTTAAATTTTTTTTTTAAAGCTTGAACATTGTCTATCTAACATGGAACTTTAGAGGTTCCCTTTTCATTGACTGCATCATCTGCTGTTCTAGAGAGATTTTACAGGAAAAGTTTATAAACATACCTTTTCTCCACAGATTTAGGGTCATAGTAGCTGATACAATGAACCTATGACTGGGAATGTACATAAATGTAATTCATATTTGTCAGTATTAGGAATGCCTTCAGAATATTTATTATGAAATAAAGTGTTATCATTTGCACCATGGATAAAATAGTTGGAAAGTTCCAAGAAAAATGCAGAGGCAACTTTTTGACCTGAAGCTTAAAAATCATGTCTCTTTTGTATATAATCCATTAATGACCCTCTCAGTGCAAAGACTTTCCTGGCACATTATCCACTGACATTCCAAGAGCCAACTTCAGTTAGGTTGAATACAACTTAACCCTGGGGGTCAGATTTTTTAGAAATGTCGTTTCATTACTGCCCACACATGTCCAGTCCCAGTTCCAAACATGTCTATAGGGTTCCCAGTTTATTTTAGGGAAGTGAAAGAGCTTGAAAAACTCATTTTATTTCGTTTGAAATGAGCATGATCTTGAAACACGAGCTGGAGAGGCTTGCGTATTTACAGGACTTAAACGAGTGAGTCTGCATGAGGTCAAGAGTACCAGTCTGACCAGCGGTGTCTCCAAGAGAAACTTGGGCAGATGGTCAGGTGGGTCTCACAGAATCACTCAAAAAGATCCCAGCAGTCACTAGTTTGTCAGGAGAGGCTGGGAAGCTGAGAAACAGACACATAGAGCATTAGACCATGTAACATTTTCTTGCGGTTCACTGCATCACCCTTCATTTTACTGTGTGCACTCTGAGGGCACAGTCACTGATGTATCAGCAAGGTATTGATGAACATCCTGCTAGCAGGCATACAGCAGAGTTACAGTCTTTTTGTAGGGTTCCTTTTTCTGTGCTCTGATATTTCATTGTTATTAGTTGTCTACACAGGATGCAGCCAAGTTGTGCTGAATTTCTAATGAGGCCATTTTACCTAGCCAGGATGTTGTCAAGGGTCTTCATCTCCTTGTCCAGAGGCTTTTTCTTTCTCTCCTGCTAAAAGGTCACAAGGAAATACCCATCAAAAATAGGGAAGGTCCTCTAACACAGAGGTACATCTCTGTGTTGCATGCATATACAAGTTCAGATATGCACCCACAGAAAAATTATCTGCCAACAAGCATGCCGAGAAGCTATTTGCTCCCGAGCGATCTCTGCCATCAGCGACTTTAGTTCTCTGAGTAGCATATTCCACTTTTGCAAACAAAACTGATTCATTCTCAGCTCTTTTTCCCCTCATGTTGTCAAGTTTCTCAGTTTGGAAAAGATGATTACATAGAAGGGGATTATTAGCTGAAAGGTAAAAGGGGGGTTCCCCCTAAATGCATTAGGGTAAATTATTTTTAACTACAATAGTTATAGCTGATAAAATTAGATATTCCAAGAAGACACAAATTTGCCCCTTCATTTCCTCTCCATTTTGTGACTTTCTTGCTTACATCACATTTCTGATTTGACCTGGTAAACAAGTGCCTTTTCCTTTTGGTTTTCTTTCCCATCACACTCTCACACATAAGCCTTTTCCATGTTTCTCTATATACCCTGTTGATTAAGATCTAGAGGGAATTTTTTTACAGACTGTCAATAGAGTAGAAAGTCTGTGATCTTGGAGTTTTCCCTTTAGAAGCTGTGAAAATGAAGATTCTTGGCTTCGCTTTTAGTATATCTGTAACCTACCACATGTCACTTAACTTGTTTGCCTTTGTGGCTGCTCATCCCTATTAAATTAGTTCACACCAGTAGAGCTGCAAAGAGAAAGGATGAGGTTTTTCTCCTTCGTTTCCTCCTGCTACTTAGTGGAAGGGGGTTCTCAGCTGCTGATTATGTTGCTTCATTGGTTTTCTTACTGGCATGTTTCTCTGCACCGCATGCCCTAATGAGGAACAGGCGGTCAGCAGTTTGGTGGGCAGTGTGCTCGGAGTGTGCTCAGCAAAAGCGACACAGGCAAGAGTAAAAGAGATCCAAGTAGCTTCCTTTCCAACCTGCACCAAAATGAAGGCAGGAACTTTTGTATGAGTTTATTCTTAGGATTTCAAGATCAAGCTGTCACATTGCCAGTCTCTGGAAGTATTTATGAACCTTTTCCTACATTTAGGTGGTGTTTTTCCTGTAAGAGCCGAGTCACTCTCTTCCTGTCCAGTATCAGCCATTACTTACTGGAGAAATACCACCATGCAAAGGCACCAAAATAATACATGCATAGTCTGATAAAAATACTTGTAATATTTCATGTAAGAAATGTTTTTAAGGTGGATTTTGTAAAATAATTGTATGCATCATTATTTCCTCTACCCCTCCCAAATATTTCCCTTCAGATTTAAGAACTGTGATTTTTTTCAGCCATACACTTCTACTGCCAGTAACTTGATCCAGAAGTATCTCAATGTTTTTCTTGCAAAAATGCAAATTATCTTTATTAGGAAGTAGCCCTATAAAATCATTTGGATTTGAATTATTGTAGAATCATTGTCATAGAATGGTTTGTGTTGGAAGGCACCTTAAAGATCATCTAGATCCAACTCCCCACCATAAGCAGGGACACCTTCCACTAGACCAGGTTGCTCAATGACCCCTCCAAGCTGGCCTTGAACTCTTCCAGGGGTGGGGCATCACAACTTCTCTGGGTGACAAGTGCTAGTGCCTCACCACCCTCATAGGGAAGAATTTCTTCCTTCTATCTAATCTAAATTGATTATTTTGCCTTTTAAAACCTTTTCCCCCTTGTCCTACCCCTGCATGTCCTGATAAAAAGTTCCCCTCCTGCTCTTTAGTACTAAAAGGCTGCCCTAAGGCCCCCCTGGAGCATTTTCTTCTCCAGGTTGGACAACCCCAGCTGTCTCAACCTGTCTTCAGAGGAGAGGTGCTCCAGTCCTCTCATCATCTTAACGGCCCTCCTGTGGATGTGCTTCAACAGTTCCATGCCCTTCTTTTGTTGAGAACCCCAAGAGCTGGATGCAGCACTACAAGTGGAGTCTCACAAAACTGAAGTAGAGGGCAGAAATCACCTCTGTCGACCTGCTGGCCACTCTCTTTTTGATGGAGCCCAAGGTAGAGTTGGCTTTCTGGGCTGTAAGTGCACATTGCTGGGTTGCATTGAGCTGCTTGTCACTTAGCCCCAAGCCTTTACCTCAGGGCTGCTCTCAATCCTTTCTCTGCCCAGCCCATGTTTGTGCTTGACCCACATTCAGGATCTTGCACTTGGCCTTGTTGATCTTCATGAAGTTCACATGGGAACTATATCACATGATATAGACAGGGGAAGGAAAAAAGAATACTAGAAAGGAAACTGTTTTGTGACTTTACATATTAAGACCAAAATGACAAAAGAAAACTGTTAAAGCAAACTATGCAAATAGGCAGAACTGTCTAATATCATGTAAGTGGTGACATTAGAGAGAGATATTAAAACTGTAAATGCTTTTTGAGTGAGGCATATGGGTAAGCCTGACATTTTTCTTCACAGAGGACTTTTTTGGACATCTAGAAAAAAAATTACATATCTGCAACTGCTTAAATTTACTTGCAGTGAGAAAAGCACTTGGACATGTGTTTATATAAGTATATGTGCTATTGACATAACAATGAAGCAGCTTACTGACTCAGGGCCAAGAAACACTAGTGGTAAAACTTTCCAGCATTTGTTGTTGCCTTGCAGTTTTACAGATATAAGACAACATTTTTTATTGTTGCCTCAAGTTGTAATCATTTTCCCTACTGCCTCCTCAATCTGTTCCCAGAAGGAAGAAGAAAATGGCTTATTATCTGTGTCGCATGAAAGTGAAGTAGGTTTGTGTCTTGACACACAACCAGATCAGGTACAAGTGAAGTGCAGGCTCTCACCTAAAGCAGACATTACTTCTTGGGAAGAATTCAACCACGTTTCACACTTTATTCCTCACATGGAAGAAAGATTCATGGGTTTCCAGCCAGCTTTGTAGTTCTTAATATATAGGAGTGTGTACAGAGGAGAAAGAAGTGTATGTACAAGACTCTCTACGTAAGTTATCATCCCCTTCTCAGCTTCTTTGGTGCTGCATTGCATTGAGAAAACTGGTGTCCTAGTTAGTTGGCTAAGCTGGTATTTAGAGGAATCTAATCCTCCCTTCTTGCTCCAGGGAAGACTTCCCATATGACAGTGCTCAGTCATTGCCACAGGGAAAACATTGCTTCACCACCTCACAGGACAGATACATTTAAGATTGCGAAGTGCTTGGGTAATGCAGTCGTGGGATGCTCATAAATGCCACAGAGAAATCCCAGACTTCATGTCTCATCAGCCATGTATCACACAGTGAGCATATTTATCTCCAGGAACTGATCCTGGAAGCTGCAGGCCACGACAGTTCCCACTGAAGGCGTTCTCAGACCACTCAGTGATCAGAGCTTCCATGGGATTTTGAAATCCTGTGAGATGTAAGTTAAGATGGCTAAGGCAATAAAATATAAACACTGATTAACAAAGCAGGTCTTTATAGACATTAATTTTATATTTATAAATAGCCAGAGACATGACTGAGTGACTATGTTCAACCATGCAACAAATTGAAAGCAAATAAAGATATAATGACACAGTAATTGTAACTGAAATGAAAACATTCTTCACCAGCATTTTTAGATTCTTGTACACACACTAACTTTTTCTTTTAGGTAGCAGGTCTTCCCCACAACTCTTCATTGTTTAAATGGTATCAAATTAAACCATCATGTACATTGTGTGCTCCTGAACATTTAAAACTCTGCATAACTATTGAAATAATCCAGAATACCACAAGACAACAAAAGAAAACAGTTTTTCTGTGAAAACTTAGACTTTGAATTTCAGTTGTGATTTCAATAAATTCATTAATATCCCCATGGCCATGATGCCACAGAGGTGGTGAACTGTGTTTGCACAGCCTAATGCTTAGGTTACATTTAAAATTCCAGGATTATATTCTGTCATGTTCATAACATAGTGGATGCATTTTACACCTCGAAGTACTCATCTGGATCATGATGAATTTTTAACCTTATAAACGAAGATAAGTATTTTAAGAATATTTTGGTTTGGAAGTGGTGATTTTTATTTTTCCCCATGATTTTCCTTCTATTTAGAACCAACTGCTATTGTACCAAATTCAGAATGCATGGTCTGATTCTCAGGTGCACAGCAATTTTCTGATGTGCCCCTGTTGAGACTTTTCTTCCAATCCGAATATTGTATTCATGTAACATAGGCTGGGATTAAAATGAAGAGAGGTTAAGGTGGAGCATGGTGTGGAAATACAGCATTAACAAAGATCTAACTATTAACTCAAAGGCTATTAAATGGAATAGACAATACAGTGATACACATAGGTAGAAAAAATGGAGGTAAGAGAGAGCTGAGTGGACCTGTCTCATTCCAGGAACATATCAAAGGTAAAACAGCTCTACTGTTCTACTGACCTTGGAAAAATTTGTGACAATTTTCATTAATGTGCAACTATGTCATGTGACCAGTATCATAAGGGTCCCATGTCTTTCATGGTTCGTGGTGATTACAGTGACTGTGGTAAAGTTATACAGCTTCTGCAAGTAGGTTTACAAACATAACTTATAAATCACTATTACTAAAGGCATATAGGCTACATTAGACATACTCCTGCAGAAAAGCAGCTCCAGACTTTAGATGCGCTATATAAAGTTATTCATTAGATTATCACCATTTTAACAGCTGAACAAGACATCTATCTTTGGAGGTCTTCTCATCTCTTTTTGCTCTTGGATTCGTTCTAAATTTGCTATTCTTGAAATATTGCTGAATAAGAATGAGTCACTTTGCAAGTTGAATTTTCAGTGTAGGACAATAGTTTATGTGCGTTCTTGATCAGTATGTTGAATAGCAGCAAAATACTTCTATAGATCAGTTTTAAAATGCAAACTTGAAATGAGTGCACCTTCTGTCTAAAAAACTACATAAGAGATTTCTGGTTCTAATGTCTCACAGACTTCTTTTTTTTTAATTTTGTAGACATGTCCTTTCTGTAAGCATAAATAAAGTAAACCATTTTCAAGTAGCACTGTTACTTCACTATATGAAGAAAACAAGAGGGATCATTTCACCTGTCATTGAAATGCAGCCATTCCAGTGATGTGCAATTTTATGGATGCTAGCAAACTAAACAAGGGTTTCGTGAGCAGTAGAATAATATATGCTGTTAAAACTGCAGAGAAAACTCAAAAACTGTTTCGATAAATGGAGATGTTTGACCTGCTTCAAGCTATAAGTGAAGATTTGTGATTCTCCTAAGTCCACAAGCCCTAGATTAATGTTAGTGTCAAACTGATTTTATGTTAAGCTCATTTGATGTACCTCTGGGCTATACGATGTTACTTTGCCAGCAGCAAAGGTCACATGTTTTCAGGTATTGACAGTGCAAGTAATGATAAGTTGTTTCTGTGTTTGAGTGGATCAGAGTCTTTTTAGCTTTCATTCAATGAATTTGGCAAAGCGTAGCCTGTGCCCAAGAGGGCCCTGTGCCTTTGAGTATACAGCTAAGGGAATTATTAAACCTGCAGCTCTGAAATCTATAGCTTCATTTAGTTCAGACCTCACAAAGGAATGTTTATGCCCTTAGCTAAATAGCATATATAGGGAGAAAATTTCTTCTTGATCACAAAATGAAATAGAAAGAATAATTTCTATATTTAGTCCTTTTTTTAAAATTTTTAAATATATTTTAGGTATGGTAGGTCAAACTAGACTTACAATTGCAGTGATAAAAAACAACAGCTTCTGTGAAACTTTGCAAGCACCAGTCTTAAGGAAGGAAGCCTTATCAAACAGCTGAAACTCAGGAGCAGAGCTGAAGTGCTACTTTCCTGGCTCCTTCCTGGGTTGTTGAGTGACAAAGTAAGTCGTGTAACAATACCAAGATTTACACAATCTTGTGAGTCATCTCTAACAAGTAATCAGAAAATACATTAAGCCACTCAGATGGGAGCCTGGAACTTCCCAAACAGTCACAGAGTACACATGACTTCTCCTGTGCATTGAAGTGGTGAAGAGTGCTTTGAGAAAAGTTTTCTTCTCTAAGGCAAAAGGCAATAAAGGGAGTTTAGGTTAGAATGCTCTAGGAATAGAATTTGGAAAATATTATCTGACACCTACAATCTGTGGTGTAGGTTTTTTTTCCTCCCAGTATGAGATCTGAGCAAGGGGAAATGATAACAGCTTATAGTGGATGACAAGGGGATGGATACCCCAGATAGCTGTCTCTTGCACAAACACAGATACAGTCAGTCTTCTCTGAGAAGCAGATGCTTGGGGCCTGAAGTCATGTCCTCTGCCTCAGTGCTTGTGCTTAGACTCTTTTTACATTATCTGAAAATTTTCATTTGATAAGAAGCAGAAATGTCTCAAGAATGCCAGCAGCCCATCACCACATCAAGGGAACTAACCTGCAGAACGAAACCCCCCTCCTCCTCCTCCCCAGCATATGGATCTTGCTTGGACCCATTTTCCTAGGAGAGGTAGATTTATCCTCTTGTCACCGTTGTCTGCTGACTGAGGAACACTCCTGGGACTGGAGCTGGAGCTCCAGATGTCATTATGAAGAGGAGCCCTTGAAACTCAGACTTCCAGTTTCTGATGGATCCCCAGCATCCCATGAATTTTCCATGAACAGTGTGTGCCTCACAAATTGGACTCCTTTGGAGAATTATGCCTGTTTTGCATCCCCCAAGGAGCTTTAGCTAAAAGGCAGGATCTCAAGCAATTAGTGCAACACAGACAGGGTGACAACTGAGCAGACCCAGAAGCACAGCATTAGGTCTCCAAGGGACCTAAGGTATCTTAAGCTGTGCAGCATGATAGGTATGGATTATTTTAATTGCTCTTGTGAAGTTAAGCCCCTAAGTTTCTCTGAAAGGGAACTGATGTGATTTGTTGCATACTTGCTGAAAAGCACATTGGCTCATGTTGTAGTGACCCAAGTACTGACAGAGGTTGTTAATTTGTTTGTATATGTGTCACAGTTCCTAGAAGTGCCTGTGCAAGTGTTTAACTGAACCTGATTAGCTTAATCAGCACAGACTTGTACGTGGACATGCCTTTCTCACATCTGTGCTATTTGTTTCACTGCCTCCTTTCTCTCTTTCTTTTGTCACATTTTTTCTTAATGAAGTTTCTACAACTTGAAACACTGATTCTTTTCCTTTTTACTCTCTTCCTAGTTGCATTTTTGTCTTTGTAGAAAGCTGCAGAAGATGTAAAACTGGAAAAAAGAAATATAAATAGCAAAAAGATGAGACTAAATACAACCTGAAAATTCAATATATTTTACCCCCAAGCTTTTCATAGCAAAATTTGGGATCTGGACATCTTCCTGAGCCTGCTTCACACAGCTGAGCAGGGGAAGGGGAACAGAGAGCCATCGAGTATTCTGATTTATTAGGCTTCAGGAGAAACTAAAAAAATATTAGAGGACAAAACTGGCCATGCTTCCCCTCACAGTAACATTGGGTACTCAGACACAACTTCCCTAACGCATAAGGAAAAGCAGTAAATTAATATTTTTAGTACTGCAAATGTAGTCTTATGTCAGTGTCACTCTTCCAAAGGCAGCAGTCTTTTATTTGCTTCTGTTGATACAATTTTTGCTTCTGAATACAAGCCTGTATTTTTCATCCCAGCTGCAGATTGCAAGACATTAATATGTTTTATCTCCCCTTATGAGAAAATAAGAGTACTAAGTTTAAATGCATGCATAAGAAAGGAACATAATACACACGTGTGTGTGCATCTGTAGGCAGATATAGATGAAGATGTAGGTGTAACTTCTAACCTTGTTTTGTAGTGGTGGTCACTGCTTCCCCAGACACAAGTTGGAGAATCATGAAAATTTATGAAACTGTCCCTAGTGTGATGATTTAATCTTCTTCCTCTTCCTCTGTAACTTTTATACTTGTATAATAGCATACCTTTGCATAAAACTTGAAGGAGCATCACTGGGGAGATTTTAGTTCATGTATGTATGGTGGGTTGATTATATCCCAAAACATTCAAATTTGTCCTTTTCAAAATCTTTTCAGTGAAAAGGGTAAGGCAACAGCTCAAAAATGACACTTATTACCTCATCTACTGGGTAGGATCAAGACACATAGACGTGGGTGCTAAGGTGTGAATCTTTGTACTCCCATTATAGGCAACAGCATTTGAGTCAATCCAGCCAGTGGAGCTTGGAGAGCTGCACCTGGACAGTCAAATATTTCCCAGGTTCCCCTAACTGTACAGGCTAGATTGCCTTCTGACTGTCATGAGAGCTTAAACACCTACCAACATTTTGAGAATTAAATCTTGATGTCTGTGGTGTACATGTGAATCCCACCTGGTCAAATCATTTAAGCAGATGCAGATGAATGTGTGAGTAGACAGTGATTGAATTAAAACTGTTGTGATTTTAACACGAATAAATTCCTATTCTGTTATGTGGCCCTCAGGTGTAATTAAAATCCAGTGTATGGTTAACTGATTTACCTATCACAGGAGGGATATATATGCCTGTATTCATGAGGCAAGTAACTCTAGATTATTTTTTTCATGTTTACAATATTCAGGGTGATCAGTAAGCATTTAGTAATGCTAACTCACATTAAACATTACATAAGTCAATTACACTTACTCATTTCCAATGAAAATATTAAAACCAGAAGTTAGAGAGCTAGTCCTGTGGAGTTTGAACAATTCCAAATAATGATTAGTACCATAAAATAAGAACACTCACCACCGCCAGAAGTTGTTTAGTACTAAGTACGATGGAGGCCTCAGGGCCATGTTCATACCATGAAAGATGCTCAGCCCAAGACCTATGGAGCACTGACAAGGGGTCAAAACAGACCTGAAGTGATTCATAGAGATTGATGCTTGCTCCCATGCATGAAGGTGAATCTGACTCTCTGACCTTCCTTTAAATAACAAGATTCAGTCTTGTTCTTCTGTGCAAAACAAGTTGCTGACAGCCTAGAAATAAAGAAGGGTTTGCATTTCTTTTCAGTTCAAAGCTCTTAAATTTTTCTGTCTCAGCACTGCCTCACTAGGTATGGTATGTTGGCTGTGCACCCATTCAGAAGCAGGATACAGTCAGCACTTAATTATCCATGTGTTGCAGATTATTCATGCCACAGATACCAGCTGAAGCAGAGAGCTGCATGAATGTTTCTAAAGTCCTTCCAGGAGCATCTCAACTCTATAATCAGTACAGCTGCTTTCGCATTGCACAGAGCTGGAGACAATAAGCCCATATAAATCTTATCTGGCTCCATAGTAAGCCAGCTCCCTGGGAAACACAGAGACTGGTCAACCTGTATCCAGCTGGGGTTTAGTACTTTTGACTCAGTGCTGTTCTGCCAAGCCCAGAGTGGATCTGGCTTTGGTGGCAGTCCTGAGGTTGACAGGTGACAAGGGGTGGAGGGAGTGAAGCAATTGCTTCTGAACCATGGCCCATTTTTCTAGAAGAGGAGTTTGCAATTTATTAGACGAGGCGCAGTGCCACAAGATTTCAGACAGTTTGGTCCCTTTTAAAAAAATGGGTTTTTAACTTTTTTTTTTTTTTTATTTCAACTAACATGCCTTTTTGAAGTGACAGGAGGAGTTGCAGAGACTTGTGTTCAATCAGAAAAGTCAATTCTAGATAGCTATAGATTGAGGGGAGTTTAGTTTTAGTAGGATAGATGTTTTTAAGTTGTCAACAAGTAATCCATTTTAAAGATATCTATTAATCTTTAAAATGTACTTCATATCAGGAGACTTCAGTGCATCAATCCTAGGCTGACACTAGGACCTGGACTGCTCTTGAAAGCCTATGGAAGGAAAAAGCACTCCAGCTAATTTTTCAGTTTCTCCAAACTTTTAACATTCATTCATATGCAGTTTCTTCATATGGCAGTGATACATGTACGTTCTAAGGTAAACTTGAAAGCCTAGCCTAAGACTAATTAAAGTCTTAGTGGTTTATGATGGCTGTGAAAGTTGTGTAGTTAAAGCATGACGTTTCCATATCTGATGGAGACACTTCCAATAAAGATATTCTTAGAGGCCCTCAGTTTTGTTTTTCAAGAGCAGAGAATTCTGGACAATAAACTTTTGGATCATTCAATCAGCTTCTTTATGGTTCTATATTAATTTCTGTGTTCTTACTTTTCCTTTCAAAGGTCCTATTTCAAGTACTAGAGGTTCTAAAACTGTATTGTCAGCTTGTGTGTAAATGACACCAGAAACCTCAAACATTCTGTTAGACAATGGAAAACTAAGATACATGGACAAGACAGACATAACTAGCAAAAATGTAACAAGAAAAATACCTTAATTGTGCTGAAGAAAAAGTTTCTATGGGCTGCAAATATTTTTGATTTCTATAGCAACTTATCATCAAGAACTTTCTAAAAATATTTAAAAAAAATTAATGAAGCCTCACAATTTGAAAGCTGAATAATAGTTATATTGGGATGGTCCTGTTTATCACTGGATACAGTCTGATCCATTGTGATTGATATTTGACAAAATACAAAGCTGTTGACCCAGATGGTAACAATCACATACAGCAAGTATTTCTAGATCATAACTGTAGTCGAGATTTTGATCCAAGCTTCCTAGCATTTAATGTAAGCAGTGGCAGAATTAAGACACTGCTTAAAGTGAGAAGGGAATTACTGTCAGTACTGTCTGTTAAATGCGTTGGGAAATGCCATAAATACAGATAGTTCCAGCCATGCTTTGCTAATTGCCTGGGCAAGTCCCTCAATCTTTTCTTTTCAAAAAAAGGACCAAAGACTCACCATGTGGAACAGATTCTGAAAGCTCTGCAGAGCAAAAAAAACCTATTGCCTGTCACCCCAGAAAAAAACTTCACATTTGGTAAGACTTCAGTTTGATTGTATTTCTTTGAGCCTTTCTGCTATGAGTGTTTAATTATTTTAACTATGTCAATAATTACCCAAGTTTGCCTACATAAGCTAAGTCATCTAAGAAATCACTTAGGAAAGTAATGAATTTGATGAGAGTATAAGTTAAGCTAATTAATCATCAGTTAGTCATGGCTTTGTGTCTAGACAAGCAGAAGTCTTGCAATATGCAGTACCTGGGGCAAACAAGTAAAAATACTGTATTTCACACGAAGCTTTTATTTCACTGTTATTGTGGTAGTGTATAGACACATTATAGCTTGATTAAAATTCAAAACCCAATGTACTTTGTACAATATTTGGCCTTAGAGTGATGGGATCCAGATACGGTATTCTTCAACTGAATTTCCTCAGCCTGCTGGATAAAGAAAGCCCCTTTTATAAAGACACATCTTTCCTAAAGCTTCAGAAATTTTAAGTGTATGTAACAAGCAAACTAATCGATCTTCAAGTTGTCCCTGTTGCAGAATTGTAATTCAGAAAAACAGATAATCTGTTGAGTACAATGCTCAGAACCATTTCTTTGTAGATGAAATTCAGTGCTTAACCACATCATCTAGAGCAGCTTTTGTTAGCACATCCTTTCTGTCCTGTAACTCTTCTGGAGTCGAATATTCTGCAGCAGCTTCAGAGCCTCAGTGTGTTTCTAGCAACTCATAGCCATACGTGATACAGTACTGCAGCTGAGCATTGATGGGACAAGGGTTTTTATATCCATAGTGGATTTTCATCCAAGAGGAATAGTGTCACTGTTTTAATAACAGGAAATTTTTTTTAAAAGGCCTTTGTGGTTTCAGCTGTCATTTTCAACTTTAAGGATCTAACTTAAGGGCAGTTCAGCATAATTAGCTTCCACATGAGAGACCTTTGGTGTGTCCCTTGTCTCTCACCAGCAGTTCCCTACCTGGAAAGCTCCTTTCAGCTCACATGAGTGAACTTAAGTCCACTGGAGTGAAAATCTTTCAGCTTCTGCATTTTCTTTCTACAGTGTTTGTCAAAACTATCTGAATTGTACCAAAGTTAACAGAGCTAAAAACAGAGCAGTAACTAGGAATTAAAAAGCTCATAATACCAGTGTGGCCAAATGTACTAATCACAAAACAAAACAATAAAATTTCACTGCTCAAATGAAAGCTTGCTTGCTGTACTCCACCAATTCCTTTATTTTACATTCTCAGTGCAGGATTGAAGAAATGTCTTTTTTTCCAGGGGATGATTTAATTCATACCATAGCCATAGGCAAAATTCCTCAATACAGTATATTTTGCTCTGAGAATATTCATGTTCTGAAGTTCAAATGTTTAGTCACTTTAGCTATTTCAACAAACCAACTGTTTAACATTTCAAGTCACTTTTTAACGAAGTCCGTTTTGTATACAGAAAATGCTCCGAGCTAATTCTTGAGTTTACTTTTCTAGGCAAACCGCACTGAACACTTGAATACCCAAGGAGTAGGTACAATAATATGAAAGTACAGTAAAAACACATTACTATGTTCACCTTAAGCGAATGAACTGTAGAGGAGGCCCTGCATTAGCAAGGTGTCCAAGGAACTTAAGGCAATTATGTGATGTAAAGCTGTAGTAGCAATACCATTATTCCCAATCTTGCCAGCACAGAGTAAGACAGCAGATTTCTTTTGTCCAGGAGAAGAAACAACTCTGCTGCCTATTTCCCACTACTCCCCTTCTGCCCTGTCAAAATGAGTACCAGGACAGGATCCTTACCAAAACAGTTACATGATGAGGGAACTCTCTCATGCAGGAGGTACATATCAGCTCTTATCTTGATGTGGATGGCTGCAGAGCTGAGAAGGGCTGGAATTTCAGACTCATATGGTTCTGTGGCTTCTTACGTGGCTTCCCACTCTCATAGATATGAGATTAGTTTATTGTAAAGAAGAGAAACATGGAATTAAAACATTTTTAATTCTATCAAAATGAAAACCATGGTTCAGAAACATACAGCTAGTTTGGCTTAGTACGTAGGAGTGTTCCCTCTGATTCTCTGCATTAAAGGAGGCACTAGAGAGCATGGATTAAATTATTAACTTAATTCAATTAACTAATTACATTAAGGAAGTAAGTTGGATAAAATTATTCAGATTTGCTTGACAGTATCTTTAAAGCAAATTCCCTGCACAACTTCACATATAAAGTAGAAAAGACTTACTTAATTGCCTTGACTACAGGATTTGCACAAAGAATCAGAGGCAGAAACAGTAGTCAGAAAGAAACAATACTTCAAACAAACTGGAGCAGTATTGCCTGACAGTTTTGTTGATTGATTTTTTGGGTTTTTTTTAAATTTTGTTATTTTTTAAGCACTGAGTGATACTTTGTTTTAGTGGAGGTAAGCTGCCCAAGCTAGCAGGCTACATGACCCTGAAGTCATATTTTTATTAACATCAAGATTCCTACATACCTAAATCATTTCTTTGTGAAAATGTGTGAGAGTCAAAAAAAAGTAATACTCAGAATTAATGATGTTTGGTCATCCGTTCTCCAGTGAGGTTGAAAACACAGATGAATATGGTGCCCTTCCCATTGTGTGTCATCAGATCTGTCTTCCTCAGTCCTGAAGAAAGCACATTTTTAGCACTGCCAGCTCACTCTTCTTTATTAGACATCTCTTTCTTTGGCATCATATGATTCTAGGAAAACCTATCTCTCATTTGGAAGAAAAAATTAACATATTTTAATACCTAGGATTGCCAAAAACACATTCAAAATGCACAATCATAGAGGCTAGTAAGCCAAAAGATAAGTAACATGAACACAGAATTTCTTTATTTTTTTAAGAACGTTATTTTGAAAATAGTTTCTTGATTTATCTTGGGCATTTGACTAACACCTTTTTTATTTAAAACTTGCTGTTGGCAGGAATAGAGTCTTCATTTCTCAGTGGTTCTTCTGATTTCTGATTTCTGCAGTAACTTGAACATCTCTGCCATTTTCATATGCATGGACCACCTTCTTTCTCTAATGCTGCTGTTGCTATTTAAGTAAGCGAAAGTGTTACAAATAATTTCAGAACAGAGCTTAACAAAAATATATTCTGATAAATCTAAGCAGAGTCCTTCAGACTGTTTCAGACTAGACCCTCTTGAGCAGCATGGTTAAATCATTGTTATTCTTTTATTCCCTCTGTATAAATATAATGGCAGTATAAAAATCTTTTTGATGTCTAGGATAGTGCATGGCATCACAGGAAAACTAAGGAGGTCTTCTAAGCTGATTAAATAAAACCAACAAGAGTCACAGGAGGGAAGGGAGGAGGGAAAACACTTGCTTGCCTGATCTGAGATGTTTGCAAAAGCTGCAGCAATTCTCCACCAGTTAAGGATTGAAGTTTCCCTGGTGGACTGATGACCTTTGATGTGATAATTGCTGGTTTTCCTGAAACTCCCAAAAGAGAGCATGTATAGCAGGGTTAGAAGAAAAAGGGATAAATATTAATGAAGCATTGGATTTTCATTCAAAAACAGCAGGAGTTAAGCAGTTAAACGCTCCTTTTCATCCCATGAAGCAGGATAGAAACTAAGATCCCTATAATATTTGCCACACAACTTAGAAACCTTAATCTCTGAGTAGTTTTGCAGTGTCATGTATCTCTGTGGGTAAGAGCTTATTCTGTTGTTGAAAAGATTATTAATTATGTTAAATTTTTCTTCTTTTGAAATTGTCATATAAAATTAATTTTTTTTTTAAATATTAAGGTTTTGCCTCCAACATAACACATACATAAGTGTCAGGGTATTAATTTTCAATTACAGTGGCGTTAGAAGTTTTATTCTTCAGTTAAGGCTGGAGAAAGTGCCACAGGATAGGAAAAGGGTGATGGTATTATCCTTCTTTTGTTGTGGTTCACATGAAAGTTTTTATCCTTTGCCTGAATCCAAGTGGATCCTAAGTTACTACTTTTCAGCATCTGCTTGCACAAAATTCACTATCGTGCTTGAGATTAGAAAACAACAGGGACATGGGCTATAGTTAGCATGCAGTTTGCTTGCTTTCTCACAAGCTGGATCAAAAGAAAAATGTTTGCAGAGAAAAAAGGGACAATATAGTGCATTGCTTACCACAAAAACTTTATCTGGTTGTTTGGGGGTTTTTTTGAGGTTTCTGTGTGGTTGTTGCTTTTTTTAAATAGAGACCAGGTATTTTACTTATATGGTGAAGTTACTTTCTTCTGGAGCTAGCTGTTACTTTGGTTAGTAGGTGAAAAGTTACTTAGAGTTTGCCAGAAGGCTTACAATCTCCAGTTAGATGTTAATTTGCATGTCTGTCATGGCTTGGAAAAGATTGAGCCTTTCCTCTAGCATGTCGCTCATATTGTGCTGTTATCTTGAAGTGTTTTAAAGACAAATAAAATTGAGATTTTGAGACTGATTAGCTGGTGTGACTGCAAAAGCATTTTTGTATTGAAGAAATGTCTTTGTTGTAGCAGCCATCATATCTGACCAGCTCCCTAGGTCAATAAAGATGAAGGGCTCTTGGTCTGTTGCAGAAGAAACTCATTGTGGCCCACGACTGGCTCTGCTTTCATATGCATACACTTACTCCCAGCCTAGCAACATGCACCTTCTCTCCCAATGATTAATATAGCATCAAATGAGACATACTGTTTCTCTGGAAAACATCCTTGTAAAACTGGCTGAAATGGGAGGTTAAATATCAAAGGGCTAACACAAAGAAAGGGACTGATCAAACAACTAGACTATTCTGTGATTTACATGGGTTGTTTTGCTGATGATTAGGTAAAGAAAAACCTGCTGAGATGAAGAGTAAGCAATTACATATTGAGGAACTCTCATACTTATTACCTTATTAGTAGTATTCATGGACTGAGAGACCCTCCACAGGGTGATCCCTTGCTAATTCCTTATCGCCAACAGCTTTGATGTGCTTACGTGATGTGATTTTCTTGGAGGAATGGAAAAGGCGGGAGTTATTGACTGAATACATAACTACCTAGCATCAGAGGAAAATTGCAGAATTCAGGAGACATTTGTAAATAAAGAAGGCTGCATGTTTACTAATGCATGTATCCCATCTTCAGCTGTCAATGTAATTTCCTAGAAGGCTGGTTTAAAAAAAAAAAAGAATAAGAAAAATAAGAAGAATCATAACCACTGGTTAGTTCAAGACAGAGTTCCCACATTGAGAGGGAGACACTTCACTGTCAGCACAGATGACAACATCAGTAATAGCTGGCTGTGGAAGTGGAGAAAACTTTGATTACTTCACCACAAAAGTTTCCTTTTACTGAAGTTGTGGTGTGTTACATGTACAGAAAAGACTTGGGAAAATGATACTTAACAAACATTTTCATTAGAATAGCCATTCCTGGTTTTTCCCATCTGTGATACGGCTTTCTTTCTGGTAAGGAACCTTGCCTCTATGCCGACAGTCATTTTAAGCTCTTTTCCTGTTCCAGGGCAGTGGTTCAGATGTCAGTTGATATTATTAGATAGACTCAATCACAATAGTGGAATGGAAGAGGACATCTTACCTGTGTCTGTGATGGTAATGAACCAAAAACCCAACAGATGGTGACTACTGTTCAAATGCCAGCAAGTGTTGCTCCTTAAGGCGCAAGCGTGTTGTGAGGACTTTTCTCTGTGGCAGCACATAGTCTAGGGACCTGTGAACAAAGTAACTAAGCACTACCAATAACCTGACTATGGGATCAGCAAATTCATCTGGCATAACTGTGCTAACTTACAAGATGTGCTGCATTTGCTGCAACAGGTAGCGCACTCAGTTAGCATAATGTATCTACCAAGATAGCCCACAACACAGCAGCAATCATATTTTAGTCCTCACTGCTATTGTCATTACTGAAGTCTGAATGCCCTATAGATCATGCAATTTAAATTCCATTTGTCTTCAAAGAAAGTGTTGAGAATATGAATGTTGAAGGTCTGATGGCTGTGTATTTATATATGTCAGAGAACCATAACACAGGTGAAGACTGTAAAATAAACTTGTCTGAAAATTTTGTAGGTAGATAGGTAAATATCCATAAATGCTTTCAAATTCCCTTAGCTCCTAAGGTAATGCACACCTTACATTACTGAAGAAATACAGTATCATGATTTGACCCCAACCAGTTACTAAGCCCCATGGAGCTGCTCGTTTGCTCCCACCCATCAGAATGGGGGAGAGAACAGGAACAGTAGAAGGACAAGACCAGGGATTTGAGATAAAGAGAGTTAATGCCTCACGAAAAGGGGATAATAATACTACTAACACTCTAATTCTAATAGAACAGACAAAACAAATGATGGACAATGCAATTGCTCAGCACTCGATAACCAATATCCAGCCAGCTCCCAAGCAGCAGCTTCCAGCCATCTTTCCCCCCAGTTTATATACCGAGCAAGATGCCATATGTATGGAATATCCCTTTGATCAGTTGGGGTCAGCTGTCCAGGCTGTGTCCCCCTCCCAGTGTCTTGTGCCCCTCCAGCCTTCTCACTGTCTTCAGCATGAGAAGTTGAAAAGCCCCTGACTTAGTATAAACATTACTTAGCGACAACTGAAAACATGCAGTGTGCTCTCAGCATTGTTCTGGTATTAATCCCAAAACATAACACTATACCAGCTACTAGGAAGATAACTAACTCTATCCCAGAAGAAACCAGGACACACAGTCTGTCTCATATTACTACAGTATAGAGCAGTAAGTGAAATTATGGTTTTACTTTGAGCATGGACTCATATATGGCATTTTCAGCTTATCATTTCTCTTAGTAATTTCTGAACAGTGTGTGATCATTTTACAGGTAAAGAGATGAATTAAGTGTAAGACTATAATAGCTCAAATGCAAGGTTGATGAATGGGAGTTCAGGAATACATCTTCAGGGAGTCTTACCTGAATGATCATCAAGGATCCAAGTTCATGGTCCAGTCTAGCTTGACATGTCATCATCCATAACAAATTAATGAATGGTGTTGCTTTTGGAAAGTCTGTCTGGTATAACATTCTCAGTTATAGTAACATTGGGTTTTAAGGCAGGCCTTGTACTTATGACTCCTGTAATATAATATTATGGGGATGTATGATCTGCACTACATCTTTCATTAAGAGTAGAGATGTCCAGAGGATGACAGTTTAGCTTTCAGGGATTCAGATTTTTTCATTTCACACTGCAATGGAAACAAAAGACTTCCAGTGTTTCTTGTGTTTTGTTGTTGGTTTTTTTTTTTTCTTTCCATAGCATGACATTGTATTGAAATTTATTTTCAGATTGAAAAGTTAAAGTTTTCCATCTGAGTCTCACATTTGGGCGTAAGCAGAAAGCTTAGTCTGGAGTCAAAGTAGTCAAGCTGATCCTTCTTCATTTTAGTTTCACTGTGATTTCGTTGATACCAGTGATAATCAATTAACTAATTCTTTGCATGGTGACTCAAGGAACTTATATGAAAGACATTATGTAAGAAAACATGAAAAAATATTGGAAGTGTTATATTGCATATATCATTTACAAACAGAGAATGACAGATTAAAAATTTGTCCAAAAGTCCCATTCAACAGGATATTTCCATAACAGATGGCATGAGGAGTAGTTTTTCAAGCCTTAGGCAGGTATTAGATGCTAACTTGTGGCATTCATCACGCAGTCTAGAAGATCCATCTGATTCACACTAGTCAATCAGCTGCCTTGGTTTTAAGCAATTTCACGCTATAAAGAAAATGTATTAGCAATAGCTCTTTCCTATTTGGTTATGGTTATTTGCTTCCTAAAATTGCCTTCCCACTGTGCCCTCACCTGTAAGCTAAAACCTCTATCATTTCACTGTTAACAATGAATATATATTTTGCATAAATGCTGAACTGAATGTTAAATCATAGGATGGGATAGAAACCATAGAACAATTTATAATAAATAGGCCTTTCTTTATCATGCTGGTGAAGGTGATTTGTGACATTCTACTGTATCACAGATTGGTTGTTGTTTACACCCTTGCACACACACTAGCTAAGTCTATGGTTTTATCTGTCACAGTTTCCTGGTAAAATGTACTTGCCCACTACAACTTTTAGGGCAACATTCCTGCAGTTATAGACAATGATTTGATTCTCGTTCAGCTGGATAGATCCTTGTTCAGTCACTTACAACTGATCCTATTGCTGCCTGTGTGTGTCACGGCCATGAGGCACTGCTGTCTCTGCCTGCCCCTTCCCACTCTCCTGCACCTTCCCCTCCCTGCCTATGGCCCAGGACCCCATTTCAGCCCTCTGGGGCTCCCCACATCTGCCCACAGTGTAGGACTCCATTTCAGCCCCCTAGTCTCCCCCCAGTACTGGAGGCATTTCCCAGCCTGGCCTGTGCCTGTCCTCATCCCCATGGAGCTGGGTTTGCCCTGTGCCCTGCCCATGCCCTGCTGCTGGCTCTGGGCTGGGATGGGGCAGGCAGTCAGATCCTGCCCGGCTGCTCCTGGCCATGGCTGCAGGGCCCATGCAGCATCCTGAAAACCTGCTCATAGGTGTTACTGGAAACACAGGAGGATTTAATTTGCTGATACATAAAAATTACATTAGCAGGTGTAGGAAACAGATGCCAACGTTCAGACATTTTGTCATATCTCTTTCCCAGCTCTGTGAAAAGCGAATATGTAACTCAATATTGTAATAAAGGCCTAGTTTTGGTAAAGAAAATCATGTGAGGAAATGTGCAAGAGTTTTACAAATCATTGCAGTGTTAACATAAATGCCCCTGACAGAGGTCAACAGAGCTTTTTGAATGTAGGAGATAATGGAAACGTAAGCTGGTGCCATATGATACTTTAGCACAATGCATTTTTCATTTCAGATTCTTTCTCCTTCATACCCTGAAATGTTTGGTATATTTTTGACCAAATTTAAACATGTCTATAATCTGGCCATATTTTACTAGGCTAGGGGAATGATAAATTTGTAGGATCTCTAGGAGCAGTGCCTCTCTGCTTACCACCACCACAGTAAGTGGTTTTCCCAAACAGTGATAATGCTTTCCTTTATGTGCAAATTACAGTCTCCAGATATGCATCAGGACACTAAACATGAATTACAGAGTATTTTCAGTCCGGAAATTTTTCTGTGTTAATGTTCAGTGCCGAATTCTTCTGCCACAAAGAAAAATGTTTGTGCAGAAAATAGTGGGGGTTATTCCATGGCCTCCTTGGAGACTTTTTCTGAAACCTCTGTCCACGAGGCATTGTTTGCTCTTCACGGTAAGACATGGAAATCACCTTTAATTTTGGAGGGAAGTTATTTGGAGTTTGTGCTAATCTAAGAAACCTGTGACCCTCAGTCTCAGATTATCTAGTAGTAAGAGCTTTTGATTAGAGCTTGACTCCATGAGTAACCCATATTTTGGAAAGATTCTCTAAGAACAAATGCAAGCTAATAACTTCATTTCTAGTGTAGAAAAACTCTGGGAAATACATTAATCACTGTGTGGTTAACAGATCATAATGATATCTCAAGAATAATACATTTTTTGATAAATTTTAAGATATTGAAATATTAAAAGGACTTGCAAAATTTAATGCATGCAGAGCTGGTTATGATTTGTCTTCTTTTCTAGGAGACTTTTCCTATAAAACTGCTTTATTGTAGTTATAAATTTTCCATCAAAAATTCTTAAATTAAATCTAGAAATAAACACATTTTGTAAATGCAATGCAATAGAGTCTTTGGAAAATTATCCTGATTCACCATCTGCAGCCCTGTGTTTAGAGTTTTGCAGTCTTCTAAGAAATGAATAAGCAGTCCAAATGGTATTTTAAGGAACAATTGGAACTTGTTGACAGTGTTAAAAATTGAAATTCCATATTTTAAAGCAGTAACTGTTTCACATAGTGAGACAGTGGATGTAGCATTTAAACTGTTTTCATTTAGACTTTAAAATCAGTCTTATGGAACACAGGGGTCCCTCTGGAAAACTGTTCATTTAACTCAATAAATTACTCATTTGTGCTTGTTTATTTTAAAGGACAACATACACAGGAATGTATTCATGGTAGATGAATTAGCTCCTATATTATGAGTGTGCAGTGTGGTTAGCGTGAAACATTTACACCACCCAGCTCATCAGAAACCAGTGAGATCATTTGTTTCATTCCAGCTGTGCTCTTTGGGTTTACATGGGGCCTGGGTATTTCAAATCTCTTTTCTCGTACATAAAGCTGTACTTTTTTTCCAAGTCTCAACAGCTTTAACTTCCTAATTAACAAGAGAAAAAACCCAAAAAATATTTTTAAATCAGCTTTCATTTCTGTTGAAGAAATGACCACTGAAATAATTGGAAGACTTCTCCCCATTTCAAAGGACAAGGATAAAACCTGAAATTTTGGCTAGTTACTTTAACTGAGAAACAAAATTTAGCCTTTAGCATTTAAGAATTTTAAATAGGTGAACAATTATTGGGGATTTCTTATAAACTGTGTACAGTGATGAAATAATTGGAACAGGAAGTCAGTAGAAAGGTTCTCAGACTTGTGGTTGGTTAACGACAGACACGGATGTTGTTCCCTGATGCTACTATACACTAAATTCTAAGATAATCTAAAATATTATGTCCAGCTCTAGGCTGCCAGTATGGAAAAGACATCAATAAACTGGAGGGTGTTCTGCAGATGGCCATCATGATGCTTGGGGGTTGGAGTCCTTGTCCTGTGAAAAGAAATTATGGGAGAAGAATTGTTCAGCCTGGAGCAGAGAGAAGTTTTGGGGGGGTCCGACAGAAGCTCTGCAGTGCCTAGAGAGATGTCATTGATAAGACGGAGCCTCATTTTTGACAGTCATGCATGGCATGAGGACAAGGCAAGAGGCAATGGACATAACTTGAAATGTAAGATGTTCAGACTGTGTATAAGGAAAAACAAATTTTGCCCTCAGAACAGTCGAGAAGTGGAACAGGGCCCTAAAGCATTTGGGCAGTGTCCACCCTCGGGGTTTTCAAACATGACTTGGTAAAGACCTGAGCAACCTGGTCTGACCTCACAGCTGAGCCTGCTAAGGACAGAGAGGTGGATTCTCTGTGTATTGGTCTAAGCATTCCTGAATTGGGTCATTGACACTGTTTATGAGACATCTTTCATATAAGAACATCTCATCTACATTTAGGGGAAAAAAAAAAACCCAACCATCCAGAAAGGCAAGTATTGATGGTTTCCCCACAATAATCACTGTAAAATGTGATGCCTCCCAAATTCCTTCCTACACGTAATGAAGAAAAACACTACAGTTCTGTCCTTTGCCTTTCTATCTCCTCTCAATTTTCTGGGAGTGATTTCCTATACATCCTAGTTCTTGCCATTCCTGATCCATGTTGTATTATTCAAAAGCTTCTACCTGATGATTACCAATTTCCATTCCTGTCTTCCCTTTGAGCATAATGCACAGTCCAGTGTTGTGACATAAGGCTGACTGCCTGCTCCATCACTCCTAGAAAAAATAATTCAGTATGTGCTCTGTCATGTACCTGAGTAGAATATTGGCTCATGAGTAGGCATTCAATTAACTATACATAAAGATATATAGATATCTATATTTATAAAAGATAAAGATGGTATAAAATCACATCTCTTCATTGCTAAATAGAAACATTGCTTAATAAGAAGTGCATTGGAAATAAAAAATGTTTTCTTCAATGTATTCAGCTTCATCTTCTATGCTTTAAAACTGCTCTCTCATCTGTAGAAGCCAGTACTGTGAAATTGAAATACCTGCATGTGTACTTGAAAGATGAAGAAAGTGTTTCTGCAGGCATTTTCACTTGGAAAATGAAGGTGCATTTATATGTGCTATCCTTTCAAAATGTTTTCTGAGATAAAGTTATTCACAGAATAATTTCAGCAAGTCATTCTTGAATCTTTTAGATCTCAGACTGAAGATTATTTTCAAACAGCCCTTTGAGAACTGATTTTCAGAATTCAGGCTGGAAGGATTGGTATTCCTCAAAGAAGCTGTATATGGCATATGTCCTTGAACAGACAAATGTGACTCTAATTTCAGGCTTTTTTTGATAGGAGTTTTCAGATGAAAGCCAGTATTCAGACGCTTTGTACATTTTGGCTTTTCTTCATGTGTCCTTGATGCTTAGGTGTTTTCTGAAAAAAAGATACCAAAGATCTTAAAGCATTGTTGCCCCAGGAATATATTGAAGAGCCTGCAGGAAGCTGTTTTAAGGAGCTGAGCAATCCTGTTGAATCCAAGAGACTTATTTCACTTGCACAGCAGAACATATATATCAGACACCAAATAAGTCTTAGACACATAATTTGGCAGTAAAATCCATTAGTTGTACTCCTTGCCCATATTTGCTGCCATTCCTGTGCCAAACTTTTTCACAGGACAGGACAGGGCAATGTGGAGATGGTGTTCTGAGTTTCCCTGTGGCGGGTCAGTCACAGGTCACTCTGCAAATCCCCCCTGCGTGCACACAGGTGTGGTCTTGAGTGGGGACTGGGGACAACGAGGTGAGGGGAGGCGAGGGGACTGGGAGGATTACTGTGGTAGCAGACACATGTCCCCCTTCTTCTTGGTAGCTGGGGTTCTCCCTTGTGCCCCACCAGATCATGGAGCTTGGGGAACACCAGCGGCTTCCTGATTACAAAGGAGATTAAAAGTGAGGCTGGTGGCAGGGTGGTGTTGTTCTCAGCAGTGCCTCAGTACATCTTCCTTGCTGACTAGTCTTTGTGGAAAAGGATATGAAGCATCTGTTTTTTGTAACAGATTGTTTTGTTTGGTCTGACTGTCTGTTTACTATTAATAGTAGGCTGGTTTCTCTATAGTACAGGTTTGTCAGGGAGGAATTTATTTGAAAACACATTTCTTGGCCTGTCAAGGAGCTTTTACATGTGTATCAGTGAAGGCAGAATTTATACTACCAGGACTGGAAAAACCACTTGACAAAAAGTAGCATAGCTGGGGAGATCTTGCTCTAAAAACAGAACTCATTGGTGCATATCTTAGCAGTCCTATTAAATTCAGTTTGAACTTATTGAAAGTCAAACTCATTGGAATATAATGGGATTATATTAAAAAAATTTGTTAGGCTTTTAGTCCAGACCTGAAAGTGAAAGAAAAAGTCTACAGATACCACATGCAGTCTGTAGTGGACCTAAATGCACAAGAGCATGCTCACGGCATGTAAAGACACAGAGTGCTGATGCTACAAATTTACTTTCTTCACTGTGGTGTACTAGAGTAAGTTTGCCAAAAGCACTTAGAGAATTGCCTGACTCTCCTCATTATCCAGGCGATGGCACCTACCTAAAGTCCTCTTGTTTTTCTGAGTAGTCCATCCTTTGACAATACAGCTAAAAGTACATTTGAGTTCCTCTCCTAGAAATACGGGTGATGCTATCTGTTTACATAAATACACTTGTGTACATTCATATTGGCAATTCCTCCCCCTTCAATCCTTACATAAACTGTTCTGGTCCCCATGAGCTCCTGTTGCATCCCCTGGGCGGACAGCAAGGAGAGAGGCCAGAGCAGCCATGCATTAGGCTCAGCTTCCACTCAAGACCACCCACCCCCATGACGGCAAAACCTACCCTAACCCCTCCCTGTGATAACAGATATTTGAGAGGAAGTAAACATATCTAGAAAGGAAACTTTTTAAATTAAGAGTTTTCTCCCCAGAGGAGGTGTGGAAAGCTGTGGTCTTGCAGGGTTTCTAAAGCCAGTGAACTTAAATAGGAATTTAAAGAAATGTGCACTGTGTTGCTGTTGTTCACCTCTGCAATATGATCTCCCAGTGCAAGACTACTTACTGAACCACTGAATCATCAGTGTGTTATTGTGTAGTATATTTTCATAATGCCCCACACTGCTGAAGTGAGCAGGAGTATAGCAAAAATATGTGGGTTTAAAATGAAATTTTAAAATTACCTGAGATTCCCTCATACACAGAATTTAGTCTTTATATTTGAAAAAAATACTTTGGGTCTTTTAGTAATTATATTACCTTCTAGCTGGAAAGTGCTTCCTTTAAAGACAAAATAAAATCTGATATCAGAAGTCTGCTTGGAACCTAGCACACATCTAATTATCTCTCTCAGTCTTAATTATTTAGCAAGTGCTAATAAACTGCACATATCATGACACTCATGTTTAATAAGCATATAAATTTAATTTATTTTTTTCCCCTCTCTTTGAAGACTAACAGACATGGAATTCAATCACAAGGCAATGGCATTATAACCTCCAATATAACATCAGGTTTTAATAAGCCTCCTGTTTGCTGCACACATGTGCTTAAGACTGCCTGGAAACCAAATCAGTAGAAAAAAGGGATTACTTTAGATTACTTTGAAATGTGCATTGTTTGAAATGGCCTCTGGTGACCAGCTTTCATGAATGGCTGATTTTACTTGTGGGGCACGTCATCTGGCTCAATTATATGAGGCTCTTTTGTATGACAAGTGCACTTCTTGGCTGTGTTGAAATATGAAATCTAAAACAAAGTAAATCATATGGTGAGAAATAAATTTAGGTAACTGTATATTATAGAAGTTTTTAACTTAGCAGCAGGCATTCTTCTTACTGAAAAATATGGGGAAATTTTCTTTTAAAGCTTTCACAGACTTGAAGTTAATATAAAAACATCCATTTTAATTTTCTTTAATGTTTTGTTCAGCTATATTTGCAGCATTAAAATTAAATACATATTTTTTCTTTCTCAAAGGCAGACCATCTCTCCTACAGTTGTGTATTTTTAAAATGTTATTGGAATTTGTTTTTTCACTCTAACAGATGAAATGTTGGAAACTTCTACCTACTAAGAATATCCCTTAACCTGTACAAAGTTATAAAAATGGGTTAGCAAGCCTGCATTGTACTTCAAGTCACTGCAAGCTTTTTCCTTTCCTGTTGGTAACTGTTTGCAAAATTACAATGTAAAAACGTAATATGAGGTTATGATTCTCCCTACCTGCAATTACTTTAAATTATAGTTACTTTAAATTAATCTAGCCTGAGGCAATGAGGATACATCATTAGAATACACAGATTACATTTGAAAGGGGAGAAGATATCTGATTGATTAGTTAAGTGTGTTGGAAATCCAATAGATAATGATTAGATTATACCCAGATAGGAACTACATTCTTTGTGTTCACTGTAAATCCTGTACTTTACAACCTAGATTAGGGGATTAACCTTTAAGAAGAAACGGTAAATCTTGCTTTTCCTGACTTCTGCTCTACTGTAAATGTGTTTCCCATGGATGCAGGCTCAATATTCCCACAGGAAACTGACCTGCAGATTTACACGGTCGTGCCTGGTAGTCTGAGATTGCAGTGTTTGCCTTTAAATACGAGATAGAAGAGTAAAATGTGAGAAGAGCTTTAACATTGCTGAACTTAAAACAGTCATCTGTCAACAGCTTTTTCCACTGAAGTGCTTCAATGTATTAGTGAAAGTGAGAGTTGTTATTGTTGTTGTAGGGTGTTACAACCCTCTAGTCGTCAAGGCAATATGATTTAAGGGAGAGATTTAAGACCTCTGAACTACCAGGTTGTAGTGGTGCAGATGAACATCTCGCCTCCCTGACCTTTTATTATGTAGTTTCAATCTGTCTGCACAATCTTCATGCAATTACTAATCTTATGAAGTTGCTAATTTTGTTAGGTCTCAAACCACACTCTTGTTATGATTCACAGCATAGAGCATGTGAGGCTTTGAGAGGTCCATCCAGCCTTTGACACAAATATCAGAGATTCACAGAAGCTGTATTTGTGTGGCTGAGAAAACCCCTTTAACCTCCTTTTACCGTGGAGTTTCCATGTATGCAAAATGTTCTCAAGTACAGCAGCATTGCCAGGTGGACACATTTCCATTTAAATCATAGAATTTATAATGATAGGTGTAAACCCTGAATATGACATTGTAGAGTCATGGGTGGATGAAACCATCGCCAGTTTACGTGATGCCACTGACAGCAATTACAGGCAGACTGGCAGATTTTTGAAATTATGCAGAGCAAGTGCCCACCGACGTGACCAATCTCCAAGGTCATATTGGAAATTACAAAACACTGACAATAGCATAACCCCAACTCTGAAATAAGAGAGTTCTTCTAGTTGTCCTTTGCCTTTCTCTTTTTCTTATGGAGAGTCTGATTTTAAGGAAACAGAGAACCCTGGGATCATATTCCTGTAAAAAAATGCTCATTAAAGCCAAAACTGTTAAATCAGCAGGTCAGAGGTAAAATATATAGGAAGATGCTCTCTGCTTGAGGTGAGGAAGGAAAGCTCATTCTTTGGTGGTTTTTAACATCTAAGGATTTGTTTTGTTGAGAGCCTTTATCTGTTTAAGTATCAGAGAAGCCTGTAAGAAGAAATTATCCAAGATTATGTTCTACATAAAGGAAATGAGGAAACTTAACACTTGCAATGACAAGGCATTCTGCTTCTTTTCCATACATTTGATGTATTTTTGTGCAAGTTCCTAGCACTTGTCAGAGAATCTAAAAAACATCCTAAGTTTCAAAACACTTGTTTGTGGACTTTATCTTAATTACACATAACTATGTCAATTTTTGGAGGCAGGGAAATGTAACTACAGAGATAAAATCTGCAGTATATTGGATAGTAAAGAGGAACAAATACAAATAGGTGCTGTATTAGAAGTTTATTGATTTAAGAACCCTGCAATACCTTACATTCGCAATCCACTGGGCACATTTATTGCCAATATCTGGGGAACAGAAACCAGAATTCTCATTCTTGTTTTGCAGATGATACAAAACTGGGGGTGGTGACTGATACACCCAAAGTCTGTGCTGCCATGGCAGGAAGTTTGGACTAGATGATCTCCAGATTTCCCTTCCATCCCTAATGATTCTGTAATTCTTAAGATCCACAATCACTGTCCACAGTATTAGTATTAGTATTAGTATTAGTATTAGTATTAGTATTAGTATTAGTATTAGTATTACTACCACTGTTTCCTTTATTGTGTATCTGCTTTTTTTTCTAAGGAAAGGCCACTAGAACAGTGGGCCTTAACCTGTGATTTTGGATAACATAATACCTCAATGTTCATGTTCAAAGGAAAACATTAATGCTGTGGTGCAGAGAAAACAAAGTTGTTTGCCCTTTGTTACCTCTTCATCATTAATTACTGATGTGGGGCATTGCATAGCATATGGTACTGGGAATGGACATATGTCCAGTATCCTTACTCACTATCCCCACATTTGATGTCAGATTTGCAAACAGGAAATCTGTTCATGTAAGCCAGATTCCCTGTGCAAGGATATGTGGAAGCCACATTTGTAGACTATTAAATATTAATAAGTTCATATATCTTTAAAACTTATAATGGCATATTCATATGGATACTCAGTTCCCTGTTTCATAAACAAAGTGCATGGGTCTGGACAGATTTTTATTGGCCAAATACAAAATGGCACTTGAACAGAGTGAAAATGTGGACATGAGAACAAAGTGGCAAATGCTGTTTTTTGATTACTGGATGTCTTTTGTTGTGCTCCAAACTAAGAATTTTCAGTCAATGCCCTGAAAAATCTCGAATGGTTCTAGATCAAAGAGAGTAACAAATCTACAGTTTCAAAAGATACTGTTTTGCATTTTGCTTTTCTTCTAATTCATTGGAAGATTCTCTTAAGAGACCTAGAAATAAAGTCCTCATCGTTTTTTATGCCACATCACACGAAGTGGCACTGTAGCCTTTCTTTCAGTGCTCTGCCAGTGTCATTCAATTTTCATGGGTAATTAATTCTCCATGCCAATAAGTCCCTGAACTGCATGTTATAATACTAGCTGCACAAAAACAACTAAAGATCCAAGTTTTCGATTTTATCCCTTGAAAGCTGATTGCAAACTATTAATTTCTGCTCCTGTGGGGAAAAAAAATTAGTTTCTTTGTATTCGTCTGGTTTCATTTATTCATGACTACAATTTGGTTATTAGGTATCTTCTATAAGAAAAATATACTCTAAAATTCCCATATAGAAGTTAGATCAGCACTTGTTTATTTGGCTAGAAATAAAGCATTTTGTAGCACCATCTTGATTTCTGAACACTGCCCAAAAAAAATTTCAGTTTGCTTCCCCATGTATCTTTGAAAAGATGTTTTTTTTAATTTCTCCTATTTTTGTCTGTTTCTCAAGACAAATTGCAGTATCTGCAGGGGCACTTATATGCTACCAGCCAGCATCCAACACAAACATTACAGCCTTGTCTTCCCTATCAAGCCTGTATTTTGACAGTTTTCTTGACTTCATTTCTTTCTAGGACTGGGAAACTGGCTGTAAAAGGACAAGTTGTCAAAGATCACCTTTTAATAAAGATTTGTCATATGCAAAGCTGAAACATGAGCAACAAAACATTGCATTACTCTGCTCTTGTAACAGAACTATTCAATAAAACTTGGAGAATTAATTTTGTATTTGTAGATCTGTCCTGATATTTTCCTTTATCCATCAAGGAGAAAAAAATTAAAGCTGGAAGAGAAATTTCATACTCATTTCTAGAAAAGACCTGCCTGAGGTGCCTCAAGCGTGCTAGAGAAAAGGGATTTTTTTGAAACTAATATAAACCAAACAGGTTGAAATGTAGAATGCTTGTTAATGTCCATTTAGATTAGTGCAAATTTTATTAGCAATGAGGTATAATTGTCAGGAACTTGCAGTTTCATATGGTGGGGGATTATTCAAACATGTTAGTGCCAGTGTTTGCTCAGCGCAGTCAGGATGACTGCACTTTCTGGGTCAACATTGTCTGAAAAAGTTTGCCATATAACTGAGGTAAGAAACTAAACATTGAGTCTCACTTCACATAGCCTTTCGTGCTTTGTGATGTGAGTCAAAGTTTCGCTATTTAAGATCAGACATTTAGAGACATTGTATTTCTGCTTTTGCACCAAGAGCATGTATCTGGTGTCTGTCAGAAGAAAGCTAACTTCTTGGGTAACCCTGGTCTTCAGGGCTCCTGTCAGCTTTTACGTGACTTAAGAACATATACATAGAAATGGAACTATTTTTAAAAGTCTGTCCAGACTAATTACAGACTTCCAGTTACTTATATGAATGTTGTGTAATCACTAAAATAGCATTTGCTGTTTAATGGCGATCCCCTGTATTGACTTTGCAGTGCTGTAATGTTAGTGGAAGGCTGGAGTGTTGGTTGGTGCAGAGACAATGAAAGACAAGATATCTCTGCCACAGACGCTTGGATTTTCCTTTTAAAGATGTTCACACTCTTCTGGTGTAATTACAGCCTGCCAGAGTGAGGAGCATCAAACTGTTTAGCTTGCGAAGCTTAAAATAAAAGGTGTATGTGGAAACAAGAACACGATCCTTTTTCTAGCAGTCCAGCACCAAGTCACATCCCCTCCCTCTGCCATGGCTTCTTCCCCCGAAATTTAGAGCACCTCCCTATTAATGCATTTTTAGGTGAGTAATTGGGGGATCCTTTTGTCTTCTTTCATTATTTCTGTTTATTAATCTGTTTGTAGCTCATGTTGCATGTCTGAAGTCCAAGGTGTGAGTGCACAGATCTCGTGATTTATGCTCCAGTCTAATTATATAAGGCGCACCCCAGTTCCCATGCAGTCTTCCCCTTGGGCAGGCTTCTTGATTGTTCTTGGGCTTGGGTGGTTTTGTGAGGTTTTTTTAATTGACCGATATCACCGTGCTTTTATCCATAGTCCCAGAATAAAAACAGAAGAAACGTATGTGGCAGGTCAATACCCTGGAGGGAACAGGCATGACTCCGTGATTTCTTTCCCACCCCCTTCCTTTTTGCCACCAGATATTCCCTCCCTTCCCTTGTGTTACAGACAGGCTTTGCAGAGCTTCAGTCGGTAATGCCAAAAATGTTAAAGTGTAAGTGGCTACCCTTTCCTCTCCAGACCAATCAGTCATTTTCAGTCACAGGTTTGAATCTGCTGCAGCAAAGCCAAGCCTCTGTGCTTGCAGCAGGTCTTACAAAAGCAAGGCTGTTTGACTGACAGGCACGGAGAGAGGGTTCTGATAACATACTGAGACAAGTCTGGAAGCGTGGTACCAAGGACGAGGCTGTGGCAGAGGTACTGTGCATTATGGATGAGGTGCTCAGGTCTGTCGTTGATTGATTGAGGGATGGTTGTGCTCTTTCACAATGCTGGGTGAGATCATATGGACTGTCATTTAATATGAGCTTTCTTGTCAGTGGGAAGATGACTTTTCACATAGAGATCCCATGCAGATTGTAAATAACAGCCATGCTCTCCCCTCTGCTTTTTAAGGGTTTAGTCTCTCATGCAGGTGGGTTAACCTAAAGCAGCTTTATTGCTTGCCAGGTGCCATACTCTGGAATTAATGCTTGTTCTCTCAGAATCTCACTATAAATCCGACTATAAATATTGGAAAAGCACCTGTGTCTGATGATGTGAGATACATGTCCTTTATCTCTAACAGTCAAGGTGCCGTCCAACCCCTGCATAGGTATGGTATTAAATTAAGTAGGGGAGCTATCGGGAATGCAATTTTTTTCTACTCTTTTCTTTCAGGACAGAGAAAGGAGCTGTAATAAACAGTTCTGGAGGCTTTGAAGCACAGCCACAGTACTGAGGTCTCTGACTGACAAGGCTTCTGCTTTCTCCTTCTCACAGGGCTCCTCCTACAGATGTTCTGAACACATCTGCATCCCGGCAATTTTTTACGACTCCCAGGTACTGAATGTAAGGAATCAAGCTGCATAAAAAGAAGCGTGGGGTGTATGAGAAGGAGAACTGTGAGGAGTATACCAGAAGTCATGTCTATACAAAATGCAGGCATGACTTCAAGCAAAAATTATTTGAGAGAACATAGTTGCAGAATGACTGAGTTTACTCTTAGAAAATGATAGAATAAAGCTCTCATTCGACAATATGGCTTATAATCATGTTAAAGGGTATGTGTCAGGCTTGACTTCCCCAGGTGTCATCCTTTCAATGAATGAATGAAAGTTTATTTATTACTTGAACAGAATCTCTTTTCCCTCCTTACAGGTCTTGAAAACTAGAGTTCAGGAACTTCTGGATCAGTCTTTTCATTGAAATACTGGAACTACTATGAAGCCTTCTTGGTTTGCACTAATCTTGGCAGTGCTTAGTACTGAATTGCTAACAAGTCACTGTTCCACCATCAAGTCCCCAAGGTTCAGAGGACGTGTGCAGCAGGAGCGAAAAAATATCAGACCAAATATCATCCTTGTACTCACAGATGATCAAGATGTGGAGCTAGGTGAGAAATAATTGTTGTTTGCTACTACATTTTGTTGTGTGTCTTTCAGCAGTTTATGCCAAGCAGAAAGAACTTTAAATTCAGAGAAGGTGCTGGTCCTGGAACAGTATCAGAATGTGGGACAAGTTTGGAAACTGAGTTAACAAATATTATTTAATAGCATTCATCACATTTAATTATAGACTTTAGGAAATGTATGCTTATCAAAACCCCCCATGGGAGGCTTTAATCATCACAACAGAAGGATTTAATAATGTATGCAAGGACATATAGGCAAAAAACTTGCATCAAAATCCTTTTCTCATTCTATGACTTTATAGCATTTAAAAATTTGAGCCTTAGGAGGCCAACCTTTCCGTCAGTGCTATATAGGTGTCTCTATCTCCACATATTTGTCACAGGCATGTATGTCATCTGACATGTTTGTGCACACAGACAAACTGGTCTAGTTACAGGATATAATATTTGTATGAATTACTGAAGTGTTTATAATCCATCTGCTTTAAAAACTATGTTATATGTATTAAAAACATGGTAGTTTTGCTTTCACAAGTATACTAAATATCTGAGCACATAGGAGTCAGAAGTGATTTTCATGTATTTTTCTTAGGGTAGAAAAAGTTAAAACACTTAGATGATGTTCCAGGAGGCCTTTGAATGTTTTCCATTAAGTAAGTTAGAAAGTTATTAATGGTAGTTATGCATATAACTGATTTTTTGGTTCACTGCCCAAAATGAAAAATCAAGGAGAGAAAGAGGATCATTTTAGGTTACCCCCAAGCAAATATTTTGGGTTGTGAGATCAAAAAGGTGAAAAAATGGCAAATTAAGTTGAAATGAAATCTTGCATTCTTAGCTTTTTTTTTTTTTAATGAGAGATATTTTTAATACAAGTATAGTGTATTTCTAGACAAAATGTCATATGACATTAAAAGATAAAAATGCTTCATTCCAGAAAACTTCATTTGTTCTAAAATCACATACTTTCAGACAGAAGATTGTCTATATCTAAAAAATTCTTTGGTGGCTAGCATTTTTGTATTCGTCATGATGCAATAATAATTTCATAGTCCTTCAGGGTTCTGAGAAGATAATAAACTGTATTTCGTGACTGAGGGCTGGTGATTTTATGCAGCAGAACTCCAAACACAGGCCTTGAGATCTGAGCAATTATTATCTTTTTTTTTTTCACTCTCTCAAACCTCGGGTCTGTTTAGCCATGCTGCATAAAGAATAGCTGTTCCCACCTCTATTTTTGGTCTAAAATACAGCTATTACAATAGGAGTGCATTTCTTCTTGACAGAGTCGTTCTGAAAAAATTCGTTAAAAGGGTCAAGTCAAGTCTTCCTTTTTGTGGTCTGAAAGAGCCTACACTTTCCAGGGCACCGGGGAAGGTAGGTCAGCAGACACACAACTCTGAACAGTGTTACCGACTTGCTGTCTTCAGTCTTGCGAGGTTTGCGAGTGGAAAAAGAGGAGGAAGGATGTGGCGAGTCACTTTGTTCATACTGTGGAGCTCTTTGAAAGCTGCTCTGAATTTCACAGGGCACTCTGGCTCCTATTAGCAGGCAGCTGAGCAATAGCCTGGGTGTATATGCATTCCCACTGCCTTGAATGAACACACAGGTTTCCCCTTTTCATAGATCATTTCACAGGAAACAGGATTCAGCCCCAAGATTTACTGTACTGCATTATTCTCACTTTTGCTAATAAATCATTCTGCTTATTTGAAAAATAAAGCCAAACTGTTTTCCATATGTGAATTTTCATCTTGCTCTTCATTGATTCCTGAGAAAAATCTTAAATTTCTCAAAGGTCAATGGGAAGTAACACTTTCTGCCACAAACAGAATAAAACTTAGGCATTGGTATCCAAAAATTGCAAGACTGAAAGTCGCTCAATATGGATTATTTGCAGTTGCATTCCCAGCACGAACACTTCTAAAACCTATTGTAAATAAATTCTTTAACATAAAAGCATATCAGGTACATTATAGACTTCAGTCAGGAAGGACTTGTCTCAAGAGCATGTATAAGCTTTGAACCAAAATATTCATCTGACTGAGTGCAAACATAGGAGGCATCCAAAGTAAAATTTGTGAGGCAGGGAGTTTGCATTTAGCTAGTGCTCAAGCCATAGGAGTATGCACATCTTCCTATTGATCTGCACCATCCCCCTGAGTTTTGCTTTCTGAGTGCAAAGAAATTCAGCAGAGTTGCTGTCTCATTCACTTTCTTGGATAAAACCCACAAACTGCCCCACAACTCCAGTCACTTCCTATCTATCACGGAGGAAGAATGTTATAGATCAGCTGGTGGATTGCTGCTTAAGCTGTGTGAAGCAGCCTGGCCCACAGCTCTTAATGAATCTCAGCAAATACTTGGGCTCAAAAGCTGGGAAATTACTTCTTAATTTTTGCCGCTGCGCACTTTCTTTCCCCTACCAAGATCCTGTGGGTAGAGAACTAACTGCCCAACAATGAGGCCAGTGGGCACCTTGCTCGAGGCAAAGCACCAGCTCCCAGAACCCAGAACTTCTCCCCTCCTGGAGACAACATGCTGTGGCTCTTCAGGGCAGTGGCCCTGCAAGGCAGTGGCCCTTCAGGGCAGTGGCCCCAGCTCCCACTGGGGTCAAGTCTTTATTCTCTTCAGTCCAACATTTTGCTCATTTTTTTGGTCTCTTTCCCTGTCCTCCTGATTAATACTTGCACACATCAATATCTCAAAACCCCCCAATCACTCTAACAGTCCTCACTGTAAAAAATATCTTGCATAATGTGAGAAAGGAGTAAAAACTAATGAATATGTTGGTAGTTCCAGTGTTTCTGACCCTTTTTTACAGCCTAACGCACCACCCAGTGATATCTGTATAAACCATCCACTGAATAGAGCACTGGGTGAAGAGATCACAGCATCATCTAGTTACATCATATCAGGCATAATTTCCATCTTCACTAGAACTAAAGCACTAAAAAACATAAACTGGAAAAATGGAGATATGTGCTGAGATCTGAAAAAGTCCATTACCTTCCTGGGGCCTTGCATACAACCCATATAAAGACAGGCTGGGGGTGGATCCTAGCTACTCCTTTGTAGAGATGCCCACCCATGATGAAAATTCATAGCAACTTTAAGACTTGATATGAAACCTTGGTTGCCAAATATATTTCCTGAGTATAAGAATAGACTGAGAAGTGACACTAAATTTCTTCTTTATCAAAACTTACTAACTTCTGTGTCCAAAGTGGCGATTCCTTGTTATCTGGTCCCCCTCAGGTGCTCCCCAATCGGTCATGTAGAGCACAAGTGTCCTGCTGACAGGCAATGCCTGAGTGCATGTGCCCTGAAGACTGTGGGCCAGATGGTAAAGAACACAAGCTGTGAGAAGGGCTACAGACAGCAAAGGATTATAACTTATATCAGCAAGTTTTATCTCCTACTTGTGTTTTGTTTTCCAAATGAGGAAGTCTCACCTGCTTTGAAGTGCCTGTTCCAGAATTTCCAGAGGGGCTTAATCTATTATCAGTGTCAGTAAGTGCATACCTGGAGGGAAAACTTAGTCATAAACAGCAGGTTTGCAAGAGCAGAGAGCTGACCAGCTGGAGGAATGAGGAAGCGCTCTAACAGCTACTCATTTATAATAGATGGAGGCCGGAAAGTGCAGATCAGCTCTGCTGCAGTTACTGTGCATTAGGGTACCTGAATAGCCCACTTTCTATCTGAGCACCTCGAAGCACTTTACAGCTGAGTTCTCTGGAATAAACTGTGACTTTTCAAAAGTGGCAGAGCTCTGGTGAAAACAAAACAAAACCAAAACTAAAAAGTCAGCCTGGGGTCCGAGATAAAGGCTTGTAGAAGGAGGATGACCTCTTATTTGTCTTTTACTTCACAATTCAGTGAAATGCTCCTACTCATGCAAATGAAGACCTTTTGTGTTCAGGGACCTCTCAATTACTCCTCTCCTTTTCTATATCCCTAAGCACACAGGGTTCAGGAAAGCACAAATGCAGATGTTCTGCATTTAGAAAATAAAGAAAATGGAAGACAAAGAGTCTAAAGTGATGGTGACTTTAATATGCAGTATTAAACATATCCTTAAGGACACAGACTCTGGCATTTTAAATGAAAAGCTGAAGACCCTGCTGCCTCTTCCCTTTTATTAACAATTTATTTTTTTATGCTGTAGACTTCATATTCAGCACTGACTCCTTAGCCCAAAACCAAAACAAAGCATGCATAACTTTAATGAGTAAGATAATTTGTAAGATTTTACTGCTAACACCTAAAGTTGAGCCTTCTTGTGAATTTTATGGTTTTACAGGCAGGTTTGCAATTGCTTTAGAACTTTTTTTAATTTGATTTTCAAGCAACATAACAAAACCACCAAGAAAAATTCTCGTATCAGTGGAATCAATGGATTTACATGTAAAGTCAGGACAGTCAACTGTGCAAAAAAACAAAGGGGAAAAAAAAAAAGAAAATATAATTCCAGAAACCTCTTTTGACCACCAAAATTGTGCAAATACTGCAATTCACAGACTTGTTTCCTGGGCACATACTGACATATCCATGGTTCACCCTTACCCTTCCATGTCTGCTCTGTTGGACAGCATAAAGAACAAACTTTGACAGCCGTCAGCAAATACTGACAGACCCTATCTGGGGCTGCTCAGCCTTTCTGCAATCAGAAATGTGAAAGCCCTGCCTCTCTCACCTTGCAACTCATTAAGATGTTTTGAAGGACACAAAAAATGTCATTGTTCTTTAAACAGCATCAATGCAATTTCTTGAGAAAGGTGCTGCATTTTGCCAATATTTTTGCGTACTTATTTATCCCCAAAAACTGATTTTGAGCACAGTGCTTTAGTATCAGAACCAGACTGTGTCCACAAAAACTTTCCTTTAAAAAAATTCCTACTGAATCCTCTCCTTCCTCCCTCCATCTCTCACTCCCTCCTTTACTCTCTCTCTCTTTTCTCTCTCTTCAGTCTTCTGATAAAATGGAAAGAGAATTAACATATTCATTGGTAATCTCAGTGTTTTACGTATTTTACAGGCATATTGACTAATTATTCTGTCTGTGTAACACACTGCTTTTCTACAGCTGTATTTGAAGATCTACTGACCTATAAATATGATAGAGCTTTAACACTCGGTCTAGACTGGTCCATGTTTTAATTTTGTTTTGAAGCCTGAGAAAAAAAGAATGCCGTCTTTCTGGGATCATGAAAAATATTTTTGCTGGTATAATAAAAATCTGATCTTTTCTCCTAAAATTACCAAAGCTACAGAGTGAAGCACACTGATGCTCAGAGGAAAGTTAATCACTGATTTTTTACTTTTCATAGCATAATAACAGCCAATATATTCAAACTATCTTTAACAGCACAGAGATGATCAGTACCCCTTATTGCAGGGTCCTTGCAAGTGATGAATAAAACCAGGAGGATTATGGAGAATGGAGGGGCCTCTTTCATCAATGCCTTTGTAACAACCCCAATGTGCTGCCCATCGCGTTCCTCGATGCTGACTGGGAAGTATGTGCACAACCACAACATTTACACCAACAACGAAAACTGCTCTTCTCCCTCATGGCAGGCTACACATGAGCCTCGTACCTTCGCTGTGTATCTCAATAACACTGGGTACAGAACAGGTAAGAGACAAAGCACCAGCAGTTCTTCGTTTAAAGTGAAGATGATATATTCAGCAATTGGTCTTAAATCACTACCTAAAATGAAACTGTTCTCAGCTGTGATAGGGCTCATTTTCTTCCTAGTAGCTGCTGTAGTGTTGTTTTGGATTTAGCACGAGAATAATCTTGATAACACACCAGAGTTTTTAGTTCTTGCTAAGTAATGCTTATACTAAGTCAAGACTTTTCAGTTTCTCATGCCCTGACAGCAAGAAGGCTGGAGGGGCACAAAATTTTGGAAGTGGACACAGCTGGCACAGCTGATCCAAACCAGCCAGTGGGATACTCCTTACCATCGGCATCATGTTCAGTACATAAACTGGGGGAGAGCTGGCCAGGGGGTGCTGCTTGGAAACTGGCTGGATATTGGCAAATGAGTGGTTAACAATTCTATTGTGCATTACTTGGGCATTTGGGGTTTTTTCGTGGGGCTTATTTCTCTCTCTCTTTTTGTTGTTGTCTATTATTATTATTATTATTATTGTTATTATTATTATTACATTTCATTTAAATGGTTAAACTGTTCTTATCTCAATCCATGGATTTTACCTTCCTTCCTGTTCTCCTCCTCGTCCCACTGTGGCAGGGGGTGGGGAGTGACAGAGCAACTGAGTGGTACTTAGTTGCTGACTGGGCTTAAACCACAAGAGGAGCAGCAGTTGTCCCAAGCTGGCTGTGCAGGGCAGAGGCTGAATGCTGTGGTGAGGGAGGGTAGTACTGCCTGCTGCTCCACATCTGCAGAAATGGCCAGGCAAAGAAACTCACTGGTACTGAAGCAGCACATTTTCACATTTGGATGTCCCAGGTGGGAAATAAGCTGTTGGGCAGTCACACCTACTGTGAAAGAGGTACATTTTAGTGGTATTGTGGGTCTGAACTGGCAGTTCCAGATGTGATTATGGTCAGTATTACAGCCTGCTTGTGGTCAGCTGCTAGCAGTTATGGAAGAAGATGTCAGGGCCAGGCTGGGAACTGGTGCCAAAGACCTCACAGGAGTGGAGGGACTATCATGGGAGCAAAACAAGGTGAGTGGTATAATTTAAACTTTGCCATGGGGCAATATTTCATTTGCACTTTCTGAAAAGAAATAGAAACATGCCTTTAAGAAGGATTGTTCTACTGTGCACCAATAAGATTTGATAGTTTTCTTGTAAATTCCTGGTGGTTTTCCGTAGTCAGGAGATCCCTTTCCTGTCTACAAAGAACTCTTCTTATTCCTCTCGTCTGTGCTTTGGCTTGATGTACAACTCGATTCATTTCTGCATCACCTATCCCCTAAGATTGAATCTGTAGACACATTAGGCTCCAGCCTGACTTCCCCTTCACAAGGTACAGGAGTTGTGCAAGGTCATCAGAGTGCAATTTGTCCAGAAGTGGCATTCAGCTACAAAGACTCCCCTTTACAGACCAGTGAGGCACAGATCTCCTGCCAACTGCCTTCCTTACAATGTACCTGGCAGCAAAGAAACTTGTTTCTGTTGCGGGCTTAGGCACAAGAAGGGATTGCTTTCAAAACATAGAGCTGGCAAATGCCTCCATGCTGTCTGCTAGTCCTAAATCTCTTAAAGCTGCTACGTCCAATGCCTCAAGTTTATCTTTTCTTCACCACACAGACAGTTCACTCTTTTTTCTTCTCTCTCTGCATCTGTAGTTCTGGAGAGCTTCTGCTTCCTGTGCGAAGAGCAAAACCAGGCAGATCTTTAACTTTTTTGGACCGGGTGTTAGCTCTGACACACGAGCTGAATGGTACTTCAGTCTCTATTAAGCTGGTCTCAGTGAAGCTGCCATGAGTAGGGGTCAGCAGCAAGGCTTTGGAGGAGAAAAGGAAGGAAGAGAGAATTGACCATCACTGTTAGAAAAGGTGCTGAATTTGACCTAAAATATAAGCTTTATCTCATGACTTACATCTCAGAAATCCTTTCTCCTTGAGGTACGGCTGCTTCATGTGGGACCTGGCTTTAGTGCTCTTAAAAAATTAGTATTTTTTTAGTTTGTCATCTATGCTTTGCTCAGCTAAATGCTTCACACATAAAGTGTACAGCTCTGTCACTAGCCCTCTTTGCGCTTCTGGGGGTAAACGCTGCTTTGAGCATATCTTCTGCACTGCCTTGTATTATGAAGTCATGTGGAGATGTCTACTAAATGCAAACTTGACCCTATTATATGGAAAGGAAAAAGGGGTCAAAAGGAAAGGGACAGGAAAAAACTGGTTTTTTCAAAGACAGGGCAAGAGAGAACATCAGTCCTAAAACTGCCAGGATAGATGAGTTTTAACAAAGGGCAGAAAAGAGTAAAAGAAAATGGAAACAATTGAAAATACCTGCATGAATCTCCAATTCTGACCGAGGTACGTTGTTCAACCCTACAATATTATGGCTGCAAAGATTTATCTTTTTACTGCTTGTAAGATGAGCCTACCTTCTAATTAAGCCACAATTATTTTTGAGGTGGTAGTTTAATTAACAGCAGATCTTATAATACATTTTTCAAGGACAGAGTTGCCTTATTAAAAAGTCACCAAAAGTCTGCTAGTCAAGTAATAATCCACACTTCACAGCTAGAAAGTTTAGTAAGATTATTATGACTCAAAAATACCTGGGAGTCAAAAATAATTGGGAGTGAAAATGAGGGAAGTGTGGAGAGAGAGGGTGCAGATGTTATGATACTTACACTGTGCATTTCTTTGTGTTTTGACAGTAGATCAGTAACCTCCTCAATGGGAAACTGAGACACAGAAAGAGAAGTGAATGACTCAGGCCAGGCACAGTTTGGTGACAGTCCTGATGAGGCACTTGACCGGAGAGCTCCAGTCTGGATAAGACAATGTACAATACCTCCAGCCTGGTACTCTGAAATGATGAGAATTTAACTCTCACCTTTTGCACAGGATCAAATTATTATATAAATCAGTGCACATAAAGGGGCAGGAGAGTGTTTGTATAATGTCCTCACTTCTGCTCACTCCAGATAGTTTACAATATCTATAAAGCATCCATTGTCTAAACCTACAGCAGTCTTAACTAAAGCCTCTGTATTGCAACTGATCACATGCGGGCAGACTGTTATCAGAGGAGTTCTGCTGAAGCCACGAGGACTCCTCACAAGCACAGCAGGCCCTTTAAAGAGAGGTCTGAAACGTGCTCTAATGAACTGCGGTTATAATTAGAGCCCACTGGGGAAACCTGGCAAAGGGCAGAATGGTTTTTTCTTTCCTTTTTCTGTTTTATTCTTCTCCTCTGATGTGTCTTAAGGGCAACATTGCATTTCATGGAAACATCCCTTTTTGAAGAGTGTGTGTCAGTGCTAAATCATAGGCAGACACTGTGCTGGACTCTAGCAGGGCAGGCAACATTCAGAAACAATACTGAGCAGTAGCAGGGCAGACAATATTCACAAATAACACTGCCAAACCAAAATCACTTTTGCTTCTAATTATAATTTTTAAAAATCCCAGAACTATTAAGGATGTTTCAATGTTTACAGTTTCCCTTATTCACAAGCTGTATGCTAATGTAGCAATGAACCAACTGCACAGCTTCTTGATTGTCCACAAAATTGTTAATATTAAATTTGAATCTGTAGGATGTAGCAGGGAAGACACACAGTAAACAGGTAGAAAGAGAAAACAAAACAGCTCTGGAGAGTTTCAGAGGTGTCATTTGTTTTAATTACATAGGATCCAGGTACTTGGACTAGAGAGGACAGAGGGTCCTTCAATTTCCAGTTTTGTGGGAATTGTGAGAAAAGCTTGAGAAGTTTTCTTTCATCTCATAGTTTTTAATGTCAGTAGATATCTCTTCACCTATTCAGATTTAGAAGTTTAATTCTTAAATTTATTGACTGCAGGAGTTAAAGATTTTGCTTTGTGTTTTCCAAAGTATTGGCTGGTCGTTTGCTGTTCTTTCAGTCTCATAATTTCTTTACCTTCTACTGCTCTGTCCCAGTCCTACAGCATGTAGTCTTGCTTCTCAGATGTGTCCTTTGCTGTTGCTGCTTCCCTTTGCCATTCACCTATACAAACACAAAGGAAAACTCCAGAAGTGCAACACTGGCTTCCTTCAGTAGGAAAGGGGGATTGTGCTACATCTTAATAACTGAGCAGCAGCCAAGCATAATCTTGGTATAACCCATCACATGAGAACAGCCAATATCCACAAATATAACAAACATTTTATTTTAAAATAGTGGGTCATACTTTGCATACTGCAGGATTTTACATTTTTACCAGCTGAAGTTTCGTCATGAAGTTGCAAATATGAAAAGAAGTATAATTTTAAAATTCTTACCCTGACTTAACACACCTACACGTTCTAAACCCTCTCTGCTTAATGTTACTTTGTTGAATTACTACTCTCTAATCCTAGCTCCTCTTGGCCCTTCACAGCCAGTGTAACTGTGCAGGAGAGAGTGGGACCTGCCTTGGCTCAGCAGCTGCTGACAGCCTTACAGCACCATGCCAAGCACAGGACCAGTCTCTCCCTTCATGAAATCCCACCTGAAAGAACAGGGATCACCAAATTAGACAATTATTTATTTGCCCTTTTTAGAATTGTCTTTGGGAAAATGTATTTCCCAGTATTTTATTTCTTGCTCAGATGTATCAACTGATTAGAATAACATTCAAGATCCATGCATGCAAGTGTTCTGGTGTCATTCTCTGTGGGACAAAAATGGTAACATAGCAATGTTAAACAGCTCAAATGTTAATTCCTGAATGGCTTCATTTGTAAAACTCAAAACTCAAGAAGTGACGCCAAGATGCCCCTATGTGGCATGCTTTGACATTAGTCACAGACTTCTGTGCCGTGATGAACAGAAATGGCCACTTGGTTGACAACTAGCTAATGTGCTCACCATCACACGTCAGTGTGTCCATCGACATCTGTCACTTACAGGTACATTTCTGAGTGTAATGAACAAAGAACTCATAAAGCACTGAGATGACAGGAAGCTGAAAGCTAAGGAGTATTTTAACTGTGCACCATTCTCTTCTGACACTCAGGGACAAGTTAATTGTTCATAAAGCAAGAAAAAGCCATGTCTCCTGAAGGTGTGGGCAGACAATAAGTTTCCTCTGGAGGCAAAGCCAGTGTGTTTCCTGTTCGCAGCCTTGCAGGACAAATCACTGCCAGCACAAGCTATTTTTAATCTGCATCGTTTCAGTGACCTAATTTGTGTCCTGCCTCATGCACCCTTTCAAAGCAGAGAGGGTGGCACAATATGATACAGGTCTGGGAATGAGTGAGCAGAGAATGAGTCCTGGGTTTCAGATTATTTCTAAAATGAAAAGAAGGAGAGAGAGAACTCTGAGTTTTCAGGTTCTTTCTTAATTGGTATGAAAGATTCTGGGAAGCATCAAACATAATTTAATCTGTGAATATTTTAAATTATTAAAAATATGTCTCACTTTTCAGCATAATGTGGACTTTCTGTCAATGAACAAATGTATAAATAAAAGTGAAATATGCTGAATGTACACACATAGTTCACAGAAAGTGAAATGTAGAAGAGGAAAAAGGCCAAAAGGATAACATGCAGGATTTTCAAGTTCTGTGGTATCATGTGAAGTGAAACTTTTTTGGTTTCTGTCCAGGACCTCATCATAAACGACAGCATATCTGCCTACTTGTGCTTAAAGCAGAATTCTGTGCTATTAAATATCACACAGAAAACCATACACTAAAAGACTTTTAGCAAGTTTATGTATTCAAGTGCTTCATTTAGGAAAATCTGGGTAGAACATTGTCTATGCAACCATTTCATCTCTTGTTCACATGGTCAAATTATAGTCTTTAAATACTTAATAACATACCACTCCATGGAGGGTGAAATTTCCTCAGTTTAAAAAGATAGACTAGTTCTATCAAAAGACACAGTGCTGGCATCCACATCAGCAGGGATGGGGGTCTCACATCCCATCTGCAACACCCCACTGCTGACTTGCTGAGAAAATAAGCAAAGTGGGGTTTTATCACATACATGGGGCTGGGCACGCAGCTATAGGTTTTCAGATGTCTGATGAAAGGCAGGTACCAGTGAGGCTCAGGAGTCCTTTCAGACATTGCTGGATCCTCCACTCTGACCAAAAGCTCTTCTGACTCACTTCATCATACCCCGTTAGGCAGTGCAGTGTCCACTCCTCAGTTTTCTCATCCCGGTTTTCTGGCCCTGCAAGACATCACCTTGGCCTCTGCACTGAGCCTTGTCCACCTGCTTGTCTGTCCTCAGGTCATTCCCTCCCTCCCTCTCACCCTCCCTCCTCTCTCAGGTCCAGTCAGTTCTTAACAGACATGTCCTGCTCCCACTGCTTACCATTAGCAATCTCCTTTTCCAGCCTGATGAGCAAATCTGCTTCTCCCACCGCCCTTGTCAATCAGCTTCTTTCTCCTTTCCACGCTCATTGTCCTGTTTCTTGGTTGACATTACCAGTCCTGGGCCCCCAAGCCCCTACTGTTTCTTCCCCCCTCAGCTCCTTTGCTGGATTTCCTGCTGTTCCCCAGACTGCTTGTCCTTATCAGGTCACCTCCTGCCCTCTGCATTTCAATCAACTTTCTCCCTCCTACTGACACCACTCACAGGTGGACAGGGAATAAATGTCCTGAGGTGTCCAGATCTCCAGCACATGCAAATTGCAGGGTTTCTTTCAAAGGATTCTAATAGATGCCTCCTTGACAGGGAGTCCATCATGTCTTTTACAGAATTCCTGCTCTCAGTGCAGAGCATGTAAGTGCTATCAAATGAAATCTCACATAATTTTTTTCAGATGTTAAGCATAATTCCTTTTCCATTACTGCGGTTCTCAAAGATGGCTACTGTTTGGGCTAAAAAGTTTCAAAAAATTCAGCCTGAGGCAGACATCCAGTGTGGAAAATTTAAATCCAAGTATAAGAGAGTTATAAGCAGCTGAAAACAGGGTCTTATAATGAGAAGTGTCAGAAAACATCAGTATTGGAAAGTGCTACCAGCTTGGCCCATAATACAGGCTTTGTTAAAGACATCACCCAGGCTAACAATTGCTATATCAAGTTATAGGCTAATGCTTTTTGCAACTGCTGAGTTATAAAATCTTTAATGATCTTTTTGGTTGCAATGGTAAACCTGGCAGCAACTGGGAAAGACCCACAAAGCTGGAGAAAAAATAGAAAACCTAAGGTTTTCTACTGTGTTTAAGTTACAAGACTGGGAACTGTGAAATCTGAATTATATTCTTGGCAATGTCGTGGGCTTCCTGTGTGACTTAGGTCTAGCTGAAGGTTAACCTCTTTGTTCCTCAGTTTCCTCACCATATTTTTTGGGACAATGCTTATTTCATTTCCTAGGCAGGGTTGGCATACTGAGCTGGCTTTCTGCACTTCAGTGACGTGATACGTTAATCCTCTGCAATTTTTCAACAGAAGGGGAAAATCAAACTTTTTGAGTTTGAATCTATGGCTTGCAAAATGGGAAGAAAGCAAGGAGGAATTTACAGGAATAATTTGGAAGCTGAAGTTATGCTGGGCCCTGTCCACAGAAGCATAGAATCACTGTGTTTCAGTCCTGAAATGTCACATAAACAGTTCTTTGCCACTCCTGTAAATGGTTTCCTGACTTTGTTAAAGGAAGTGGGCTGTCTACTTAAAGCTCTTGTCTGGGTCACGGTGACTAAACCTTTCTGCAGCATGCCTTTTTAAAGGTTTGCATTTGTTTTAACTCAGAAACGTTCCCATAAGCCTCAACAAATAACAAGGGTGCAGAACATAATGTATGTCCTTTGATCTGTGGAAGTGCAGAGATGTCTCGCTGGTAGATGTAGCCCAGTCCACATATATGCTAATCCACTAATGCTGACAGCAGTTAGAGGACTAACTCTGTTGTGTAATACTTGTAAACATTAGTCATAATTGCTTGTAAAAAATGCTGGGAAAAAAGTCCTGGGAATTATGAGAATTTGAATCACATTCAACCATAAGTATCCTGGTTTCAAAATCCAGAGATCCCCTGGATCAAATTATCTTTGTCTTGCACCCATTGCAACCCCCTATATGCCTCAGTCCAGTCCAGAAATCATTGGCTAATTGCAAAAGGGAAAACAAAACCCTGTATTAAGGTATCTGTTCATGTCAGGTACCAGCCATGTACATTCTGCAGTCCTCCAGAGACATCTATGTAACTGTTCACAATGCCATGCATTGTTGTTTGCATAAACTTAGTTGAACATACTAATACAGAATACAATTATTCTGATATACTAAGCTACATCACATGTGATTAAAAAATAACAATGTGTCTTGGGAACAGTTAGCAAAACTGCCAGAATGCAGATAAAAATTGTCTTATTAAAATGCAAAAGTAAGCATTTATCTTTCGTGTTATCCCTATGGGGGCCATTACATGTAATAATGAAAAGATGTCCCTTGAAATGGCATTACTTTTTAATGAGTCTTTTACCCACTGAGTCATAATCTCCATTTTACTAATTACAAGCAGAAATGGCTTCCTAAACCCTCCAACTGCTGAGTATAAGCAGCTTCTAAAGCTGAGGCTTCTCAGTTGGTTCTCAGACCTGGGCAATTCAGAAAGTGTGGGGCTACAGCTAATTTAAAGATGGGGGTTGACTCTACAAGTCAAGCACATGAAGACCCAGCAAAGATATCTGCACATCATAGTGTCAGTTCCTGGGCAGTTCTGTGACATATTCCGTAGTGCTTTAGTTGTTGACAATCCTCTGGTTAAACAAAAAACAACTAGGACGCCCATCATGATTACTTGCTGATTGTTACTTGGCTCCATGGACTCTCCTGTGCTTTCCTTTTGCTCCGGCACTTGTCTTCACTCAGAGCCTAAAGAGCCAGACACTAACTGCTGGTGCTGGGCCCCAGTTCTGACTCACTTGCCCTATCCTGTACTCAGTAGTACTCAGGAAACCACACAGTGCAAGGACTGATTCTTTTATTTCAGTAAAAGCCTGGCTTTTCCTTTCGTCTGTCTAATTACTCATATCCTCCTGAGGTTTTGATCAACAAACAGTTTTTGGTTAAAGCATTTTGGCAAGTATGATCCATTATCACAGCCACTGCTTCTTCTACTAGTCTTCAGGGCTTTCCTACACATTTGACATGGGAACTGCTTTATACAGCAACAGGGAGAAACATCTATTTCTGCAAACTGTCACTCAGGGAGCTGCTTAAAACTTGACAGCACTGAGATTATTTTTGTGATAAAATACTAAATCATTGCCAACACAAAGGTGAATGGTTCAGGTTGTCAATCCGAATTCTCATACCATGCGCTGAAATATGGGGTTTCAGGGGGACAAAAGGGGTCTAACAAAACATTATCAAAGTTAGAAAATTAAGTAATCTAAAGCAAGGAAATTCCAAGATGAATTGACCCCCACCAGCTCAAGCCATCCTTTCTTTACTAAATTCAGTTTATCTATTCTCATCCTTATGCCCCAGATCATTTCATCTCTGCATTTTATGCTGGTGGCTTTCTCTCAGGTAATGAATATCAAAAGAGAGAGGAGAGAAGGAGAGAAAGAAGCTGTTGCCTTTTTGTTCTAATGTAAAAAATTAAATTCTGGGAACATTCTCTAGTCCATAAAGGAGCACTCCAGGGCGACATTAAAGTAAGAAGCTGGAGTGATCATCTGCGTGCCACAGTTTTTATGAGCTTGGTCAGAAAACAGATTTTGAGACAGATTTTCATAGCCACCTCTGTTATTTACAAAGGCCCTGCATCAAAACCTACAAACACTAGAACTTCTCATAGAAAAGCTTGACAATTATTCTTAAATGGGTGAACCCATTTCTTTTTTCCTACTCTTTTTCTTGGAAATTACTGAACTGTTTGGCTAAAAGGTTCCATAGAGCAAAATACAGCCTGAGTCAGATAGCATGGAAACTAGCACCACTAATGATTGAAGTTTGGCAAGACTGTAAATAGCAGAGTCCAGGTCTCTCAGTGAGTCAAGTTTAATAATAGATGGGGCAATCAAACCATCCTATATGATAAATTGTCATAGCTTCCATTCACAGCTTGAAAGCCTCTGATGTTTGTAAGAGGCAGGTTGGCAGTAGAGCCCTTTACTGATGAGCACGGCACACAGAGGTTCCCCAAAATCATGCAGCATGATTCTCCAAAATCTAGCTGTTCATAGACCTGGGATGGCACTCAGAAGGGCTGACCTCAGATTTCCCCTGTAACCACAGACTGTCCTTGGTTTTGCTTGGCTCAACAATGCTTCCTCTCTCTCAGTTACATCACTTTCCCATACTTTTCTTCACTGTTGTCTCTCTCTAACTTTTCTTCCCCTTCTCCTCTTTCCTTGGCTTCCCTTCTCACAGTATTTTGGCCTTTACCCATATACTTTCCCATGACATCTGACTGAGAGTTTAAACCAGTTTGGCTGCCTTAGATGAGAGGTATGATTTCCATTCCAGGAGACAACAGTGCTGGGCATGTATTCCCTGCCCACTGTCACCCTCTTCACCTCACAGTTCCTGATTTTTGATTGGCCTTAGGATAAAAAAAGGTTGGGTTGCTTTCTTGGTGGCTGTGGGAAGAAGAGCTGGAAGCCTGGTCTAGTGTCCGTAGGACTTGTTTATATGTCACATTCCACATGGTATAGGAAAGTAACATTATATACTACTGTAATCTCTGGTTAGTGACATTTGGCAGTTCCCTGATTGAATTGCATCATATTTATGTTGCCTCAGACAAGCCTTAATTAGGAACATTTTGATTTTTCCACCAGTTTTCCCAAGAAGTTCACCATGCCCACATCAATCAGATCTGAATTATTTGAGCCTTTCCACAAATGTGCTTTTTTGGTTAGATTGAATGTGTCTAGGTTGGATGTGAGGTTTTCCAATGTGATTTCATTTCCTAGTAGGAAACAAGTACAGGGATTTAAGGTATGTCCCAGAGCCCAGCTGAGGGGCAGCATCTCTGGGCAGCAGCTCTTTGCAGGCAGGCCTGGCTGCTGAGCTGGGGCTGGCAGCAAGGGCAGGGGCTGGGCTCTGGGAGAGTGCAGGGAGGGGGGCAGCTACCACCCAGAAGAGCTCCATCCCCAGAAATGGAGGGGTCATTTCCTCCTCCTCAGTGGTATCTGATTTTGTGAGCACCAGGAGTAGCTTTGTGCAGGCAGCTGGGGACACAGGCAGCAGAACTGCTGGCACAGGTGACCCTCCATTTTCTTGTAAACCTCAAGAAAATTAAAGAGGGAAACACTGAAGCTTGAGACACCCCAGTAACCTGCTAGGACTGAACTGGAGATGATAAATCCTGAAAAACCCACATTGCAGACCTGATCAGGTGTTTAGTCACTGCCCTTCCCAGACAGCAGAAAAGCAGGCCAGAGCCATGCAAACTGACTATTCTCTCCAGGTCACAGACCATACACAAACAGCTAAAGACCTTCCATTCCCGTCTCTCCTAAAAGCAATGTGGCTGCATTTGCCTGGGTGCTACGCCAACATTAATTCTCCCTCCCAAGGCTAGTTGGCCAGCTTTTGGTGTCTGTGTAATTTTGCCATAGGCAATCCACAGCTCCCAGATAGCTGGGAGCCTGCGGCATTGAGAGACTATTTTTCCTCCTGCTTCCTTCCAGAGGAATTGGCAGGACCAGCTACCAACCCTCTTGGGCCCTACGGCAAAGGCTGAAATTTTCAGTGAGTGGGTTCTGACTCGTCACTTTGAGCTAAGGGAAAAACATACATGGTGTTTGGCAGGCCACGTAGAGGAACTTGACCTCTAAGCCTTTGTCTCTTTGTTAGTTTTGCCTTAGAGAAGATATGGCAGCAAAACAGGGTGGGGATTCCTTCTTGCCCTATCCAAATGTGTCCTAATGGGGTGGAGATCTGTACTTCCCAGAGCTTTTATCAAACCAGCAAATGTAGCCAGGATAGCAAGCCTCAACTTTCAAAAGTCAGAAGCCAAGCTCCAAAGCATCACAGGACTTGCTTTAAAATGACAAGGTGTTTCTCAGATGTTTCCTCTGGGTACTGAGTTTTTATTTCATATTCTAGTGGAAACCAAGAGAAAAATACTCTTTCTAAAAAAAAACCCTGGAAATATTTCACATAAGCACTAGATTCCAAAAGATTAAGAATAAAACATAGAGTCACGAAGGCTTTCAACTCTCATAAAACTCTGGAAATAACTTATTTTAATTTCAAAACCCTCTAAGCTATAAAAGGAAGATTTTTGGTAAAGCAACTCTGACTCATTCTAACACATTTTCTCTTCATTCATACATTCTTTTGACTCAGACTAAAAGACTTGGATTGCAAAGCCTCATGCGTGTGTGTGTTCTTGTTTTTTTTTTTTTTTTTACTTCACAGCTTTTTTTGGGAAATACCTCAATGAATACAATGGCAGCTACATCCCTCCTGGGTGGAGAGAGTGGGTTGGATTAGTGAAGAACTCTCGCTTCTATAATTACACCATTTCTCGCAATGGTAACAAAGAGAAGCATGGATTTGATTATGCAAAGGTATTTTCCGGACACATGAATGCCACATGATAATCCGTATAAAAATAACTTTCAGATAATTAATTAACCAGAAAATTAATTAATTAACCAACTACAACCACGAAATTGAGATGTCATTTTCTCTCCAGGGCATTGCAGATCAATTTCCACGTAAGAATATTAATCACTCAACAGAAGAATGTTCCCAGGTCTCTTCAGTGGAGCCTGGTGATTCCTCCCTTGCTCCTCCCCTCCCTCCTTCTCCCTCATAGAAAGTGATGTTTTGGTGGCAGAAGCAAACAGTAAATAAAAGCCTTTCCCCAAAAGAAGTGTGCCCCTTGTGCAACTGAACTTTAAAGTTTGCTGTGTGTTGTCAGTTATTACCCACAGCAGAACCTGGGTTAATGTTGTTTTCCATTATGGAGTGCACACCAAAGAAAGGCTGTGGTGTCAGACTCCGGATATGACTATGAGGATAGATAAGGGCAAGAACACGACCGTTGGAAAAGTTCAGAGCTTGTTTGTGCTCTTGACAAAGTGTGGAAAGTATGCCAAGGTGACCTGCCCACTGCCATGAAGTTTCTCAGAAAGGCTTAGGAGTGCAGATCTCAGACTGTCCAGCCTGCAGAAAGCAATCTGGAATTTCCTCAGGTTGTAGCTCAAGGAAGATGATACAGATGTTGCAGCTGTGGTTTCTGACCCATGTAATGAGTTTTTATTGGAAGCTAGTGATTGTTTCTGATTTGCCCATCCATAGAAATTACATTATACTGATTATATATTTATATAGAGTAAAAAAAAGGAAAGAAAGAATTTTGGTTAGTTATACATTCCTTACACACCCTGTGTATGTAGCTAGAATAAATAGGGAAACAGGAGGGGAGTAGATGCTTTGGGAGAGCAGTCATGCAGGCATTTCACTTAAACAGGCCACAAACCCAGAAATTTTCACAACCCTGGTGCCTCACGCTCATTATCCATTTTGGAAACTAAAGTATCACTTACTGTCTCGTCCCTATCCTTGCAGGGTTTCTAGCAGCCAGGGCTGCCGTGTGTGCTCCAAGTGTGCCGCAGGAGAGGGGAAGGGGCAGGGGGACAGGGAGGGTGAGCGAGGAGGTCACAGCTGGTTGGCTTGTCCCAGCACTGACATGCAACACAGACCTTGTCCCTCAGGCTCTGCTTTTGCAGCTGTTTGGGGCCTCGAATCCACAACATGAGATTAGTCATGCCTGGAAGTGCTTGAAATTACAAACATTGTCTCAGCACTTTCTCAATGAAGCTGGAGCTAGACCTCCAGGCCAACAGTGAATACTCCAAGGTAGCAGGTGGTTTAATTTAAGTTTTCATCTTAGTTCCATTTCCTCCCTTTTCCTTGTAGGCTTCCATTTGCCACCTTAGCTGTGGGTTAAGCTAGTTTATTAGCGAGTCACAACCTTAATCTCGGCAGCTGCACTGCTTAAAGTTGCACAATTAAATGAACAGAGGCCGCAGGAATTCAACTGCTCCCTGCATTCTCACTTGCAATTTCTTTGATTAAGATTTCTTGCAATCTGTTGCCTGTTGTAGCTTTCTTCCACTTTGTACATATGCAAAAGTACAGTCTGAACAAAGAGTGTGCAACAAAGGTTTATGTAAACATAAAACCAGTTTAAGATTCAATGTTATTTGGGAGCCATTACCTTGTGAAGTGTTTTATCAATGAAATTTAAGAAACATATCTTTGTCAGTACAGTCTGTCATTTTAAATGTTACTTAGCATTATATCACAAAATTTGGTAATCAAATTTAGTTAATACTTTCTTCTGTATCTGATTTGCAAAATACTGTCTCATTTTATGTAGTACTGCCTGCTTAAGAAAGTAATTACTGCTCAGTCTCCCCTATGCTCCCTCGAATCATACATCTCTTTGATGGTATGTTTTTACTTCCTGATCTGAGCTTTAATGAGGACTTGAAAATACCATAATAACATGATAGTATGTGATCTAATTAATCATGCACTTTGTAACTTTTGCTTTGTGTTAATCATATGTTCCAGGACTACTTCACAGACCTAATCACTAATGAGAGCATTAATTACTTCAGAATGTCTAAGAGGATATATCCCCATAGGCCCATAATGATGGTCATCAGCCACGCTGCACCCCATGGCCCCGAGGATTCTGCACCGCAGTTCTCAGAGCTCTACCCCAATGCTTCACAGCATATGTAAGTCAAAATCACACACTGCCAGAGCTGCTCCTTGTGTCTGCTTCTGTGAGGGATTTGTTTATGGAGATGTCGCAGGAACAGGGAATTCAAATATAAGACACTCATGTAAGCAGAGAATGTTTGCTTGTTTCTTTTGCCGTGCTTGCTCCTTTTGCGGGGGAGAGTGACAGCTCTGACCATTATTAAAGCAGGGAGAAGCTCTTTTCCTCCTGGGAAGTTGTGGGAGATTAAAAGGTCAGTATTTGGCTTTGTAAGGGCAGCTTCTTACAATACCCTGAAAATATGTAGACACAGGTCAGGATCTGTTGGAAAGATATTACTTCCTTCATTTCCCTCTAAGATATGTGCTTCCTGGGCTCTAACTAACTGAATGCATTGAGAGTAAAAACACTCTTTTGAAGCTTTTGAGTGCACCAGATTTGTTTATAGACTAGATACTGGCACATTCCCAAAATAGCCTATCACATTGCATTTTTAAATAACATGCTTAATCTTTCCTGGTGATTAAACTATAACAAAAAAATCCAACTCTTCATTTTGTTTCTAGAACCAAAAGCAACATCAGGTAAAAATCTGTGGATAGTCCACATCTGTGGATTCGACATCTTTCTTCATACCTTAGATATTCTGGGTCCTTTTCCTTATACTGAAGGGCTATGGAAGATTTCCATTGCACATGTGTCTACCAGGGGTTTGTAGACCAGTATTACCATTTGTTCTGAAACAATGTCTTTGCACATCTTTTAAAAAAACCAAACCAAAAACCACCAATCACAAAAAAAGCCTTAATAAAATATTTCAGCTGTATTGTGCATTTAATTGTCCTCTCACAATGAGGGTAAATCAATTTCATTAGACAATGGGAAAGCTCCTTGGTCTAAAAATTGTATTTTGGACACTCTGCAGTAGTTCACACACAAGGATGGCTTTTTCTACTTATATCAAATACTTTAAAACTTCAAGGAGTAGTAGTTACTACATAAACTACGTGCATAAAGAAGAAGATTTTGCTGTTCATGGCACATGGTTACATTTTTGTTGTTTTGCATCTTTTTATCCTCTTCCTGGCTTCAACTTTCTAGATATGCTTGTTTCCCTGACCTTATAATCGTATATTCTCCGTGATTCCACATTCCTGAGACTAGACTTTGCAAGTAATGCAAACCAGTCAGCAATGTTTTGTAGTTATTTAGATATTCAGAGTAATTTCTACCTGTATAGGGAACTAATGCAGTTGAGATATTAGTTGGTAAATAAGGTAGACACAAATACATGAAACCTGTTATACTGGGTTGTATGAAAGAACATTCCTAGTCAGTATCCTGAATTATGTGCTCCAGCAGAAAGTAGCAAGGAGTGCTTGTGGGGTGAAGGAGAACATAAAAACAGAAACTTTTTTCCGCTGTTTTTCCAGCTTCTGAAAATCACCAGTCTAGGTGAAGCATCCAGGTCAGGGCACCCCATTCTCGTTGCATTGGTCTGATCTCTTTTTGAACTCTGGTGGCAGCCCCACCATCTTGTGGCAACAAGTTCCACGGTGCCACTCTGTGCGCTGGGGAAAAAGGGCTACTTTTTCTTTCTTTCTAAACCTGGAGCTTGGTTATGCCACCTGTGTCCCCTGTTCCCCATTCTGTGAAGGATAATGAATAGTCACTCTATCAAATTGAATAGATTTCTCCCACGTCTCCTTTCAATTGCCGCTTTTCATGGCAAGAGAGTTATATCTATTTGTTCTCACCCCGTTCTGCTGATTGCTTCCCATTCAGTAGCACAGCCTGCCTGGCCTCAGGCAATCCATGCTGTCTGCTGGGGGACTATCCATCATCCAGGAGGGCAGGATTCAAACTGCTTCCGCTCAGCTGTGGGGACAGTGTCTGCAAGAAAAGCTCTGAATCATTGTATCTCACCCAACCTCTCCCCAGGCCAAAGCAACTCATTTTAGGCTCCTTGCTCCCTGTCTTCTGACAAGTGCTTGTAGGAACTTGCTTTGGTTTATCATGCTCTTGACACTTTCTACTGCTTGGTGTTTTCAGCTGACTTGTTTTCTAGCTTGTGCTGGTTGAACAAATGGCTTTAGTTAGTCTCCTAATGTTCAACTGCCTCTCCACTTTATACAGGTTACATCTAACCTGCAAAGATTATGCAAAATCCTAGCTAAAATTAATTTTTATTTGTGTGGACTCTTGGGGTCTAAATACCTTGCTCTGCTAGGCTACTTGTGAGAGCACTCAGCAGTGAGTCTTCTTTTTTTCTGGTGCTGTTGATTTCTTGGCAACCTTCTTGCAAAGAGTTTTTTCTCCAGTGACCTCAAGAGATCCTTGCTGGCTTGTTTTGTGTTTCTTATTGCACTGACTGACTGCGTGTGTTAAAGTTCAGTCTGCAGACTGAGAAACGAGACAAATTGAAGATAAACTGCTAATTTGGGTTTGGGTGGCTGAAGATTCCAAACAACTGATTCCTCTACCAAAAATATGAGCAACGTGCTCTAAAAGATATGAGAAGTTAATTTCTCACAGAAATATTCCGTGCTCCCTATGAAAACAGCGCAAGAACAATAAAATCCCTTCTGCCAAGGTTTGTGTAATTTGAACATTTAACCCTTAGGTTTTCTTCCTTGGTGGTCAAGCACCATTTGAATTTCTTTTGTTCTGACCTTGGGTGACAGCCATCTGACCTTGGATTTTATTTTTTAAAATGTAGTTGCTGTATCATGTTACTGTAACGCCTACCTCCAACAAAGAAGGGAAACCAGGTCAAAAGCTGCTTGCTGGCTTAATAAACTGAGATGGAAGGTTATACCTACAAACCAAGGATTAAGATAGCCTGTCAACCACATGTGAGAAGTTTTGTGTAAAAGAACAGTAGCTGAAGCAGACCCTTAAATTACATGATGTCTTTTTGCTGGTAAAGTGCCTGCTAAAGATTGACATGCTGCCTCTATAAATTAAAACAAACAAACAAACAAAAAAAAAAAAAAAAACAAAAAAACCCCAACCAAAATAACACCCCCCCCCAAAAAAAAGAAAAAGAACATTAAAAAAAACAACCCAAAAGTTAGTTTAGAAGAAGTTTTCCACTGGCACATATAAAGAAGGGAGTGGCTATGGCAGGAAATACTCCTGTTCAGGGAGAGTTCTGCCCTCAAGTGTGGGTGTCTATTGGTTTTATTTCCTCACTATCAACATGGCAAGAATAAAATCAAATGAATGCAGCTGCAAAGTCCAGATAATTTACGAAAAATACATTGAAGATAAAAAGAAAATTAAGAATAGCATACCATCATTATGTTACAGTCCTGCCCTCCTCAGCACAAAGAGGCTCTGGAGTGGCATGAAAAGTCTTACAGGGACAAGAACAGTAATGATATGTACACTGTTTACTTATTAAGTGATTCCTGTTAATGCTTATTAACACCAGTTAAAAATGAAACACAAGCTATATCATACTGGAAGCAGAAGACTCTCCATTGTTTTTAAGCACCCATTCTTCCTCCCACTCTCCCACTTCTCTTCTCCCTAAAGTGTGTCCTTTTTCTGACATCTAAAAATATTTCTGAAGATTTGTGCTGTCTGCTATCACCCTAATGAGCAATGTATTTTCTGAAAATACATCATACTAATGCATGTACTCTAACTATGCCCAAACATTATTTCTGTGAAAGAAAATGGGACTGGAGAAGATGTACTACATGAAAGCAATACATAGATTTTTGCTGTGGCAATGGACATCATCTATTAAGGAGCAGGGTTGCTAGACCTTTGGAAATGTTGTTAAATATGAAGTTATGTTACAAGACAATCTTGTTCCATCAGCCAGCTGAGCAGGAAAGTTGAGAATCTGACTCAAAGGATGCTCTAATGAAAGCCTGAATTCTCCATTATCCTCAGGGCCTCTGGCACTTTAACTTCCCTTTACCTTCCACTGTGAGCCAGTCCGTGGGGAACTGTGAATCAGACCTAAGCTGTTTATAAGCTGTGAAGTAAACAAACTTTAGAAGCAAAAGTCTGCAGGAGGCAGGTTTACTGAAGAATGCAAAAGACAGAAATCTGAAACACTGCTAGCTGTGCCCAGTTAAAATCCTTGGGCTGGCAGGAGGACTGACAGCCGGATTTTATGACTACCTGGAAGGAATCCTATTGCCAAGCTAGAAACATTAGGAGGGGCAGATAGATCTGGTGTCTTGGAAGAGATCAGAAACCTTCACAAGCTAAGAAAAGGTAGGTGATGCAAAAGCCAGAACTTTATATTTCCATCTAAAGATAGGGTGAAAGGTGCTGATACACTTGGTGTGTAGGCAGTGGCATGTCTGCAGTAGTGAAGCATCAAAAGAAATGCTGTCGCAGCTCTGGATCCCCAGAGCAGTCTTCTGTGGGAGTTTGGGGTGTGAGGGGGCTGTGTCTGGAGTCACTGAGGCCGAGTCAAACATCTGTCAGTAACACTGGTACTTCTTGTAATGTGGACATGTGGCCATTAGAGTGGGATCATACATTTGCATCAGTAATAAATCTTGACATGTCAGTGTGTAGTGTCACCACTGGCCTGAGGCCTGCAGGGACTCCTGAAGTAGAGATAAATGATCAAAATCATCACACGTGTCACTGTGAGTGTGATTTTAAACAAGACGAGAAGAAATGGTATGAAATAGGAATGTAAGTAATATTCTAGTTGCACAATTAACTTCTGCAGCAGCAACAAATAATGTTTCCTAAACTAAAAAGGTGTTATATTTAACAGACAGCAACTGTTTTACTTCTTTATTCTGAAATATAGCAGTTGTGTTACACTTCAGGTGTGAAATCTTCATACCCTACATACCCAGATCTATAAACATCACTGGGTTAAAAGATTCCCCTTTTAAAAGGCAGCAAAAGCAGACCCAGAATGATGAAACTCAACTTTACATTAATACTGGCCATGGCCACAGGTTGTGGGTTTCATTTTTTTTACTTTTAATTTTGCCCAGAACCTAGGCTTCCTGCTTTCCAAGAACAGTGTCTAAACCTGGAAGTCTACTTTCCCTGGAAACAAAGAATTTGCTTCCTCTGTTTATTTACACTTGAAGAAACATGACCACTTATGCCATGTTTCCTAATCATATTTCAAAGAATAATAGAGGTGCTAATTCTGTACAGAAACTATTCATTTTTCTCAATCAGTTTTACTGGAGGTATTATTTTAAAATGTTGTTGACTTTTATTTTTATGAAAAAAAAATGTTCTTGGGGCATCTAAGTACTGTATTATTTTCACTAGCTGGAGGACTCCCAATCCAAACAGAAGATTAGCCAAACACTTTTGTGATAAAAACCCCTGAGAACTCTATGGAATTATTCAAACCCAACATTTTTAGGCAGTATTTTTGTGAGCATGATTTCTTTTGTTGAGTAGAAATAGGAGTGAATTAGGAGATTGCAAATAGGGGCAAACATAGATTTTTACTATGAGCAATTGAACAAATGTTTGGAAACATACTTGTTCCTTTCCACATTATCCCATCTGTTGGAGACCTGTATATATTTAGATCAATTTTTTAGAAAGCAAATGTTAATTTAAAGTTGTAGTAAATTCTGAAAGCTCTTAAGTGCTGTACTCTTGCAATCCTTTCCTAAACTGTAAAATATCTTTTCATAATATTTATTTGCAAAAGGACTGTATTCCCTTTATTTCATTGAATATCACAATTCAGTTTAGTTACTAGTAGAAGCTATAAAAATTCATTTCTGAATTATCTGCTTTTTGGAGACCCCATTTTAATAGATCCTCAAGTATGAGCATCCATTTTTTGGGTTGTTGGGTTTTTTATTTCTTCATGTCTGACTTAAAGTTATTGTGGTACCTTAAACGCCAAATAAGATGCATTCTTAATTTTGAAGTTCAAATTTAAATATATAAACATGCTGTAGAAAGAGTTACTGAGGCCTTTTGATTACAACAGTGACTGCTAATAGTATTCCTTTTCTCTCAACATAAGTTTCTAATTGAACTGATGTTTACAGACAAATTATGGATTTTGTGGAGAATCTTTCTTTAAAAATGAGCTAGTGCTTATAAATACTCTTTCCACAGTTTACTGATAATCAAGAACACTTGATTATCACTGTAAGTTCCTCTGTAAATTTATTTGCATAGGTGATTGATTACAAAATCTCAGGGTGTAATGTTCTCATTGCAAGTATGCATTTATAGGAAAGTGCCTATGTTCAGAATTTTTTTATTGTTGTGAATTTTATATTATGGATTTTTTGTTTAGTTTAACTGAGGGTATCAATTCAAAACTTTATGAAACTGACATCTTTCCAGTGCCAGAACAGATCAGTTATGGAGTGCCAAGAGATCTTTTTGTATTAAGTTCTGCATAGTATGTGTTGGACAGATAAAAGTGAGCAACAGAGCAATCTAGATTTGCCCAAGTTAGTATATTCTACAAGAATGACAAGTAGCAATTTGCCTGACATAGAGGCCATGGACAACCTGAAAATAATGGGCTACTTGCCACTGTCTGCTGATCATGGATCAATTGATGTGCTCAGCACGAGATGGACTCCATGACTGAGAGGAGGCCATGGAGGACATGGTAGATATCTTCAACTTTTTACTCCCCATGCAAAGAGGAATCAGGGAAATGTAGATGTCAGTGTTACTTTACAGCAGTACTTGTCAATACAGACAAGTGGAAAATGGAAGAATAGAAACAGTGACAGACTATGCCATAATGACTTTCAAAGGCTTATAACAGCTGAACATTTAATTGATATCTCCAGCAGCACCAAGAAAAAATGTTGTGATAAACTATTATCACTGACAGGGGAGAGGTCTGTGGAAAAGTTTTCAGAAATCAGCAATATTCTCCCTAGGATTTATCTCTGCAATGGTTGGTTGGTTGGTTGGTTGGTTGGTTGGTTGGTTTACACCAAAAAAAAAAAAAGCGTAGATAAGAAGTTAGATAAATCTGAGGGCAGTGTCAGAACTTGTGCCTGGCACCCAGTGCCATTCTGGTGGATTTCTGAAAGGCACAAAAAACAGGAGTACACAGGGAATATATACAAGCTGTGGGGTTTTGGAATTCCTTTCTGTCTCTTACTTAGTACTCTTTCTCTGACACCATGGACCCCAGTTTCACATTTATCCATCAGCCAGTGACACTGGATATTTCACAGGGGGTTCCTGTTCCTTGAATTGTCTGGGAGGAAAATCCTGCTCACTCTCTGCCTGCTGCATTTCTCACCCAGAAAACTCAAAATGCATTTGGAAAGTGTCTGTGAAAGGTTTTAACCGCCCTGCTAAACCCTTGAGTGCTGCTTTTAAAAACTATCCATTATGTGGAGGAGGCTTCTCACAATAGCCTGGGAACATAAGACCTGAGCCTGCTTGAGCAGCTGGCTCTCCTTGCTGGCACAACAGTGGCTGTCACCGCGCTGCTGGCTGAGCACAGCTCAGCCACCTCATCCCTCTGTGCCGGGGGCACCCAGGACCCCACTGAAAAAAACAGGGTTTTACTAGAAAATGCTGATTCATCAAAACTGAGCTCTTTCATGGGAAAACATCTCGTTTGACAAACTTCCAAGGAAACAGAGGAAAATTTGCACTGGAAGTGTCCTTCTTTTCTGTCTAATAACTGATATGTTGTAGGTGACCAAATTCCTAAAACTTGCTTCTTCAGGGTGTGGGTCTCCCTGTGCTAGGGCTGCTGGCTAGCCAGCAACACAGAGGGGGCTGTGCTCCTGGGATAAATACTATTAGTTTTATGACAGTATTCATTTTAAAAATTAGAATTCAGCCATGGGAAATTGCAAACACTTTAACTTTTCAAGATGAAATAAAAGATTTTTCAGCAGAAGAGGAATTCTAGTTTATGCTTGCCTTTGCTCAGTAGGGAGCTAACCTTTTCATATTTCTTAATCTCTGTCAAAGTCCCATGATACTGTTGCCTCACTTTTCTTTTCCCTTGAGAATAATGATTAAGTAGGTTAGTCAAAACTTGCTGTGTGTACTAGGGGCGTACTTCTCAAATTCTACCTAACTTCTTAAATAATGGTTTCCAGTTAAAATATGGACTCCACTAATCTGTTGAAGTTGACTATCAGTTTACTACATTACCCTTTCAGCTGATTTTTATCCTCAGAATGTGTAGTTAAAGGTTATACATACGATATCTGATACAAAAATCAACTGCTTCCACTATTCTGTGATCACATACAACCATATAAAGAAAAATCAAAGCTAAGTGAAGGACTGGTCAAAGGTATGACTTTAGGCTGTACAATATTCTGATATTGTTCATTTTAAGAAAAAAACAACTACACATAAATATTTCCGTAGGAAAAATGTACCTTTGGTTAAATCATATGTTATAATTTTCAGTACCTAAAAGCTAGATTAATATTGAATTGTATTTTCATTGTATACTGAAAAGAGAATAATAAGAATCAAATTAGTGTAGTCACACAACAATATTTTTCCACTTTCTATTTATGTTTATTTTTCAAATGTAGTGCTGCAATTCATGTCTCATGTACTGCTGTGTACTAGAAACAGGGAAAAAATAAAATCCAAAGAACTTAAACAAAATGACGAAGTCCAGATTCCTTCTTTCTAGAGAAGGAAACTGCTCATATGTAGGTGAAACCATTATGGGACATGGATTCTATTTGTTTTCTTTTCAACTGGTAGTTGTCATGCATGCTAGGTATAAAAACAAGATTGATGGAGAGATTTTGTAACATGCTTCTCTATAGAGAAAATTTACTTTGCACATTTTTTGCAGCACCCTTTCTTCCAAGGTGATATATCTGTGAAAATATTCTTGTTTCTTATACAATATCTTTCAAGCCACTGAAGTGATGTTTGTTGATATTTGTCAGATACTACATGGAATTTGTGATTTACCAGTTTCTGGCTATTTCTATGTTGGAGGAGTTCCCACCTCCCTCAGATGCCTGTCATACTGCACAACTTTTCAGACCTGTTCTTTTCCTCCAGAACTCCCAGCTATAACTATGCACCAAACATGGATAAGCACTGGATTATGCAGTACACGGGGCCCATGCTGCCAATCCACATGGAGTTTACAAATGTCTTGCAGCGCAAAAGACTTCAGACCCTGATGTCAGTTGACGACTCAATGGAAAGAGTGAGTTCAAGAAACTACTGTTAATACAATCTTATTAGTTGGTAACAAAATTAAATTAATTAATTCTTTCTTTACCTTCACCAGCCACATTCTGGGGAAGTCATTGTGCTGTGAGGAATTACTCCACTTTTTCCTGGTAGAATTGATTTCTGGTTCTCTGCAACATGATGCTGAGCTCCTGGCTTTCTTCTTTCACTTGCTGGGTCAAAAACTTGGCAGCCTTTTTTAAAGGGAAAACACACTGGGCCTAACATAAAGCCTGGTATTAACAGAAGATGCATCACCTCTGTGTACACATGGATAGACACAGGTGCACACATGACAACTTCTATTCATTTCACACAATCCCTTCACAGTTTGTCCTTCAGTTGAAATCTGGGAACTGGCAAATCACAGCAACTCAGGTGTCAGTCTACAAGTGTTTGCAGAAGTTAGGCAATGCCATGTACAGCTAATTATAGGTAACATAATACATGAACTATTAGGTGTACTTTGTATGACTTTTTGTTCCAAAATCAAGCACCATGACCAAAGATTTTCCCCCGGAGAGATTTTTTTAAACTTTAATAAAAATTTACAGCTTTTTCCCAAGCCCACAACTGTAAGGAACGGGAAAGTTGTATACTAGCCCAGTAAATCAAATCTGAGTACCTTTTCCCCTAAAGCTGTAGCAGGCTTTTTTTCACAAGCTGTGTTTGAGTACACAACGAATATTGGACATACTAATGCAACTACCCCATCATTACCATTTTTTTTCTATTCAAATTTTGTGGAGCTATTTAATTGTCCCCTCTCGAGTGTGAACTTGTACATTGATTTTTTAGCAGCATGGTAAAGGCAAGATGTTAAAATGCCAATCCCCAGAATCTGTGTCAACAATCTCATTGATGCCGTGCTTGGTCCTACGTATTTAAGGGTCATAAATAATGGTTATACATGATTATGCATAAAACATGTTTTGCTACACTTAACTCAGAGTTCTTTCTGTGCTGGGTTGCAGTTACACCAAATGCTTTCAGAGATGGGAGAACTGGAGAATACCTACATTATTTACACTGCTGACCATGGATACCATATTGGGCAGTTCGGACTGGTCAAGGGGAAGTCAATGCCATATGACTTTGATATTCGAGTTCCTTTCTTTATTCGTGGTCCAAGTGTGGAGCCGGGATCAGTGTACGTTCCCTTATGTCTCTAGCACAGCTGTTGAGCCTAATGTAAAATGTTTCTGAGAGCATGTAATTATCACTCTGCCTAGTTTCATTCCATAAAGGATGCCCTATTATTGCAGAGCAATGAGCGTCATAAAGAGGCAGTTCTTTCACTTCGCATATTATGAATAACTTATAATGCAGATGAGAAAATTGTGTAATGCTTAGTCCTGTAGGGTTAGACTTGGGTTTTGCTTTTAAAAACGATGTGCTCATTTTTACTGCTCACACTGTCATTTAGCAGAATGGGTGGCATCACAGTAAATGAGATAAGAGCAGTGTGGCTGTTGCACCTCCTAGTTCTATTGTGCTTAACTTTTTATTTGTGATGTCAGTCTGCAGTACTGGCCTATCGTTCTGAGTTGTAAACTTCAAAGGCAGTTTTCTAAACTTAGCACTTCTGTAGAGCTTTACATCTTCAGAGCCCTGATAAGCATTAATTATCATTCTATTTCTAAGAGAATGTGAAGACTTACACATTGAACACATGACAACTATGACCTTTTCTGTTGATTTGCAGAGTGCCTCAGATAGTTCTGAATATTGATCTTGCTCCAACAATTCTGGATATAGCAGGCCTTGACACACCTCCAGATATGGATGGGAAATCTGTCTTAAAGCTTCTGGACTTGGAGAGACCAGGAAACAGGTGGGTCCCAAGATTTTTTTTTAGCCAGTTCAGAAGCAAACACCTTAGTAAATCAACAACTGAGTGGAAAAACAGATTCTGTGAAAATGAGCTGTGTCATGGCAACGACCACAGCTTTTCCATTTGAAGAGTCTCTTAAGAAGTAGATCTATAAAATGGTACATATATATAAGTGGAGAGTTGTTTTTTCAAAAATAATTTGTTAACACTTACAGTGGTATATTTCAGTGCCAGCAGTAAATATTATTATTTTACTTTCAGGTTTCGAACAAACAAGAAGACCAAAATTTGGCGTGACACATTTCTAGTGGAAAGAGGGTAATTACTAGGGGTGAGAGAGTTTTGGGAGAGTCTGCCTGCTGGGAATACTCCCTTGTACACGCTTTCCTTTCTGCTCCCTCCTCTTCTTTTTTATGGTCAGAGACGCAGTAAATTTTGCAAGCAAACTGACAGGCATGATTTTTTCCTAGTTTCCCACCACTGCCTTTGCAAGCTACTGTGCTCCCAAATCTTTTTCTCTGAAGAAATTTGAAAGCATGCTTTTCTGGTGATTCTTCTAGCCTCTTTCCCTAACATTGTGCTTGTGCCCAGTTTTGTCATTATCCGAATCATTTTCTTACCAAATCTCTATTTCAAATCCAGATGTGCAGAATCCACTAATCAACTGATTTTGTATTTTCTGTCACATGTTAGAAGCATTCTTCATTTTTGTTCCAGCTTTCTATCTCTTATGTGTAAATGAGATTCATTACTATAACTACTCCTCTCTTCAGTGATAACTCCTTATACCCTCTCACCGTGCCAGTTGCTGCTGTGAAAATTTTCTCTTGGTAAAAATTTTACAGCAATTTCCTTTTGGTAATTTATGACATTGCAGATTATGAAAACCTTGTCTGATGCAGTAAAAAACAGTGCATACAAGACACATTGTAATATGTAAGATACAGCCAAGCTTATGCGGAGTTTCAAAGTCCTGTTGTGTCTTCAGCTGGGTTATTCAGCCAAGCAAGTACTGCTTCAAAGAATTTTGCTTTGTGAAAGAACCCACGTTTATGTATGAATGGTACCAAACTGTACCAATTAGACATATTTTAGCAACACTTATTTCTCTGGGCAATTTTCAGCCAATCACTTGAGCCTTTTTTTTTCAGTATGTGACCTACATTGAAGATCAGTAGCAGAAATGTGGGGACTTTTTTCTCTTAGAAGACATTAAACTTTCAAGTAGCTTCATTGTTCAAGTTAAATTCATTCTTAGAGCTTAGAACAATGTATCTAAAACATTCAACTTTTTTTTTTTAACAAGCAAATTTCTACGTAAGAAGGAGGAATCCAACAAAAACACTCAGCAGTCTAATCAACTACCAAAGTATGAGAGAGTAAAAGAATTATGCCAACAAGCAAGATACCAGACAGCCTGTGAACAACCAGGACAGGTAAGCCACAAGTAACTGCAGTTTTCTACATGTCACAGGGAAACACGTATTTTACACTATGGGTCAAAAGGATTTGAAGAATATGGCATTTGGAAGGTAACTAAAAGATCATTGTTCTTAATATCTTCAGAGGAAAAAAAAACAAAAACACACCAGACACAAATTTTTCTAAGCAGTGGTCCAATTTAAGGTGTTGAAGACCTGGTCCTTAGTTTGCTGTCTTAGTAGAGAGCTTATAGGAACACTCCCATGCTCAAACATAACATGAAATCACTACTTTTTCTTTGATTCAGTGCTAAATATGCAAGAAAGCTCTGTGATAATTATGATTAAGGGAGAGAATCTTTTTGAGGAGTGAAAGCTTGTACTCACTGGGCTAGTTCAGAATTACTAAAGTAAGCTGGTTAGTCCTAAGGTTACACATTATTTCATTTCCTGGGATGAGAAACTGAACAGCACACTTAGTACTCATCATCCTTTATTATTTATTGAAACACCTTAAATAGAAGGGTCCCCTCGCCCAGAAATGCTCTCTCTTTCAGGTCACCACAAGGATTTGGGCAGTGATACCTGTGCCCAAGCATAACTTTCTCAAAGCCTTAAATGGTTTCAGTGTAACGCCTGACTCTGATACAAAGGTCAAATTGCACCCTCATAAAACCAGAAGTTACTGCACCCCTGACTACTGTGCTTACACCTGCATCTCTGCAGTACATGCACAGGAAGAGAACTAAATTAAGAAAAGTTATTCTGGCTCCAAATTCTCTTCAATCCATCTTTAATTAATGGTAACATTTGAAGATGAATTTACCGGGGAGATGCGTAAGTGAGCTGTTTGCCTTCTCATCGACACCACCTCCAGCACGCTGGGACTCATGCTGAGGGCCCCAGGCAGTGGCTTGTGCCTGCCTTGCCGTCCTTGTACTCCATCCCCATCCCCACACACCTCCCCGGAGAAGTGTGAGGTGATTTCTCCCAGGCAGGCACTTGCGCTTTCCCCTCAGATGTTTGCACTGAGCCCTGCAGCCAGCCCACGCCTGGCCCTGCAATCTCGCTAGGCTGTTTGGAAGGAGGGCACAAAGTGCTCTCTGTGCTGTGCTCCCCTCCGCTGCCACCCAGGGTGCCTCGCCCAGAGCAGGTCATGCCTTCAGCCCAACCTGAGGGTGCTGGGGAGAGCTCGCCTACAGAAATCCATCCCTACCTTCCCGGTTCTCGTCCTGTGGAGTGTAGTGTTACACTAAATCGTGGTTAATCACAGATTGGACTGGATTAACGTTTTGGCTGTCACGTCCTTGTTCACGTCCTCTGTCACAGTTCTCACCTCACACATGCTCCTTAAATGCAGCTATTTTTGAAGGGATATACACAATATCGCAGTCTCACCGAGAGGCAAAGTTTTCAGGAGTTCAAGCACTGCCATTGTAAACGGAGATTAAATTTGAAAATCTGAATGCTTTATAAAAACTACAGGACACCAATGAAGTAATTTAGACTCTTAGACGCTAAGATGTTTCATTTTAAAGTAACAAAATATTTTCTTTGCAATTATTCCTTATACTTATTGCCTCTTACCCCAAAATCCAGGTTTAAAATAACTGCTTTTCCACATATGAATAGAAATGGTTAAGTGTCCTGACCAGATACCACAGCTGAAGCAGTAGGAAACATTGCTCACAGCCCTGTTCTCGGACCAGGGCAGTAGACCATCTCATATTGGTGAATCCATTTTGATCAAAGGGTGAAGAAAGAAGGGTTCCAGTCAGCAAGGAGGCTACAAGAGAAGTAGTGTTTGATAGTGGGTCTCCCACCTCCAAAGTCTCATTGAGGTCTTCTTTTAAGTGCAGAAGATATGTTGGCTGCACAGAGCCCAGCAGCCTTCCCTCACAGCTGGATGATGGACAGGGCTGAACTGACCTCTTTAACACCAGTTTTCAGACACAGCCATTGGTGTGCACACATTATTTTCTTAAATAGATAAATCAAAGTTATCCCTGGTAATTCTAACATCCTGAAGCCTTCCTGCAGGGATGCTGAAGTTAAATGTGCCATGGAAAGCTTCTGTTAGGCAGAGCTTCATGAGGGCTGGAGCATCCTCTGGTCTCGTTCATCCCGTGGGTCATGGACCCACTCTTCCCACTCCATTCTCCCTGGGAATGCCATGCCAGCCCTGGGAAGCAAGGCCAGTTTCTCTCTCAAGGACAGACTACATGTGGTGTTCACAGGAAAGCCAGCATAGAATAGGCAAGGTGTGAATTTAAAGAACAGCACTGGAATAACACAAACTTCAGTGAGGCATTGCAGTGTGAAATAAGTGTCTGCAGGTTTATCCATGCAGAGAATTTTTTTAAAAAAATAGTTAGGAGGTCAAATTTACTTTAGTCCAGAAGTGTTCCAGTGTGCACTTCTGAGCCATCATAGTTTAATACAAGGTTCCTCCAGCAGATTTGCTCTAGTCATTTTGCACCTCTTAGAAAAGACAAAATATTCCTGTGCGTGACTTAACTTTGTTTTATCTTTCGAGATTAATATACTCAATTTCAATTACATAGGTGCATATATAGAAGTAAAATAATTATTTAGATTATGATGGTTTATAGTACTTCCTACATTTACTCTAATCAGTTGCAGTTAACATCAGTTAAATTAAAATTGCTTTCACAGAATGAGTAATTGCTGACAGATTTTTAGATAATGAAATTACTGGTCTGTGGGAAGCTGCTGCTAAATGTCTGAAACTAAGAATAAGCATTTGGGGAATTAATACACCATTAAAAGCTTGTTCTTAATTTAAATTTACTCTAGTCAATATGTAGTTTTTTGGAAAAGGAGAACACAGGGAAGCTAAAAAAGAAAAAAAATTTTTTCCTGTATTGCAATGAGGTGCAATCCTGAGACCTGCTAGTTCCAAAATCTCCAAGGATGTGGTACTCAGGATATTTGCTTCACCTTATTTTCTCTTTTTTTAAAAAAATAAAAAAGAAAAAAATTAAACCTAACATAGTAAAGATAATTTTTAATTAAAATTTCCAAAATTCCTATTTTTTCTATGTCCACTGTGTATCTGAAAATAGACAAACCTAAAAATGGGGGGAAGGGGGAAGAAAATACTAATTATCTGTAAAATATAAACCTAAAATTCTTTCAATGTATTTAAATTTTCTAGCTCCACTGACAGATTGCATCACTTTCATTGTAGATCACATTGTAGATCACGGTCCCCTTGCTGTTTTTTCAGAATCCCATTTATGGGAGGACGGTTTCCAAAAGTTCACCCACCTCCTTGAGAACATCTCAAATGAGATGTGCATGGGATGTGTTCACTCCTGAGTTATGTTCCGGCAGCCGTTGGCGTGGGTCAACAGGGAGCCCATGCCAAGGAGAGGAGTGCTCCTGCTGAGCTGCCTTAGCAAGAGCACTGCTCATAGGTCATGGGAAGCGAGTGCTCACCTCTCCCTGGGGCCTGTGGGCTGCAGCTGGAACATTGCGTCTGGGTTGGGATCTCCGTGAGCAGCGGGACTTTGGTATGCTGGAGCAAGTCCAGCGGAGGACCCCAGAGATGGGGAGGAAGTACTGAGGAGAGGCAGAGGTTTGTTTAGGCAGAGGAACAGACGACAAGTGAAGAACCTGAGTGTTCCTTTTTATTAACTAATGGCTAATTAGAAAGAAGACAGACCCAGGTATGTCTTGGAGGTGCACAGCAAAAGGGCTATCGGTAAGAGACAAGTTGCAGCAAGGGGAAATCTAAATAGATGCATAGAAAAAACTCTTACCAAAAGCATGATTAAGAACTGGAGCCCAAAAGAGGCTGTGGAAGTCCACCCCGGGATACTTCCAAAACCTAATAACGTTGCTGCTTTGAGGAGGAGGATGAACTAAATGACCTCCAGATGTTCCTTCCAGTACATGCTCTTAATTTTTTGCTTGCTTAGTACCTGGACTTGAGGATTTCATGTTTTTTTCTTCTTCCTCAGCTTCATAACTTGAGAAGTGCTGTTAATTTTATGATCTTGTAAGTGAGTTATGGGTCACCTGCCCATTTCATATTTGGATACAGACCAGATTTCAGCTCCCGCCCTTCCCCAGCTGCTGATCTCCACTCACCCAAAGCACAGTCCCGTCACACCAGGCCATGTTAACTCCCCCAACAAAGGGAGCAGGAGGGGGTGGGCTCCCTGCTCAGCTTTGGAGCTTGGAGAAGGGTAGAAATTTCCTTTGTGGTTCCTCCACCTTTCCACATGAGAGAATGCTTAAGAAATTATGATGGGAACAGAAGGTTTCTTTCATAGTTTGTATGTCAAATTTCACCAGTTTATATGGTGTAACTTACTGAGGTCACCTGATTGAGCCCAGTTGGTTTAGCAGTGGATACTGATGGGTTTTAACATTTAGATGGTTTGCAGGGTATTTTTATATTTCATTGATGTATATTTACCCTCTCAGTAATAATCTACACAGTGAAGAAATATTGATTCATCTGCAGCATTTTTACCCCTGCTTTTGTTTTAAAATGGGAAACAGTTGGTGTCAACTTGTAATAAAGCTTTGTTAATTTTCCAATAGAGCAGAAACATGAACAAATGTTTCTCTGGATTAATACAACCTTATCATGACACAAATCTCTTCTCAGCTTTCCACTGGAATAACCTGAGACGAGAATATATGTTAGTTCAGGAGGTTTAGAGGCAAGCTGCTCTTAAATCCTCCAGCAGGTTATTTTTCTTGAATTCATTCCATCTTCTCACTCATGAAATTCTTCTGGATACTTAGCAAATATCAAATAAAACCATGCTAACTGTGTTTTCATTTATACTTTTTCTGTCTCTCTTCCCTTACCTAAATGTGTAATTAAGGAGTTGAATTAATTCATAAGTATTTATTCTTTTTCTCTCCAGTCTGAGTCATAGGAATTTTCCTAAGGCAAAATTTTGACTTTTGGGACCTAACACTCTTTGCCAGATCACAGTTACCTTATGAGGTCTGGTGACTGATAGGCTGCATATCTCCAGTGTACTGCTCAATCCATTATTTATAATCAGTATCAAATCCATAGCCAAATATGCATTTTTGTCCTCTTAGAAAAATTACACAAACCTCAAGTCTTTTTTTAAAATTTTCCCAATAGGGTAAAACAAAAGAACCACCCTCCCAAAATGAGGGCTGTGAAGCACTGTGTTTAAAAATTCAGCTCTTAGATTGGATGACTCAGCAATGAAACCCAGACACGGGTGCATTTATTTTATGGGCATCCATCTCCTACCATCTGCTCGGCACTACCTGCCAGTTTGCAAACAGTGAAGGTCTGAAACTTGTAAAGATCCATGGTCTTCTGCCAGCTGCAATGAGCACTGACAATGGGCAGAACAGAAAAATGCATCGTGCTGCACGTGTTGGTACGACATGCACACACATGAACTCACACTGTGCTAGGCAGGTATAATGTAGGCGCACCTTCTGTGTGCTCTCTTTTTATGCACCTCAGCTTTAAGGATGCATAATATTGTGCTTCCTTCTGAGGAACTATATCCCAAAACTACCCTGAGGAAATAATGTTTCATTTGGAGAAAATGCCTGAAGACTGTACAGTGAGATTTTAGTTAGATTAGGTCTCAGTGTGTTTTACAGTGATCTAAGGCTTTACGGGTAGTCACTGGAGACATGTCGCTGAATCCAAACATCAGCTCTGTGGTAAATGTGCAAGATTCTTCTGGCTCTGATCCAAAAAGCGTGTTATGTAGCCTGTACTCCTATTTCTCACGTATTCTTCACCCTCTAAAAACCTAGCATAAGAATCTAATTTTATTATTCACATTCATATTTATCAAATTATCATATCAGCATTCAGTTGAAAGCACATCTATTTGTCATACTAAAAGAACACTTGCCATCAATCAGCCTACAGATAATATTGTGAAGGAAATTAGAGTGGGGCTTATTAGGTGTAGCCTGTTTGGCTCGAGTATCTATGTTCTCATAAAATAAATATCACAGACCATACATTTGTATAGGTCAGCTTTATGACCAGCTGCAGAGTATGAATAAAAACACATACGCTGGTAAGAGCTGGCCAGAAGTGTCAGATGGCTGGCCAGCCACTGACAGCCAGACCCTGAGCACCCACTAAAAACCAACTAAAATTATGGTATGGCACATAAACATCACTCGTGGATTCTGGACATTCCAGAACAACCACCTGATACTTGCAGGAGTCAAAAGGCACTGGTGATCAACCTGTTTACCAGAGCATCAATTCAAAACTTCTTTTTTGCAATCTCCCCATTGATACCATATTTTCTTAGTAATAATTCAGTGAAGCATCTATACACAGGCTTAACTGGAAGCATATGTGTTTGGGACCAGTTATGTGCTTAAAACTAAGTGCATACTTCAGTGCTTTTGTGAACAGCTCTTGTAGCTATTCCTTGCTTTAAATCCCACAGAATCATCCCTCATAGCTGACAGAACCGTGCCTGCAACTTAGTTGCTCAAGAATTTGTAGGAATTGCCAGAAATTATGATACATCTAGTTAAAATACCATTCTGTTTATGAGCTGAAACCAAATATGAAGATAAGTTCCTTTATCTCTAAAAATAATCTTTCAAATCATGGTATTTCATATTTCAGCCTAAATAGTTCACATTTCAGCCTAAATATTTAAGGTTTTATTAAACAGAGAGCAGTTCTTCCCAGATTTGACAATTTTTTTAATTCAAGCAATTCTTAATTGGAAGTATCAAGTCTATTCTGGATAAAGTCCAGAGATATTCCAGGAAGATCACTGGATTCACTGGTTTCATCTCTTTCAATGCAGGACTGTGTTCAGGATTTTCACTATCATCATACTGGTGTTCTCTAACAGAAAGACTTTTTGGTAGAATGGCACCTTTTTTAACAAAGCAAATCCTGTAAACCTTTTTTTAAGTAATTCTATGTACCAAGAATGTCTAGACAGAAAACATGGTTTATGCAAGAATTATTTTTAACACTTTCTGTAGTATTCCTTTGAGGTTCTTGTTTTGCAGAGTTTCCATTTTAAAGTATCCAGTGAAATAGAGTGTAAGCTAAGTTCTCTGCAAGTTAAATCTATATGACACAATAGTAACAGCTTATTATTGGTATTACTATTTATGGCTAAAGGATTAAATTTTTCCTTTTCATTGGCTCCTGTTTATTTGCACCTGAGAGTGGATGTTTATTGGATAACAACAGAAGTCTCTTGATGTTGAGTTGTAGCTACAGGCAAGTTAATAGATTTGGTAGAGAATGCTATGCAGGTGAAATATTTGCTGTCTTGACCTAGGTGCCTACATTTCTAGAGCTGACAAAGCAGTTCATGCATTTTTTTTAACTAGAGAACTGCTATAACTGTGGCACTTAAAATCAATCTTGTTTATACAGCAAGAATGCAAAATTATGCAGTCTGTAAAATTCCTAGGCAATTTTCTTGTTCTTTTCATAAACTTGTGAAGTAGCTCAAAATTGCCATTTTTTATATGGTTATTTCTGTTATAGAGTGATTAATTCCTTCATTCCCTTTTTCCTCTAGTTCTGTCCCTGTGCATTTATCTGAATGTATTTCTAAAGTCTGACATACATTTCTGTCCAAATTACATCAGTTCTTGTAGGACAAACTTCTTCCCTATCTGTCGAACCATTGACCATTGCATTTTTCAGGAGCACTTCTCAGGGGTTAAGGCTGTATATAAATAGCTGTCTGAATATATTCATGTTGCCATACTCTGGAGAATGGTTCAATAGAAAGTGGTTCAGTTATAAGAGAGTGGTACAAAAATTGGGATCTGCCGTTATGAGCAGTATCAACTCAGTTCTAAAATGGAAGAGACTTTTTTTTCAACAAAAATGCAGCAATTCCAAATTTCCTGAGTGAACCTGGCAAACCATCCCTGTTAAACAGCTGCACTCACATGCAATGTTCAAGTACTGCTGAGATGAAACAACACAGATTAGTATTTCCAGGGGCATTTAGGAGCCTTGGTCAGGACCAAGGTTCAGGTCTGCTCTATGCGAATGCATAGAGGACATGACCTTAGCCAGTAAACATTTCTCAGTATTCAGGTCCTGTTCAGCAGAAATGAGCTGCTGCTACTCTGTACTGTTTACCATAGACAACTAATTACAGGGCACTTTTCAATATGCTGTGCGACATGGCCTCTTTTAATGGCCCAGAGAAAGCAAAAGCAAGACAGTTCTGATTGCAGTAGCGCAGCCCTGAACGAGACTCCATTTTCAGCATTATCACATCAAGTCCCCTGGCACTCCCCCAGATCTTGTTACTGCTAATGGAGGAAAACAGTATACACATACTCAGCCTGTGATGGTATTTCCATCTAAACTGTTTTCAAATTTAGAGCATACCTTTTGAAACAGGAAAAAAGGGAAATGAGATCTTGAGGACATGTTTAAATTCATGAAGTCTTCAGGCCTTATCTTAACATTCCCTAGGCTGAGCAATAATACTCAGAGTCAGTCATACATTACAAAAATGAAAAAGCACCTGTAAAAATATCTCTGCTATGTTATATTTCCGGTTGCATGTTTTTCAGTATTTTGTAACTTTGTGATAAAATCTGACAAGGTATTTAACACTGACGTGTCTTCTGCAAATACTAGGCGTTTACCTTTCATAGAACCCCTTAGCTAGCCTACTGCTGGGACACTTTTTATGAATTGTCTAATTCATTTCCCCTCTATGTAAGGGGGCAGCGATTGTCTCTGATCTGTCACAGTCTATTAACTGCATAAAGTTAATTTGAAGTCCTGCCTAACTAGCTATTTACAGTGGAGAACATCACAATGATTCATTCTGAATGTATAGTTTTATGCCTTAATTATAATCAGTAATGAAATAGACAATTTTAAGGCTGTGGCACAACTGATTAACATCAGGAAATTGAGAGCCCAGGTAGTTATGAAGTCAGTTGGTGTTGTCTTCTTATGTAGCTCTAAATCGCAACTGGAACCATGCCAGTAGCAAGGCAAGGCAAAGCCACCAAGTACAAACAATCCCTTTTAACCAGCCTGTGTTCGACCCTTTGTCTTTGAAATGTCTTTATAAGGGCAAACTTCTATCCCCAGAAGAAAGTTCATTGTGCTAGTGCCATTATCCAAGGAAAAGCTCCTGCTGCATTACTGTTGCAGTGCTTGCCTCAACACTGAGGAACAGGCACAGGTACTTACATGTTTAAACTTCAGGTTCAGCAGAGATTAAAGCACCTCAGCTTCTGAAGGATAGGATAGGATAGGATAGGATAGGATAGGATAGGATAGGATAGGATAGGATAGGATAGGATAGGACTCATACAGTGGTTTAACCCCAGCCAGCAACTAAGCCCATGCAGCTACTCTCTCTCTCTCTCCCCCACCAGTGGGACCAGAGAGAGAATAGGACAGGTAAAAGCTGGAAAACTCATGGTTTGAGAGAAAGTTTAATAGGGAAAGTAAAAGCAGTGCATGCAAGCAAAACAAGAGAGAATTCATTCATTCCTTCCCAGGGGCAGGTGGATGCAGTTGGGTGTTCAGCCATCTCCAGGAGAGCAGGGCTCCATGACATGTAACAAATTACTTGGGAAGACAAATGTCATCACTCCAAATGTTCCCTTCTTCCTCCTTCTTCTGCACATTTTTACACTGAGTATGATGTCATAGGGTCTGGAATATCCCTTTGGTCATCTGGGGTCACCTGTCCCAGCTGTGCCTCCTCACCAACATGGCAGCACAAAAAGCAGAAAAGGCCTTGTCTCTGTGTAAGCCCTGCTCAGCAATAACAAAAACATCTCTGTATTATCAACCCTGTATTCAGCACAAATCCAAAACAGCCCCATACCAGCCACTGTGAAGAAAATTAACTCTTCCCCAGCCAAAATCAGTACAATAGGATAGGATAATTTCTGTTGGAAAGGACCTACAACAATCGAGTCCAACTGCCTGGCCACTTCCATGGCATGTTGTTAACAGTACTGTCCAAATGCCTCTTGAACATTGACAGGCTTGGGGCAACAACCCCATCTCCAGGAAGCCTGTACAGTGTTTGACCATTCTCTTGGTAAAGAATTGCTTCCTAATGTCCAGTCTGAACCCCCCCAACACAACTTTGAACCATTCCCACATGTCCCATCACTGGATCCACATCTCACTCTCTGCTTCCCCTCCTCAGAGAGCTGTGAAGAGCAACGACATTGCCCCTCAGCCTGCTTCTTTCAAACTGGACAAATCCAAAGTCCTTAGCTGCTCAGTCCTTTTACACTTTTACCTCTCTTAAGCTCCTCTTCAATTTGCTGCTGGGGGCAGGGAAGGCACTGGGAAGAATTCAGCCAGCACACACTGATCCAGCCAAGGCTCCAAATGCACATGCAGAACAAACCCTGCTTGGTTCAGGGTGGCTGTAAACTAGCAAAACTCCTCCCAGTGGGATAAGTTCCATCAGCTTTCAGGTGTGGGGTTTCAGCATTGCACTGGTACGGAAGCATTAAAGATCCTCTTTCACCTTTGCTTCCCCTCTGAACCTAAATTGAGGAGGAATGTGAACTGAAGGTGGAGAGCTGAGGTGAGAGGGAAATAGTTGCTGGAGGGTAGGTGGTGAAATGAGATGAAAGAAGGGATAGATGAGTCAGTGACAAGAAAAAAGGCTAACACAGATGAAGTTTCACAACATGACTGAAACGGAATAAGAGCTTGTTGCAGCCAAATGGCAGGGTCTTGGTTTTTTCCCTACTACTATCTTAGAGTTTTTAATTCTGAGCTAGTTTCTTTTCTCCTACCAAGCTGAGAATAAATCAGTGCAGGGGTCCCTAAATCAGCATGCCGCCGGAAGGACTATCCTATATTCCTATGGCAACAGTAAATTGTTAGATTGGCTTAGGTGTCTTGTGAAATATTACTGTAAGAAAGAAGATAAACATGGGGAAAATAAGAAAACATATACAAATTAAAATTTAATTAAGACATATTTAGTTTGTGTATATGCTAACAGGATTATTTAATTGATGGAGAAATGGCGATCCAGAAACCAAAATTAATAGTCCTGAACTTCAAAGAATTTGTACTGATAGAGTTTGGTATCCATAGTGGGAAAGAAGGTAAGAAAACAGGGAGAGGGAAAGGGCAGTTCATTCAGTCAGAATCTTCTTTTATTTGCATTAATGCATTTTATAGATCTGAAGATGAGCAGAAAGACTTAACTTATTACTTAACTGCATAATGCATGCTCAGTACCTGATTATGCTGGCATGGGCAGGGATTCAGGAAAGTTAGACTGAAAATTCCATCTTAGAACTCAAAAGCATCTTTATAATTACACTTTTTTAAGTAAAATTTAAAAAAAAATAAACGAGCAAATGAATCACATTTAATCCCTGTTTTAAATAGGGAACTATTATTGGCTTGTACTAGACAGAGTGTCTTGTTTCAATGTTAGTCATAATACTGTTAAAAATGATCTAAAAGGTTATTGAAGACACTCCTACAACCTCTTGCTATAATTAATGCTAGACAAAGAGAATGCTTATTCTACTTTAGAATGCTACTTTTGAGGCTCTTTAAAAACTAGTTCCATATGTTTATAACTGTAACACATACCCAATAAACACAGGAAATACAGCAGTGCAGTAAGTTCTTATCCTGTAACAATCATCTCTTGCTGTGGTAGGAAGGGTGCACATGCTACTGCAGGATATAATCTGCAAAGCTTTACAGCTCCTGGACACTTTCTTGTAGAAAGTTACATTGTCACCTGTAGATGAACATTTACACTGAAATTTTGGGCACCAGTGTAATTTCTCTGCCAGCCATCAGACTTGGTCAAATTAATATCCTTTTACACATGGCCTACTGTTCTGAGATCCGTGTCATGCCAATCCACAGGAGGATCTCAGCATGGAATCCGTCGTTATCTCAGCCCACATGTTAGGCCAGAGAGTGCTCTCATGGTGCTGTGGTTTAGACTCACATCAGCTCATTCTTCAGGTTATCAGGTCAGCAAATCTACCTGAGGCTTCGTTTTCTTTCTCCATTCTTCAGTCAGCATGACAGCATCCCCAAAACAGTCCAGAGCAGCAATTAGTTAATGGAACTTACTGAAATGTGTGTGCTCCAATATTAGTGTCCATTTCAAAAATTAAGCAGAAGACTCCATTAGGACCAGCATCCATCTGTCTTGTTATTATTAATGAGGCAAGAGAAAGCTACTCATACCATTTAGTCATGGGAACCAAAAAAAGGACACATTATAGAGAAACTTCACTGAAACTGCAGCTAAAATGTTCCAGTTGCCAATAGCTTTATTGAGCTTTTTTCTTTGCAATATCCAGTCAAACTCAATTGCTTTGTTTGCAAATTCTGGTCATTGTGCCTTAAGATGCAAAAGTGAATTAAACTCCAAGAGTAATAGTCATTTATGGTTGCATTAAAATTATAAATAAACATAACTTTCTAGTTCTCCCTATTGTTACTCAGACTACTACTAACTTAAAATCTTCACAGGCTTCTTATTTTATGTAATATTGTGAGTGCCATGTATGACAAGCCGTGGGTATGGGCAAAGGTGCTCTGATCTCTCAGCACCTACCTGTATTTTTTTTAAACGACATTTGGGGTTTTTAAGACAGTGTGATGTGGAAAGGAAATTAAAGTCCCAGTTGCTTTTTAATTTGAAATGTGAAGGCAATGGGATCCACTGGAAAAATCCACCTGGAATCTTCCATCTGGTTCAGTGATGTTGTTAATTATGTCAGACTGATACTGTGCAGACAAAGTGTAAAAAAACCTCTGTTTCCTCTCATTCTCCCACACTTGCTCTGATATTCAGCACACATACAATGCTTTTTACAGGTACTCCTTCCAGACCTTTTCGTCCCAAGCCTCATACAAATCTTATGACTTATAAATCCAAAGGAGTTTATCCAAGATAATTTTTTGTTTACTGTCCCTAAGGTTCTTCCTCTTCCTTGCACCTGCTGGCTATAGGGAGTGGTTTATGTATTTTTCTATAGATTACATCTAAAATTTGTCCTTTTCTTTCCAAAAAACTCTACAACTGGACCAGTTCTTCTCCATCTGTGGGTTGTTGTTTTTTTTAAATTTTTCCCTGAATCATGCTAGCAAGTCCAAGTCACAGAAAAAATATTTTATTTTTTTTTCCAAAGTAAACAGAGTTGGTGGAAACTGCCCTGCCAGTACACCTTAACTCAGTAAATTAAGACTTTTTAATTGCTCTTTTCAGGGATGGGTGTAGTCTAGATACCCTTGATTTATATATCCTTTCCTTTTTTTTTTTTTTTTTTTTTGTCTGGGTTGTATTTTTTTATGCAGATTTGAAGTGATTTTGTTCCAGCTTATGTTTGCCTAGCATGAGAAAGATGTTGGGAAGAATGTGACTGAATTTGTGCCCTAAAACATTTCCATTCTCAGTTTGCTATTTAAGGGACTGCTTAAATTTTAAAAGAAATTAATCTGTCTCCTTTTACCATCCACCTGAAAGCAACAGGGGTTTGGAAGGCTGCTGGGAAATCATATTCATGTCTCTCTCTCACAGAAATGGCAGTGCACAGAGGATGCTTCCGGCAAACTTCGAATTCACAAGTGCAAGGTGTCTAGTGACATCCTCACCATCAGAAAGAGAACCCGCAGCATCCACTCCCGGGGATACAGTGGTAAAGACAAAGACTGCAACTGTGGAGACACTGATTACCGGAACACCAGGACCCAAAGAAAAAATCAAAGACAGTTCTTGAGAAACCCTAACGTGCAAAGTAAGTGTTATTTGATCTCTTGTACTCTGAGGCAGAGAGAAAGAGAAAAGGGCTAGCAGAGCATTTTCCTACTGGTATGCTCTTGCTTTCACCTCCGTGTCTAATGAAGATGTCCGTAATTGGTAGTCAGGTTCTACATAATTGCTTCTGTAATACGTACCTAAAGTGGGCCTCAAGCTGGAGAGGGACTTTTTCCAGGGGCATGGAGAGGGACTTTTTCCAGGGGCATGGAGTGATGGGACAGGAGAGAATTGCTTTAAACTAGGACAGAGTAGGTTTGGGTTAGTTATTAGGAAGAAATTCAGTACTGTGAGGATGTTGAGGCACTGGAACAGGTTGCCCAAAGAAGCTGTGGATGCACCATCCCTGGATGTGTTCAAGGCCAGGTTAGGTGGAGCTTTGAGCAACCTGGTCTAGTGACAGGTGTCCCTACTCATGGCAGGGGGGTTGGAACTGGGTACTCTTAGGTCCTTTCCAACGCAAACCATTCTGTGATTCTAACAGCATCAATAATAACAATATTCATCCCTTGGATCCCGGTGAGGAACAGCCTTTAGGCTGCGGGCGCGGTGCTGGTGGCGGTGATGCTCTGGTGCCACCTCTCGCGCAGCTCAGACACGACAGCGCGGTGGCCACCGCCGTGAGTCGGGGCCGCTGCTCGCCAAGGCGGCCAGGGCAAGTGTTTTGTTGCATGGTTAAGGCTGAATTCACTCGCTCTTTGGGGATGTCCCACACACATCTGTTCCCCGAGGCACTGCGGGGCTGCTCTCGGGCTGAAACGCTGCTCGGCTCTTGCTTCCCTTCTCCCTTCCCTACCTGTCCGTGGCGGGATCCCACAGGGACGCACGTGGGATCACAGTGTCCTCTAGTGGAGCGTGGGCTGAAGGGATGGTGCAAGAGAGTTTTAGGATTTGTGTTTTGTTTCTGCTAATGATTTCTACAAAAGAAGCCTGTTTGAAAAAGCCATTATTTTAAGTGGAGCATGATTTTTCTTCTCTCTGTACAGCAAGGCAAGTGAATTTCTGTAGCTGTAGCAATAGAAGGAGAGCTGGATTTTAGAATTTGTTGAAGATCAGGCTGTATTCTCCTGCTCTCTAACTGGAGTAGTAGACTGTGGAATGAAATAAAGATGGGTCTTTAAAGCAAGGAGATAGTGAAGTCGTATGAGGAACACAAAAGTTAGAAGGTGCTACACAGATATGTATGAAATAAGAAAATAATATCAGCATCATTCAAAATATTTCCTGATTTAAAGCCTCCCCCACTCTGGATGTGAACAAGAATCCCTGGTATTCTTTGTACATTCAACCACAATATTGTCTGTCTTTAGTAGTCTCATTGTTCAGCATAAATACTGTCTTGATCTAATTTCTTCCAGTTGTTTGGTGTGATCTAAGGAACCTATGTGTGTACAGGCACTCTGCTGAAAAGTGTCCATGCCACAGACTGCCAGGGTCATTCTCAAATGGGGGAATGTTCCCTCAAGTGATATTTTCACAGGGGCATACCTTCTGTGGCCTTGGAAAAAGGTGCTGCCAAGTCACCAGCAAGGGCTTAAAGGGGATTGAGACTGGAGCAAGTTACTCGGGGAGAAAGTAGGGAAAAGGTGGAAAATATCTGAAGGAGGTGTCAGAAAATGTTGCTTCATTATGATTTAATTCCTTGCAACATTCTTATGCCTCTTCCCTTCTCCACCTCCTCCAAATCAGCCTTAACACTCCTTTGAGTAGAGCAGGGAAAGACTCACTATGATGAGACATTTTTAAGGAAATTACTAATTCAGGCATATCTTCAATGACACATGGATGAGGTGCTTATATATTCCACCCTTTCAGCCACCTGTTTATTAAGTAGTATCATCAGAGGCTGTTAAATGTAAGAAATTGTCCCATTTGACCCTATGAATCTTTCTACATAATTTTATTAAGGAGTAATACGGTTACAGATCAGGAAGATGCTTTTAAACTAATTTTTCTGTTCATAAAGATTAATGTCTTCATTGTCCTGACTGAGACTGTTTCTTACCTTTAAAAAGGAAAAGTGTTAACATTTTAAAAATTAGTTTTTTGTTCTAAAGCATACATTAAATATGTCACATGCCATTTTCAGGTGGTGACCTTGTTTCACAGTACAGAATGATTTAATTTTCTAAAGTGGTTTCTAATCCTATGGTCTTCAATTTTTTTAAACATCTCTTTCTAGATATCTGATTCCTGAGATACTGTTTTTTATTTGAAGATATGGATACTAACTGTGGCATAATGTCAGACTAACATGAAATGCAAACCTCAAAGCAATCGAAATTTCATGCTACTCATGGAAGTGTGGGCCGCAATGTATCAAAATCATTAAATAAGTTCCTGTAAAGTCACAGAAAACAAACTGGTTATTAAAACAAACTGGTTTTAATGAACAGCATTCTTCTCTTTAGGATACATTTTGTGTTCATGGCATAGGACATGTAGGTATATACATATATATATATATATATACATATATGTGTATATGTGCGTATGTATATATATACACACACACATATTCAACTGTGAATGTTTCTTCTGCTTCAGAATACAAACCCCGATTTGTTCACACTCGCCAAACCCGGTCCTTGTCTGTGGAATTTGAGGGTGAAATATATGACATAAATCTGGAAGAAGAAGAACTACAGGTGTTAAAGACCAGAAGTATCACCAAACGTCACAATGCAGGAAATGAGGAAGAAACAGGGGAAACTGCTCGTGCTGCTGGTGACACAATGGTCGCTGATGGCATGGATGCTACAGGTCAACCCAGCTCTGTGAGAGTGACACACAAGTATGATTGCTTTCTCGATATGTTTTTTTTGCTTCTTAAAATGAAATCTTCGTTTTCTAATTGTACTCTTTCTCCCTCTATACAATATTTAGGAACTTGAAACTGTCATCACAGGTTTTACATAAACCTGAGTTGTATATTTTAGAAAGTGGAATAATTTCTATTTTTTGTGTGTATTTTAAATGGAGGCCTCTAGTTTAGGTTTTATTTCTGAGGAGGGGGAGGCATCTCCAGAGGAAAATTAGTCCTTTGTATCGAAATATGCATCTTAAGATGGATTAATCACCCTGTTAAGCTGACGCACCTGCTGTTCATTATGCCTAGACTACCAGTTTAGCATAGAGGCCTAAATCTGATATGACAGAAGTCCCACTCTACATGAGGACAGATTAGATCATTACATCATGTCTCTTAATACTTATTTGTTTGCAACCATTCGCATTAGCTAAAATACATTCAACCTGATTTTTCAAGATACACTAAATCTGAATGAAAAGGCGAACATCTCAAAATAATTTTTAGTTTAAAAAAGTTAATGTGATTGATTTGAAAAGCCAGGAAGATGCAGGCAACAAAAATATTTGTTTAATCACTTTTGTTTTATTTAAAAGATAAATATTGTTTCTCTCTTTTATTCTCTTTGGGGTTTTTTTAAGAAAAACATAAAAATAGTTTTGAATAGTAAAAATTATCCTTTCTTACACTGATAATTTCCAACTGTGGAATTAATAAAGCTTTAAATAGTTTTCCAGAAAAGTTATTACTTCTCCTTAAAGTGTTTTGACCTTTACAGAACAGTATTACTTTTAGAATTCTTTGAGTGAAGAAAAAACAGAATAGGATAACATGAGAGATAAGCATCTACATCTTTTTTTTCTGTTATTCTTCTCAAAAATTAAAAGAAGAGATCTGATGAAGCAGGACCCAAGAAAGGATCTGTCTATAAAACTGGAAGATTTCTCTAATTAAGGAATTTTTGTTTGTCAGCATGTAGCCCACCCTGTAGTCTGCAGTCTGCTGGGTTTTCTGTCTCAGTCCACTTCCTCAGTTTTTCTTATGGTTTTTTTTTCCTCTTGGTAGAGCTGTTTTTTCAAACTGTTGTAAATGTTTTAGTCATTGCACTGTTTTTTAACTCAAGTGCTCAGCTGACTTTTTTGTTTAACCACATGTTTGAACTCCTTCCTCTAACTTTGGTTCTTGTTGGTCTTTATTGATTATATTGATCTTCAGCCCCCTGACTGTATGTTCTCTTCTTGAGTGTTTTGCATTCTGGGAAGATAAGTCTCATTCATGTGGCAAGAAAAATATATTTCTCAGCAGCTGGTGGTTAAATAAACAATGGCACATTTGATTAACAAGAGGCTTTAAATTCTCAACAGATTTTTACTTCAGTTTCAGTTTCATTTCTGATTGATTAAAAATGTATTGCATTTCTTGCTTAGCAGACCCAGACCATCTGTCATGGATGATGAGTTTCTTTTCCAGAGAAAACAAATCAAAGCAATTGTTATTACTAAGTCAAGAGAGGAAGGCCTTGTAGAGTTTTTTTTATTTACTAACAGAATATAAAAAAATAATTGATTAGGCATGTTGGAAGAAGAGAAAAAATGGATGGTTAACTGGGAAATGACTGACCTTCATTCTCCTATTTCTTAAATTCACATCTACAGATGTTTCATTCTTCCAAATGACACTATTCACTGTGAGAGGGAGCTGTACCAGTCTGCCAGAGCCTGGAAGGACCACAAGGCTTACATTGACAAGGAGGTAGGAGGTATTTTAGAATCTCTGTGAAGTCTTTTCTCTGCTACCTTTTCAAAGAATAATTCTGACTCAGAAATATTCTCTGCAGATTGAAGCTCTCCAAGACAAAATTAAGAATTTGAGGGAAGTTAGAGGACACCTAAAAAGAAGAAAACCAGATGAATGTGACTGTAGTAAACAGAGGTAACAGAAGTGGCACTAAATACTGAATGCTACACTGATTTCTAAGGCTTATGCATTTTCCAGGGGTTTTGAGATGAAAAATAAAAACCCAAAGCTTTATTGATATTTATAACCATTGTAGGCCCTTATTTTAGTTAGATATAAGTAGAAGCTCCTGTGAACCACAAGAAGATTAATTTTAACATTTTAAGATTAAATATGTTTGTATTCTACTACTATGTTTAAATCCTGCTGTAGTTCTGCTATAAGCTAGCAGAGGATCACACAGATATAGCATTCTTAAATGAAGTGACAATTGTAAGTCATTCTGTCTAGTTCCTTAAGAAAATGTCAACGATAGTATATTTCTGTTTTGGTTTTGTGTTGAAAATAGTTTCATGACTTAATAATTCCTAATAATTTTCCCTGTAGCTATTACAACAAGGAGAAAGGGGTAAAGACCCAAGAGAAACTCAAGAGTCACCTTCATCCCTTCAAGTAAGATTGTTATTAACCTCTCATTCTCACAGTTGGCTTTTTGGTGACTAGAGAAATATAGTTTTATGGATTTGGGTTTTTTTTTTATTTGGGTTTTGTTGGGTATTTTGTGGAGAGAGGAAGGGAGGAGGTGAGGGAAAGAAAAGGTCACATGTAGCAAGCTATAACAAGAAACATTCAGTAGTTTTGGACCAACTTGTGAAAGTTTATGGATAATATTTCTTCAACCTAGTGATAGAAAAAGGATGAAAATAGTAATACCAGAAATGGATCAACATTTTTTTAAAAAGATCCAGTAAAACCTAAATGCAGCAGTGCATCTTTTCTCATGCATGCTGAAGGGAACACCTTGTCTTAAGAGCTGGGGAAGCTGAGCTAGAAGGTCACATTCTCATCCTTCCACCTTTATAAAAGCCAGAAAGATGTAAAATCTGCTAGTGCTGTTGGTAACCAAACAGAGACTATTAGTCAGGCATGCCCAACTTCCTCTCTGAACAGAGAAGCAGCACAGGAGGTGGATGGCAAACTGCAGCTGTTCAAAGAGAACCGGAGAAGGAAGAAGGAGCGGAAGGGGAAAAGGCGCCAGAAGAAGGGAGATGAGTGCAGCCTTCCTGGACTGACGTGTTTCACCCATGACAACAACCACTGGCAAACAGCACCGTTCTGGAACTGTGAGTCCTCATGCAGATGTGATCTAGGTTATGCTCTGCTGTTTTACTGGGTTTCTACTTCATGCAATCAGAACATTATTCTGACCTTTAATTCTGTCAAAAATGTCTGCACTTAAAAGGTCTACTTTAATTTTAATATTTTTATTTCGAAGTATATAATAAACAATTTGCTGTGAACAAAATGCAGATACTATCCCTTATTCATTCTTCCCATTACTCCTGTTTTTTATATGATAGTTTCAAAATCACAGCTGCACAGCACTTGTGTATATGAGCAAAATATTAGAGGTAAAAGCTGTTTTAAGTCTCTTTAAACTTCAGGGTATACAGATGACTATCCTATGGAGACATACTTCAACATTTCTCAGTATTCAGCATAACAAACAATACTTTTCTCATTTTTGATGGTGGAGAAAGAAAAGTGATTGAAAACTTAATTTTCAAAAATTTCAAGATCAGGTGATGATTAAGTTACAATATATTTGACTCCAAGGTGAATATTTGCTAAGAACAACTTTTCATTTGGAGAAAAAAATTGACTTCTAGTGATAATCTGTTCTGCTTGTACTAGGACTTCTGCTAATATGTCTTTTACATTTTAAAATGTTCCTAAAGTAGTCATATGCATTATTTTTGTTTTAAAGACTGCAGTTACATTGGCTAATTACTTTTTAACTGTGACGTAACAAAAAGTTATGAAAAGAGTTCTCATATTGCTGTATGTTCTGGCAATGCTCCAGCAACAGTCATGGGGTAGAAAAAATCTCCTTTTGGCATAGTCCAGAATTTAAGGAAGAACTAATGAATTATAATACCATTACTATTAAGTCTGTTCAAAACATTGATAACTGTTCACAGCTAGTCACAGTACCAAAATCTAAATAAATGTAAATAAAAATCTAAGGCAGTTCTAGTATTTTATTATTGAGATTAAAGGTACTAGTAGAAGAAAGAGAAGCATATTATTTTTTGCTGAAAACTAATAACTTGTTTCTTTAATTACAGTGGGCTCTTTCTGTGCTTGCACAAGCTCCAATAACAACACTTACTGGTGTTTGCGAACAGTTAATGACACCCACAATTTTCTCTTTTGTGAGTTTGCAACTGGCTTCTTGGAATATTTTGATATGAACACTGATCCTTATCAGGTAAACCCCTTTCCATGTTACAAAGTGTCATTCACCGGACTCCTCTGGGTTTTGTTTTAATTTTTGTTAACAAGTATCATTTCCCTTCCTTCCTCTCTTTCTCAGCTGACAAATACAGTTCACACAGTGGAAAGAGGCATTTTGAATCAGTTACACATCCAGCTGATGGAACTGCGAAGTTGTCAAGGTTACAAGCAGTGCAATCCGAGGCCAAAGGGACTTGAAACAGGTACAAGAGAAATAGTAGCGTTTATTTCCATTTTATTCATATTTTCTTCATCTACTTAAGTACTAATTATGTCCATAAGGTGTCACTCTCCTAAGTGTCGGTCTGAACAATTTGGAATTATCCATATACACCATCCTGCAGATCTGCATGACCAGGAAGCTTCTTTGCAAATCTGCACAGGTTATTCTTGACAGATATTGATGGCAAAAACCATCATTTGACAGAAATGCTGCAGAAGGATATCATTATTGGAGTTAATCAATAACAGCTGCATGCAGATCTCCACAGCCATAACTCTTTTCTCTGTTGCAGGGTTTATTTCATTAGTTTTTGCCTCCCAGTATCAGGTGAGGTATAAAATCCTGTGTTTATTTCAAATGCTGTCTGCCTATGTGAACAACTTCAAGTTCCATACCACAACTGAGACTTAACATTGCGAGCTTCTAATCAGCAGTAGTCTCCTTCATTTTTGAAGAAAACAATATTTCTTTACAAGAGTCTCTGAGTACAAAAATAGCTTGTATTTTTACATCATTTCCCTGTAATTCATTGCACTTAACTTTGGTTGATTGAACATTATGGTTCCTTTTTTTTTTCACAGGAATAATTTGTTCTACGTAGTTTTTGGTGTTGCATCCTTGTATCTCTTTCTACATCTACAAATGTTTCTCTTTTTTACAATATCTAATTGTTTGGAGGTGTTATTATTTTTTAAAACCAGTGGGTTTTCTGTTCTTTTATGTAAAACTTCCAGGAAATCTTTGTTGGACTGCAGCTCTGTCTTTATTTAACACAGTACATTTCTTTTTAGGAATTAGATGCTGTGCATGGGAAACTACATTTTGAATGGTTTTACAAGTTCTAAACACTAACAAAAGTTACTCTTGTATTTTCCTATATCAGGAAATAAAGATGGAGGAAGCTATGATCCACACAGGTATCCACACTTTTTTATTCTCCTCAGCAGCTTCTTTCCAAATAATTGCATGAGTCCAGTCCATTTCAACTAATGTCTGTATGCTGCCATGTTGCACACAGCATAGCTTTTGATGCATGCATTTTCTAACTACTCTACACTGAACCTGGCCATTGTTTTTTAGATCTATCATTCTGCATTTAACTTAGCTCATTGTCATAGCAAGACTTCATACAGCTCATATTTCATGCCTGTACTTCTTAGATGTTTGCCCAAGGAAAATTACACAGAAAGAATCACCTCTTTTGGGTTGCTCTCATGTTATCATGTTGATTTTGGATGGGTTGGAGGTGTTTTTCTGGTTTTACTTAGTAAGTCTTCACAGCTGCTTTTTAAATGTAAACCAAATATGCTTAAAAGATTTTCTGAGTTACAAAGAACCTAATCAAACCTATGGAAGCAAAGCAAAATCTTCTCACTGGCTTTAGGAAATGTTGGCAGATACTGCTTAGGCAAAAGCAGTGCTCAATATGCACAGCCTGTGCTCAGAAGCCAGCAGGAGACTGTTCAATATAAGTGTGGCAGAAAGATGAGGCTCCTTTGGGCTGGGACCAGATCAGACTAGCATGAAATTAAATTTCTTAAAAAGGTTGTATTATTTGAATTGAGCAAAGGCACCTGGTGAGGTTTCTAATATCTAATGCTTGAACCTGAGGAATACATGACAGACAGCTCTTTGAAAGAATATTTTTCTGTTTAAAAGTATGCTTATTTTATCTACATGTTTATCATGCAGAGCCCCCTGTCTCCTGGTGGACAAACCAGTCAAACATAGAGCAAAAACCTGAAGAGACTGTAAAAACTGCAGGTCTAAACAGTACTGCACTTGCTGTCCATTGAGCAGTACTTGTCCTCAGGGTGAAAAACAGATTAACATCTGTGAAGTGTCATATTTAAACTGGACTCCATTTCACAGTTTATCAGTTTTATACATTTTCATCTCTATGCACTTTGGAGGAGTAGCTTCTTATATACATTGCTCACTTGAAAAGTAAACAAGGGAGCCCAAGGGGTATAAAAGACTACATAAAAACTTTTTTATAGGTTTCTGAAAAGAACCTTGTCATTAGTTTCCAGCAGTCAGACAACAATTAAGCTAATGTATTTCAATGTATAGACCTCCAATTTAAGCAGCTAGATTTTCTTTAGCAGCCAATTTTGTGTCTTCTCAACAGAGTAGTTTTGGGAACTAAGAAAATTATAAGCTTCCATTTATATCCCACTGTTTGCATTGCTCATTACAGCCTGGTGGGAACTGGTTACTACAATGATAGAAAGTAATCCCTGTAATTATGCTTTTAAGTCTTCATTAGAAGCCATCCGTGCAAGTAAGCATTTCTCATTTTAACTACAGATCTAACAGAAATGGCATCTTTGAATTGTAGGATTGCATGAAATAGTAGAGCACACAGGATTAATCTTTAAATTAAATCTTCCTACACTGTTTAGTAACAAAACATTTTAACTTCTGATGCCAAAGAACATACAATAAACATTTTGCTACTGTGATAAATAGCAGGTATAATATAACACAAGCAATATTGCTCTGTGCCATGACATTTCAGACACCCAGTTTCTCAATTTACACAGATGTCTGGGTTCAAAATATTGGTTCAAGCCCCATCTTGGTGGAATATGTTTTTCTTTTCTTAAACAAAAAAACAAACAAACAAAAATTAAATGAACAAACCTCATTTATCAGGAATCCTTAAAATGATCTACTAGAGGATCCTTCTCTTGCTGTCTGCAGAGAAACAAATGGAATAACAATGGAAAATCATCTGAATTGCCCCTTAGGCTTCCTTCAGATCATGTAGATTCTCCACTCACACCTGTCTCCAGTTCAGAATACCCTGAGTTAATAAAGCAGTGCCTGTGTTGCAAGTGAAACACTGGTACAACAGGCCCATGTGGAAATAGCCAGTATAAGGGTGTGTGCTTTACACAAAGGGACAGGAGAAGAACCAGTGTCACCTCTGTCCTTTGATGGACAGTGTGGCTCTGCAGACACGGCTGATAACAGGATGTGTGAGCTGCACATTCCTCTCTCCTCTCCTACTTGTCTGAAGTTTTTCAAAGCCACCACGGATATGATTGTACCCCCTTGTCTTTAGTCTCAGAGGAGACATATTCAAATCTCTTATTAGTTTTGAGACAGCACAGGTACAGGTGGCATCACAGAGGACGCCAGGGTATGATAAATGAAGAGCAAAGCTTAACTAAAGCTTGATCTAAAAATGAACAAACAAAAAACAACAACAAAAAAAAAAACAGAGCAAGTTTTGATTTGCACATTTAGCAACAATTTTTTTCTCTTTTGGATCTATGTCATAGCTGAGAACTTCCAAAATGTTGGTCAATGAAACCACTGCTGTGCTGTTTCTCAAACGCAACTCACCTGCACTTTCCCATTTCACACCTATTTGTAACGAAATTTCTTGCAGGGGAAAAATCTCTTCTTTCCTCTCTTTTTCCCTCTCTTCTTCCCTCTGTATGCTTTGATTTTAGTGGGAAACTTTTCACTGCAAGTTGTGGAATTTAAATGTGAGGTAACTTGCTCAGTCGACCAAAACAGCTCTAGGACCTTAAGACTTTGCTTTCCTATTTGTTTAACCTGTATGAATACAAGTTATCTCTGTCTTCAAACAAGCTATTTTCCTCTGCTTGACACAAAGATCATGGAACAATTCCCAGTGCCTTCCCAGCTGTGAAATTTCTCTGAGACTGCAGAAATAGTGCCACATTTAGAGGGCAAAAAATAGATCCAGAGTGAAAGGCTATGTAGCTCTGACTCAGACTTTCAGCTATTTTGTAGGAACTCAGTAAACTCTTTGCTATTCTTGCTTCTGTGCAGCACAGACCATTGCCCTGCTGCTGAGGCTTCTCAGAAGCCCTATTCTTCTTCACTGGTCCCCAGACTTCCCCACAGCCCAACTCCAGCTCAACCCTCTGTCCCACAACTGGGGCATGGGAGCAGAGTCTAGGACCAACGGCACCTTTCTGGCTCCTGCTTTGCCACTCCACTGCCCTGGTCTGTCCCCAGCCCTGTCACCAGTCAAACAGCATTGCTTCTGTTTCAGTTTCTGCCATAACGTACCAACCCACTTTACTGTTCCTACAGCAGTTTGTTTTCCTATACAGGCTCTGATGTGACCAAAAAAAAAAGAAAAGAAAAAAAAAACCAAACTACCAATAGAAATAATAACAGAAAAATTTTAATACTGTGGCATTTGCAGTGTGGTTGATATGTTAGAGGGTTTGGTGACTAAATTCCTTGAAAAACTAGCCACTTTCCCCCCCACCCTCAATGTTTTCTAGGGCCCTTTATGCATCTCAGCACCGGAATAGTAAATCTTCTTTCTTGATACCTCTGTGGTATTTAATTATCTTTTGTTTCAGGAAACAAATTACCCATAATTTGACTTACGAAGGTGGCTCTCATGTGGCCATGCCATGATTTCATTTCTCTTGTCTGCTTCAGGAAAAAAAGAAGGAAGATGCTCTGTCATAGCTGTTGTACCAAATCAAAAAAGCTTGTGTTTCTTCCTGGAACAGGAAGATTATCAAATATTTACAAAAAAAAAAATCTAAAATTTGATACTAAAAAAATAAAATATTCAAATTTTATGCTGTAAAATATTTGCAATTGCATGAAGTTAAAAGAAAAATCAGTTAAGAGCAAAGATTCAGGTGTTTTCAAATAAGAAAAGTGATCTCCTTCTAGTGGGAGCAGAATAAGGCCCTGCATTGTAAGAAAATCTCAAGGGTTTTTTCTGACCATAATGGTATTTTTCTGACTTTTCATATGATAGACTAAATACTGGAGAAATACTTTTGCTGTGAAATCCCAAGCTAGTAGGAAGCAAAGAATGTCATCTATGATAGACAGAAGTTTTATCTTCTGTTCTGCTTGAATAATGAGAAAGAGCAACTTAAAATACAAACAAGTTAATGGAGGTGCCAGGAAACATCTGTAGGGATGAAGGGCTCAACACAGATGGGGATTTGAGCTCAGTTCATACTGTTGGACTGCAGCCACTTGAACTTCTAAAGTAATTGCTACTAGCCTACCTGCCTGTACAATTTGCAGGAAGAGAACAAATCATTATTAGTGAATTAATTACTAAAGATTTCCTGCAATATCATTTGTAAGGACAAAATTGTCAATTTCTCTGACAGAAATTTACATTGCTTGATTCGTTTTTCCTTGTAGACCAGTTTGTTGATAAAATGTTTTCAGTGAATCCAGTCTGCCCAGTGAATTAAATAAAATACTGCTATTCAGTGTTACATTTCAGTATAAAATGGGCTTCACACCACAGCTGATAATCTGAGTCACCATAGTTACTGTAGCAAGATTTTTTAATATTTTGGAAATGGGTTTCTTTTGTGTCTTTGCATTTTTTGGCTGTGATCAATAAAAAATGCAGCTCCATTGTTATTTATCAACTCATATCTATGCCCTTTATGCAGACTTATTATTTGAAAAGGCTGTTAGATATTTTCTTTGAAAGCTTTTTTTTAGAAAACAAAACCTTAAGATGATAGTCTGTGGATATATTAACACTATTTTACAAAGTGATGCAGTCCTATAAATGAATTCACATCAATTTTTTACAGCTTTTATTTCCCCTAATTGCTCCATGTAAACTAATGTTTAGAAAATAATTAAAACCACCTTTGGCTATCATTTATTAAATAAAATGCATCTGGTTAGTTTTTTGACCATATTTCTTAAGCAACATAAAAACAAAATTCACGTGGGCATTGAAGTTCAGGTCACCAATGGCTTTCAGAGTTAGTCTCATCTTTTATACTGAACCATGATTATTTTTGCCTTTTTCTTTTATATACCTTTTGTATAGTCTCTGTATTCTTAGCATATATATTAGTAGTTTTTAGCCTGATATTGTAGCTGATATTGTAGCCTAGTTCTGGGATTCTGCCAGGCAGGGAGACCAAACATCCTCAGAGGGAGGCCAGAAGCCCTTACACTATTTTGGTTCTCTGTAGAAACCAAGGTTGCAACCTTCTCTCTCGAACATATTTTGTAATCAGGGTTCAAGCCACATCTGAGGGGGGGATACTTTAGAATAGGGAGATGTCACACCATTTATTAAAGCTTCTTATTGGGGGATCCTTGTCAGATATGCTAATTTGCAAGGTCTATAAAAATTGTATATGCATTATATGAGGTGTGCATTTCAGTGTTTCTCACCTTGATGAACTGTGCACCATAAGGAGTCTTATATCAAATACTAAGGTAAAACCCTTTTAACCCTTTAACCGTGTCTGGCTCATAATTCTAGGACCAGAAAAAGGCGTCAATACTTTATACTTGTTTGGTTACTGCATATTTTGCTGGAGTGCTCAGGAAAGGCAAATGGATTATTTGTGTATTGAAACACCTTTCCTGCCTTGAAATAAAAGAGGAAAGACTTATCCCTGCATGCCATCACAAAGCCCCATTAGACCAGATTTTGTTTTTTTTTCACTCGGCCCAAGGATGTAGTAGGAGACAGGGGGTTCTTGCGGTGAGTTCAGCAGGAGCTGTGGACATATCCAAGGCCAGACCCATTCCTCTGATGGCAGAAGAGGTGGAGTGTCTCACACTTTGAGCTGCCTGCTTTATGAACAGTGGTGCTTCCAAGCCAATTGAAGCAGAAACACACATGGAAGCTTTGCTTGCACTTTTAATAGTGTTCACCAGTAGGCCTTATTCTTTCTTTCAACAGAGGACAGTTATGGGATGGATGGGAAGGCTAAGCTGCCCAGTTTCACTGGCGACATTGACTGGCAAGGACTGGAAGACTTGTACAGTGTGAATGAAAGTGTATACGAATACAGACACAACTTTAGACTTAGTCTGGCTGACTGGACTAATTACTTGAAGGATGTAGATAGAATGTTTGCACTGCTGAACAGTTACTACCAGCAAAATAAAACAGACAAGGATAACACTTCTCGAAGCAACGGGGATGGGGACGAATCATCCACGCTGTTCACCTTGGTGGAAATGAGTTCTGCTGAGGAGTCCAGCGGCCTGACTGCAGAAGAGTTGCAGCTTATTGTGCCAACAGACTTTGCAGCCCTTGCTTTGAGCATGGTGAATTTGAGTCAGGAGAGGAAACTTGAATTAAACAATGATATTCCTGAGAAAAGTAGTTTGAATGATGCACACTGGAGAAATAGTCATCAAGCTGAAATATGGATGGAGGATAAAGAATCGGACCATTATGATATGGATTTCAGTGGAAACGGTTTGATAGAGTTGGAGTCCCGGCATAGCTTTATGTTACAGCCCATCAGCATTCCTCAAAAAGACACTCATCAGGACAGTGACACTGTGGAAGATATATTTGAAGATCAAATGTATCTTCCCATGAGGTCTGATGAACCCTTCGTTCATCAGACTGTAAACATATCTATTAGGGATTTACCTGTCAGTACCCAGGAAGTGGGAACTTTCTTTAAAAAAAGTGAACAGAGTCTTGCAGGAGAAAGTTCACAAATCCTAAATGCAGAAGGCAGTGCCTCAGCTCCACTCTCCTTGGATTAGATCAAGTTGTAAACCGTTAAATAAGTTCTACTTTCTCTTATTAGCAAACTAATAAAGGTAATCACGACAACTGACATTCCATGTTTATTGTAGATATGTTTTGCAGCTAAATTGAGCCCAACTCAGTATTTGTCTCTGTGCATTTTTTTTATTCACATGCACATGCTTTCACTGTAATTCTCCACACTGAGAAGAAAGATTTCCAGTTTTTCATTAAAAGCAACAGTGTTAACTTTCAAATGCAGTAGCACATTCTCTGAAAGCTAAAAATTATTTCTTTGAAGAGGATGTTTAATTACTTTCTCTGCTTTCAAATGATCCCACTGTGAATGAGTGTTTCAGTTCACCCAATATGCCTGAAAAATGTCTTTTTCATCAATTATTTTAACTACTGGCAATTCCTCATGTCACGCTTTCAAGTAAAATGCACTTTTAAAATCTGTATGCCATACCATTTATGCATTTAATACCTTCCTAGTTTGCTCGTTGTCTTATGAAATTGTGAAATCAATAAATAGACTGACCTGAAAGAGGTAAACAGCATGGATTGTGGAAACAGATTCTTTGAATATTATTTTAGCAAAAATATTGCATGTTTTTGTTACTTTAATTAAATTTACTCTCAGAAAGGTATGGCTAATGATTGTTAACTGTAGAAGGATTTGTTTAAATTGGATTGTTTCCCTATATGTTGATGCTGTCAGTATTAAAATTCCATTAATTTTTTTGACCTTTTTTTTTTTGCTGATACTTGTAGAAAGGTTTACATCAATACATAAATGCTTTTGTCATCCCACCTGATTTTTATTACTCTGAACAATATCTTGAAAGCATTATTGTAATTTTGAGTCTGAAATTCTTTTGTTTTTGTTTTGAACAGGCATTAAAGGGAATGATAAAATCATGTTAGATTTCCATTATTTTAGACACAAAAGGCACATGAGGGTAAGAAATAGTAGTTTAGTAATAATTTTTGTTGTTGTATTCTAAATTTTTTCTTGAACTTTACCAAGCATTAAATTTTATGAAGTATAATACAAAAATGAATTTGAAAAATCTGTATTACTCAAAACTTAATATTTTCCCTTGATTTTTTATAAATTTCTAAATAATTATCACAACAACAACAAAAGAGAATTACCTCAAACAGATGTATTTCCATAGTGTCCAACTCACAGGTGCGTTTCCTACCTGTTACATGTTTAGTATAGTGAATATTTTTTGCCTATTGCAAGCACTGCAGGTTAAGCTTACATTCATTACATTGTATTTTAAGTTGAAACTTTTTTAAAAGGAGATTGTTTTAGTAGGGTTTTAATAATTTTAAGAAGCAGTCTTTTTGATGGACTTTGTAAATATGTTAAAATTACTAGTTCTTTATCTGATGTATGTGTCATGGGCTGATTGATAGAAAAACGTATTTATGGTCATGAATGATGCTATTTGTACATAGGTTTTAAGTTACTAGGATACAAACTGTGTTTTTAAATCTTGTATAATATTTCTGTGATACTTTTATAGTACAATTCTGGCTTCGGGAAAGTCTAGAAGCAATATTTCTTGAAATAAAAAGTGTTTTACTTTACCTGTTTCAGAGAATTCCAGGTGATCCAGTTTTCCTCCTGATTAAGTTTTATTTCAAGAATATGTTAACAGTTTCAGCTTTAAGAATCCATCCACATTAAAAATGACAGGTAACAAAGTAACACACAACATTCTATTAGTTATCAATTATTCCTGGAGATGTGAGTAATATTTTTTTTTGTTTAAGACATGCTGTGATTTTAATTTTTTTTAATTCCAAATTCATCCAATCCTTTCTTCCTTGAACTCCATGCACTGAGCTGCACAACCAGCAGTTCCCAGAAGTAATGCAATGTTTCATGGAGCCAGGTCTTGCTTTGCTGCTTTCTCTCCTCCCTGCACAGCTCTCCCTGTGACAGCGAAGCACTGCAGACCAGACACAGAGGGCTTACAAAGAGCGAGCCACAGATCTCTGGTCAGGAGTTGTGTCCCCTTGTACAAGAGTCAGCGGGAAAGAGAATTTGGCTTTCAAAGTAAACTCTCTTAGTTGCACTCTCTGTTTGTAAGATTAACTTCATACCTAAACTCAGCCTCTGAATCTGTTCTTCTTGAGCTCTTCTTTCTTTTACAAAGTCCTCCAACACTGATGCTCCTGCAAACATGAAGTTACAGCTGATGTTTATGGGGATCAGGAAGGGGGATGGATCCAAGTGGTCAAAAAGCAGTCATTGCAATGCCAGATAGAGTCCTGAGAGAAGTCTACCCTGAAAGAACAGTAGCAAGCACAGGATGTATTTCAAAGCAGGGTGAGGAGCAGGCTGAGCCAGTGAGTTTGAGAGGACTTGAAATAAAAGCAAACTGAAGCAAAGTCCCACACAACCATCTCTTGTATCTCTGTGCAGGGAATTATCCAGCACTAACAATATGCCCTACATTCTTTGAAAGTACAGTTCTTTGAAAGAGCCAAGCAAGGTGCTTTCTCTCTTAAACCTTGGGTAGAGATAGAGAAGGAAATGGTGCAGCAGTGTGGTCCATCCATTCCCCCCACCTGTCCTTCCTCCTAGGGCTTAAAGGACTCACTCAGGAAATGGGAGAGAGCATCTTATTAGTTTGAAAGTTGTCTACCTTCCACCTTCTATGACAGTACTCAGTTTTCTGAACTATCAGAAGTTTAGACAGTGCCCTGTCTTCTAAACTAGGTGGCAACTTTTTTTACAGGTCTCTTACAGGAGTGTGAAGGAAAGAAAGCATAAAGGACACTGTAGGCAAAAGGTACAGGGAGCAATGAGCTCTGATCCTTGCTCTCTTGGAAATGTACATCAAATATAAAACTAAACCAAGTTAAAAGAGGCCAAAATCTGTCATATCTCTAAGTATGCACCCTAAGCAATGTGTTGCTGTCCCCATATGTTTTGCATTTCTTTCTCCACAGTAGTTCTTGTCCCATAGCTGAGGCAGTGAAGTCCATGAGTGGGGCATGGTGTGACTGCCGGGAAACTTTTACAGGCAGTTGCAGGCTCAGGAGTGAAACAAGTGCCTAAATCTGACTTTGTTGGCAAGTGCTCCTCACAGCAGGCAAGGGGATAGCCATGGGGAGGATCTTTGTGGATTTTTCTGAGCCGCAGAGCAGTGGCAGGTGTACCTAATCTAAAAGGCAGTACACAGTTCATTACTTCCTGGTGCTGGACAGGAAGAATTTTAAAACTTGCACATTTTTGGGAGGTAGCAATGTTACATGAAAAGTTTCATCTGGAATTTAAAATAAGGCAGCTAGTATTGCCCTCACATCTTGGACAGTGTGAGACACTTTCTGAGACCTCCTAGCTACTGAAATCACTGAAGAAAAGCAAAAATGTGTAGTACCAACCCCCCATCATGGGCAGGGACATGACTTAGAGATGCTATGAGTAGGTGAATCCTGTTGCTCCTGAGGTAAATGCACACTAGCAGCTTTGCAAAAAACAAACGTTTGGATCAGAGCATTGCTCTGGAGTTCAGCCACCTTTTATGACAGTTAAGGGAAAGTATTTTAGAGTGCAGGTCTGAGCACAGACCACCCCAACTCTCCCAACAAAAATCCCTTGAGATGCCTGCAGCTGCCTACATTGGAAGTCACACAAGCACAGTCGGAGAAGATCTCTGTACAACCGTCAAGGCTGAGAAGCCAAGAGGTGCAACATCCCTGTCGAAGGAAGATCTACCCAGGACTAGACTTGGGCCCTGAGCAGCCGTGGGTGCCGGGTGCCTGGCATGTGTGATGATGTAACAAAACTTCTCCCTTTAGTTTCAGCAAAACCCAATCCTGTTCGTGTGCCCTGACATCATTTTTCAATGAGAACCGATGTGCTGTCAACGGGGTACAAGGCAGAGTCATTTCAGGAATGATGTGTCACACCTGAGGGGATGCAGTCACAGCCTGAACTGCCTGGAGGACGCTCCGAGCCACTCGGGCAGCAGGTGTCAGTGCAGAGCCACGCACAAGCGCCTCTCCTGGCGCCCGCATCCCTCCCGGTGCTTCCAGCCACTGCCGAGGGCTGCGTCTATTCAGTCTTCCGCCAGCAACGGTACCTGAGATGTGCTACAAATCCACTAATTTCATCCACTTTCCTTGGTTTAACAGCTTTGTTCTTGGACAGTGGCGGCATGCAGGGGGATCTGAAAGATGCTTGTGTAATTATATGTATTGGAAATGAAAACATATAAGTCTTACTTTGAACTTGGAAATCAGAGAGGATCTGGACCAAATCAACACACGTGATATGCTATTTTTTATTTCCAAGTATCAAGTATTCAAGAGTTTGTTTTGTAAACACATGTTTACAACAGATGCTGACAGTAGATTTCATTAAATCATGGGTTATACAACTTTAAAATTATTCTAAGCTCTGTTGAGAAATAAATATCAATTTAAAAAAACCATACAGAAGCCTACAGTATGCAAAAATAACCAGCATAAACCAATTATTCTCTTTTTACCACAGCACAGCACCCACACACTCATACGGTCAGACATACTCTACAAATCTCCTTAATACTCTACACATTTGCTTAATAGTGAGTTTTTTTAAAACTAAACAGTTACAGGCAGTGTGCCCACTCCATGCTCCTACAATACTACCCAGACTTTGCTGTTCTGCACAAATCATTTGGTAGAGGTATGCATTGCAGCCAGGGGCCAAACTCCCATGTGCCCAGCTAGTGAAAAGAGCAGGTCTTTTCTCAGGAAAGCCTCCACTCAACTGTGGAGCTGACTGACACAGAATTTTCTTTTTTTTTTTTACTGAGATTCAGCTTTGGATCATTTCGTACTTTTTTGTTTTGAAATTTCCCTCTATATTTTCAAATATGAAGTTTGCTACAGAGGCAAAATTTCTGCCCTGTCAGAAGTGTGATTACTGCTATTAGTGCTTTCAGTGCATGAGCAGCCCAGGCACAATAACACAAAAAAATTATGGTTCAGAATTCAAAATGGAAGGGAAAAAAAAATTTGTCTTCAAGATTTTAAAACCAAACCCCTCAGTCAACCAGATCTGGCCTTTTTTCATTCCTAGAGATAGAATTTACTTTTATTCTACCTCTCTCCTGGTATTCTACGAAAGAACATTCATATTTCAGATCTCAATTCTCATTTTTAATTCAAACACTTACATTGCTTGGTTAAGTGGTTCCAGAATTTAGCCCGGTGTTTCTTATCATTACTATAGAATTTATTTTTAGCCCCTGCTTAAGCAAAGCAACTAAATAAAGTAACATACTACAGCAGGCTGAATACATTCTACATGAAACTTCTGTGGTCTGTGTAGCTTTTACTTTACCTATTAGTTCTGGGCCAAATCCTACACTGGCTCCTGAAATTACTTGCCTACACAAGAGCTAGGTAGGAATTGGCCCACCAGGAATTACAAACACTGTCTTTGTCAGAGCAGTCCAGACTTCAGGAACAGAAACACATGCAGTTGCATCATTGACATGCCTTGAATATGTCATTTAAGTCATAGTGAATATATCATAAAATACTTCAGTACCTATTAGCACCAGTGTTATTTAGTCATTTGTCCAGAGATTATCAAGCTGTCTCACCCTGCCTCAAGGTGAAAAACGTTTTGGATGCTTTTTGTAGCCCTTCATTAATTCTACAGCTTTTCATCTATTCTATACAATGAACAAAAAAGTTGTTGTAGGATAACATTGTGACAACTGGTTTGAGATTGAAAAAACAAAAAAATACAGTACACACAATGGATAACGCAATAATTAGAAGAGTAGAATGGAACCTCGATAAATAAGCATCTATTCTGTAACACTTGAAGTCAAGAAAACTTTGGAGCTACTTTGAAATTGCAGAGCTATGTCTGTGTTTAAAAGGCTGTATTAATAAAAAAACAGCTTAACTGAAGGACTGATAGGGTAACTGCTAAAGTTATTAACTGTAGTTATTAACTGTAGTTTAATATAATGGATACAGCCACAGGATACAGGTAGTGTTAACCTTCCTCCTTAATTTATGCAATAAATTATGAGGAAAATATTAAAAAATTTCCTTCCTGAGGATCAGTTAGGCTTTCAAACCTTTGGCCACAAAGTAACATGTATTAAAGATATTCAGTGTAAAGGAGACAAATCATGTGCACCCTGGCCATACCTTGTCCTCACACTGAAGGTTCCACATCCCTAACCTGTGACAATGTTTACATGTACTCTTTTCGAACTGTTCTTTGTCAAACAAGACATTAAAAGAAAAAATAAGAAAGCCCTAATTCCGTACCAAAGAGTAAGTCTACCACCATGATTGTTGACTGCCCTTTTTCTAAGCACTCTAAAATTATGAAAGTGTCCAAAAAATCAAGTCCAGTATGTGAAGAACCTGAAATGTGCTGATTACAGGTTTAATCTAAAAGTGGCAAACACTTTGTTCAAAGCAATGATGATGCAGATTGCAGTCCAGGTAGATCTCTGTTACCAGGTGTTTTAAGCCCCTGGACAGCAAACAGTTGGATGGCTTCAGCTGGGCGAACCCAGATTCTGAAGCATGCAGCATGGCATCTCCTGAGCCATTGCAGAACACACATTATTGAGAAAACAGGAAAAGAGAAACTTGTTTAGGAAGTTTTTTGTCTTTGATCTCCAAAAATAGTAGTAATAAAACCCGTGAATAGAGTATAAAAGCTAAACAAGCACTTGATATTCCCTATTTCACACACACTTGCTAAAGCACCAGCTTGTTAATTTCCAACCCAAGGTATGGCCAAGTTCTTCAGCCTTAACATTGGACTGGTGGGGCTGAGAACCTGGCACCAAAATAGCAGTAAGACACTTTGGACCTCTTTATCATCAGTTTTATGTCAATATAACACCATGAAGAGCTGTGGTATCACATGCACAGAAAAGTGTAGTAAGGCAGCAATTATTCAGGCATTCTGGGGGAAAACCAGCATGAACAGCGCAGAAGGTGCTGACCCCTGTCCCAGACAGGCTCTCTGGAGTTCCACTGAGCAGGCAGTGCTCTGCTCCCTTTGAGCGGGACACTGACAATTTGTCATCTGAACCTCCAGGTCCAAATCCCATGAAAGGGCACAATTAGAGTCTACAGCATCACTTGAGCAATTTCATTGGCTCTAAGGTCAGAAAGATGTCTTTATTTCATCTATCTCCCCATGTAGCACACAGGTTTCCAGCCAGAAATTCATAAAATAAGTAAATGGCAGGAAGAGCTAGAATGGATGAATCTTAGACTATGTCCACAAAATATTTTGAATTTTAATTCTATTTGAAAATGACAACTCTCCTTCATTGTCAGATATATAAGTAGCCACACCTGAATGCCACAGGAGAGTACTCAAGTGCTACTCTGTGCTATTCTGGTTACAATTATCACTGAATCCATGGGGGGGTAAACTCACCATGGAAACACTCTTTGGATAAAGGAATTTCTTTTTGAATGCAGACATGATTCAGTCCCATACTTATCTATGTGCATTATTTTTAAGTGCATTACCTAAGTATATAAATTTATCCACATATTTATGTGTTCTGCTGGATCAGAGCCATAATGAATGAATAGCTAATACTACAAATTCATAAGCAATATTTTAAAAAACGTATTTTTGAAAACACTATTTTCAAGTGCTTGTAATTAATTTAGGACCTTTCAAATGTACATTTCTAATACCTAGTAGGAGATTTGTGCCCCTACTCCACTTACATGACAGCAAGTTCTGAAGAACTGCGTGTTACTATATGCACTTTTAAAGTTACATAGGCTGCCCAAAGAACTGAAAGTTTCCAAACAAATATAAATTGCATCATGATATTCAAAGTTTCTTGCATCTGCTCACACTGTACTAAAGGATAGAAAACGTCATCAGTTCCAAATTAAACCATATTATATCCAGTGTGCTCACGGGGAAGAAGGGGGCTTTTGCCTAAAACTGGAAACAGAGTCGCACTCTGCCAATTGTTCCAGCCACGGAAAGATCTACAAATTATCTCCTGAGGGTGCTGCATTCATAAGCACTGAAGGCAACAGCTGCATCCATTCTGAAGTTTTCTCCCTTTTGAGGAAACAAGAGTGAATGGGAGGCTTAACAGGGACAATTAACCTGTTCACTCAAGTCCAAGAATTTGGGCTACTTCTTCTCTCATGTTCCTCACTCTAAATCAGGACTAGGTTGTGTAAGAGGGAGTTAGTCTGTCCCTAGGAGGGCATGATGGCACTTTGGCCATCACCAGATGTTGTTGTTCCATATCATCACTGGCTGGTAAGCTGCAGGCATGTGCCTTGGGTTGGATACCGATAGCAGCCTGTGGGTGAGCAGGGCAGGACTCCTGCTTTACCTTTTCTTGTACTCACTGCTACCAAACCTTTCGTGTTTTGGAGTAGAGAGGGAAGGTGGCAAAAATTACAACTTAATGGAATTTTTTATTCTGTGGTGAGAGGATCTCACAGTAGGAAGAGAGCATGGGCCCCTCCACTGGATGACAGGCAAAGTTCTAAGTTCCTGTGAAGTTGGTTTAGCACCATGTCTCAACCATGACTACTGCTAGGGATGCACTCAATGCCTCTGGCAATTCTGCTTCCTCCAGCAATGACAGCCTCAGAAAATAGTGTTTGTTCAGCAGGTCTCAGTCCATATATTAATCAATGACAATGCTGGAATTGACATTTCTAAGAAGTTAATGTGTTTCCCCTGCATACCTTTATTGGCTTAGTTTAGACTATTATAGCTTACTCACAAGAAACTCTCCTTCAGGAATCAATCAAAAACTGGCCAGAATCTGGGTTTTCTTTTAGAGGACACTGACTTAATTGATTTGACAGAAATTTATTCATACTGCCAAAATTATCTATATCCAATAACAGAACAAATTTGTTTGAAAAATAAGGAATTACAATTTGTTTCACTTATAATTCTCAAAGAAAAATTAAAACTAAAATTTAATTAAAAATTAAAATTGAAAGTATGTAAAGAAGGCTTTTTCAGTATTTCCAATGTTAACATTTTTCCTTCTACATTCCACCTTCTCAACCGTGCAGAAAATATGAATGTTTTTAAAGCTGAAGGGTCAGGATATCCTAAAAAATAAATAGTCTCCATTGCAACAAGCTCTGAATTCCCTTGAAAGCTCAGAAGCAGCAGCAGCAGTTGCAGAAGTGTCACTTTTATCACTCTCATTCTTTGGTATCGGTGCCATTAGTTCCTGACAATCCTAATCTGCTCTCCCCTTGGTTTTTGTATGGAACAGAAGCACACAAGACATGAAATATAAAATATCAGGATAGATGATTAAATCTTCAGTCTTTTACAATTTCCTAAATGCTCTGTTTCTGAGGTATTTGAAAAGATTGTCGCTCTTCACTTCCCCCTGTGATGATTAAAACAGGGAAGTGATTAAAACGGACGAGTGTTGGGCTGCAATTACACTTTGTCCTACTACTTTGCCAATTTTTGCAATGGCAGAAAGTTCTTGGTGCAACAAGCATTTCAGACTAGAGCAATAGGAAACATTTTAACATCTATTCTGATCTCCTAGAACAAATATATATATATATATATCTATACCAAACACCTTTGAGTTTATTGTGAGGAAATTTATTTCTCGGGACAAGACATGTAGAAGCCAACACCTCGGGGAGTGTGTGCTGACTGAGCACATATTGTATCTGGTGGCTGCATAACAGGAAAAAACATACTCAGGCTTAACACAAAAAAGCTATTAATATGGACAGAACAGTAGGAACTGATCAAAACAATATTCCTCTGTGTTTGGGATAGAAAAATCTGAGTTTCCAGACAGAAAGAGTAAGAATTGTTACAAACTACATAAATGGACTGAGACATTCTGAAATAAGGAGCCCTGTGGGTAGTCCCATGTGCTGGTCAAGAGGATCGAGGTGATGACAAAAGGCAGTTGGCAAAGGCAGAGAGGGAGAGCTACTCTTCCCAGGACAACTCAATGGATGCCAAGCAAAGTACTGCCTTTGATTTCAAGGACTTGGTTCCATATAATATTTGATCAATACACATATTCTAAACTCAAAAATTAAATTAGGAATAACTCTGCTCAAAAATATGCAGAAGCTCTGCTTTTTCCTATTTATTTTCACACAAGTTCTCTACTCAGCAAAACCCAAACCAGACTGAATCCTCTTAAAAGACTGCTTTGAATTTTCTACACTTCTAAGACCTCCCCTGCAGGGTGCAATACAGCCTTCAATTCCTAGCATCCAACTGAAATAATTTTCTGCCCTTTGAGACATCATTAGTACCTCACAAGCATGGCACTACGAAGCCTCCAGAGCAAGAAATGAAATGCCAAGCACATTTGATTAGAAAGTCTCAGCATCTCCTGGGGAGAGAACACGTTACAGTAATTGGGAATAAGTAAAGGCCACATCACGTCCTGTGAGTCCATGCTTGTCGATAATTTCTAGTCTTAGCTCTACCTCTGGAAGGCCAAAGAGACAAACTCACCCTTTGCCTTCCCAGGAGCTTTCAGTGAAGTTGAGAAAAGGAAAGGCAGCCATGCGTGGGACAAACCACAGATCCAGGCCTGTCCCACCAGCCTGCCCAGCACCAGGTAGCTGAAGAGACAGAAGTGCGGCTGAAACAAGAAGGTCTGAGCCAGCCTTCCCTTCCCAGCTGTGTCAAGGTGCTCAACACCTTGGCGGTGCCAGGAGTGCAGGGAGAGCCTCCTAGCTGGCACCAGGGTGGGCAGGGAGAGCCTCCTAGCTGGCAGCAGGGCAGGCAGGCTGCTCACAGCCCTCTGGAGGGGTTCCTCTGCTCACTCCGGCAGCAGGCGGGAGCAGTGCCAGCCTGAACTCTGCTGCCGCTGGCTGCGAGGGACCCGCCAGGTCCCAGACACCAGACAAGGCCATTAGCTCTCCCTTGGGACTTTCCCACTGAAGCTGAACTAGACTGGCATGCAGTTCTGCAGGACAGTCAAACTTCCTATCAAGCTATAACCAGCTGTTTTCTTCTTCAGGAAAGTATGGATTTAGTGCTAGTAACAGCCATGCAAATAACATTGCAGAAATATGCACATACCTGCTCTGGTATGTGTGTATGATTCCTACATCTTAACGTTACTATAAACCAATACTGAAGTTTTTTACTTCAAACGTTACAGTTTCCTATATACTTTGTGAAGAATGACTACATCCCATCAAATGAAAATTAATGCACATTTTGACAGGATAAAGATGTTACAACTCAACATCTGCAAATGTTACCTGATGCATAACTCTTGTATGGCTTATGACATGTTATTAACAGTACTTTAAACATTATGTTATTTTTTAATTTAATGATTATGCCTGAAAATAGCCCCTTTCAAATTCAGTTGCAGTAATGTCTTTAAAAGCAAGCTTTAAACTTAATTTGCTGCACATACAATTATCCAAATAAGTTGCATAGTTTAAATAAGTTCAGTTGTGCTTTGTAGCAGAACTCACAGTAATTACTCATCTCTTAAAAATACAATTTGCGGATATGAAGTTGACAATACATTTAAGCATTTTTGTGAGTCTAGACATCAACAATATGAGTTTTTGTAACTCTTCCACTGACTTCTCCTGTTCATAACACCTCATCTTTACAATGATATTAGATCAGAGCATGGACATTTAATGGACACATCTGAAATAATTACAAACACAATTTTTAAAACTCCATTGTTGGAAGGGGAGAAATAAGAACTTGGGTTGGTTTGAGGTATCCAGCCCTCAGGAACGTATTATGGTTGTTTGCATCAAGCTTTGTTGGTTTTATCACATGTTACATTTAGATTAAAAATAGAAGGCACAGGTGTTTTACAAGGCGCCATAATTAAGTCAACCAACAAAACTAAGTATTACATTACCAAGCCAGGGGTCTATATCTCAACAGTGACTTCTTCCAATGCATTTTCATTTGAGGAATTTATTGCTTCTGAAAAAGGGCCGGGGTAGGTCTGTGCTAAGCAGTTCGTTCCTTGTGCCACACTGGTGTCTCCTCGGGAACTGAAGGTAGGGCAGGATCTAGTCCGTGCATAGTTTTGTTGGGGTCCAGCTTGTCCCACCATCTCACTCACAGTGTTCACCGGTGAAGCCCTCCAACTCTGTCTCTGCAGTTGTTCTTCCTTACACTTTATGGAATACCAGGCCAGGAAAATAAAAAAGAATCCCACAAACTTGAGAGCAGCTGCCAACCCAAAGTAGACAAAACGAAACGAGGTGACATCGTATTCCCAACAAGATCCTTGTATGCCGCAATCCTGTTGCCAAAGCATGCACGTGGTGTCAATAACAGCCCCAAAATAAATTGGAGTGGGAATGTAAGCTGAAACAAAAATAGCAAGAGAAATAATATGTGTTAGCACATTGTGGAAAACTTCTAAAGAAACTATATGCCTCAGCCAAAGAGTGTAGGTCAAACATTTTTAAGATTTCTACACTGCTGTTCTCACATGAAATGTAAAACATGGAAAACTGGTCAGCCAATCTTCCCATCAACACTACTTACCCTGCATGTGAAACCTACCACAAATAGGAGAGAATTCAAACAAAGAAGCCAATGCAGCAGCACCTTACAACAGGTACTTCAATCTGCTGCCCCCAGACAGCTCTTCTTGAGCTGCATGTCCCCCCCAAAAAAAATCCAATTTTGTTCTCAGGAAGTAAAATATGAAAGAAGGTGAAATACATAATCTCCATAGCATTACTTGTTGAACATCCTTTGCTCAGGAGCTGGGAAAGGTGCTGTTTTTAGATTAAGGAGAAAAAGCACCAAAGATCATAAGATGTTTTTGAAGATAGACATAAAAGTTAAGAACACTAAGATTATAAATTTCCTTTTTAACAGATCTTCCTAAGAAACAGACCTTAACTTCTAAGGCAGCTAAAAATGCAGCCAGTGCACTGAATGCTCCTGCTTTCTTCTGAAATACACCACCTTCAAGATGAGATTGAAACGTCCTTCCTCACACAAAACTTGAAGATGCAGCTCTATGGGCTTCTCTTGTTCTGCTTGAATAGACCTTGCTTGCTCTATTCATGTATTTCATAGCAGCTGAACATCTGGAGTGTTCTTTATGGGTAGGATTTTAGAAATTCAAGAGCTTTGAAAAATAAAGACTTTTAACATGTATCCTTTTTTCCTTTGAAACACTTCAAAGGCATTAATTAATATTAGAAGAAAGACATTAAGACATTAAGGCATTAAGTAACAAATACTTATTTTAAAAATTAAAAAAGCTATTTTTATTGCTGAAAGCAATAAAATTATTTAATATAATAAATATAAATATAAATATAAATATAAATATAAATATAAATATTAAATATAAATATAAATATAAATATAAATATAAATATAATATATATTATATTTAATAACTATTAATTTTTATATGCTATTGGAAACTGTAAAAATGTATCTTTCTGGGACAACAATGCTGTTCTGGAAAGTCAGTAACCAAAACCAGAAAATTAACCACATTTTCAGATGCAATGTTTTCAAAAGGTATTAATTTTAGATCCCTAATAACAGTTAGTGGAGCAATTAGTTGCAGATTTATGGAATTTTAATACTTTTATGGTGCATTTAAGCTGAACAGGGCCGTTATGAAAATGCTGAGCTATTGTAAGACTTACCAAGAGTTCTTAATAAAACAAACTGCATTCCTAGTGCAAAGGGCCGCTCCCCATCTTCCACAGACCTAGCAGGTGAAAAGAAAACTCCAGTAAAGAAACAGTCATAACCAGTAATCATCCTGGTACATTCTGGCTTTACCTCATGGCTTTTTTCTGAGCTATAGTAAATCTTTGTCTAAATTTCTTCTCTTTAGCTTCTACTATTGTTAACTCCTATTGTTGAGAAAAAAATACAGCCAGCCCCTCCTGACCCTGTTTAATCAAAATCTCAGTCACGCCTTTTGACCTTTCTTTACCTGTGTAAGGCCTGAAGAATTTGATCCAAACCCATTAAAGAAATTTAGAGAATCCACCTAAAATGTTTATGGCTTCTCATGATAGCCTTCTATTATTTCATATGTCTTAATTTATTTTTCTTAATATTTTTGAGATAAATTAGAATTAATGGATAACTAAATTGCTGAAAGCTGGATGCACTTTCTGAATTTAACAGATCTCTGTGTAGCATAAGCACTTTCGAGCTACTTCAGGAAAAATATCAGTACAAACATCTAAACAGTCTCTTTACATACCCTTTCAATTCAAATAATACAGTATTCCTTCCACTGGTTTCAAAGGAAAAATGCCAAGCTTACAAAGACTAAACACAAAGTAACAAGATTCCACATTGCAACTACAATTTTAATATATCAAAAATTATCTACTGATTTAAAAATTTTTTTAATTCTTAATCTAAAGGTCTTAAGATAGACAACTTCTAATGACATTGAAATACACCATAAAAGCACACAAAAATTTGCAGTCAAAGGGATGCAGCTGTAAAATCAAGTTTTGAAGTCAAGAAATTGAGAAACTGGAGAACCAACTTGGGGCACAGACCTTGGACCAATGCACTAAGTACAGTATGTGGTTTGGAACAGTAGGTGTCACTGTCCATGTGTGTGGGCCACCATTTTTTGTACTGAACATTACAAAACCCTGATGGAGATGTCCCTTATGTACCCCACTATTGTGAGGTTCACTGCAATACTGATGTTCATTTGCCTTTGCATAATTGCAATGCAAGAGCAACGTTTTTTTGTTAGTATTATTTTAGATGTGGAAAATCCAGAAACAGAAGGAATAAAGTCAGAAGTCTCTGAATTACAATGGTGCTGTGCACACAATAGTTGTGGCAAGGCTGAGCAGCTGGAATTCTGATGTGTCCTGCCCCGAGTTCCTGGTTTCAGTGACTTAACAGTGATCCTTACACCCATTCTGTGGATTTTTTGAAAAGCAAGCTGGAAGACAAAATTCCACAATGTGACACAGCACAGTCCTCCATGTGTCAGTAGCAGGGTCCTGCATAAACCTTAGCCACTTGAGCTGAGAAAATGACAGCAAGAGAGTGCTTGTCCTTGGAGGGGGTGAGACAAAGATTCCCGCCAGAGGGTTTCTCAGCTGTGCTCACAGCTGAGCCTAAGGATAGCAAAGCTAAGTCCTGACCTACCTCATATTTTCCAAGGTTCCGTGAGCTATTACAAAGACGTGCCAGTATTATTTTTATAGGGGGCTAATTGTGTTGCAGAGTATCAAAGTGAAGCTCTTAAGACAACACTACCAGAAGGAAAACCCACTTGGTTGGGAGGACCATTCTCACAGAAATAAAAGGCCCAAGACTGGTTTTAAAAAACACTCAATTTGAAGACAGATTTTACACAAAACCAGGACAAAAGGTGTGCCTATGTTAGCAATTAATGCAGCTGAACAGCTAGTGCTGAGACCTGACATGTACACCACAAGCACTTCAAGCATTTGTAGGGATTTACTTCAGATCAGCTCTAACCTGGTCTCATGGACAGGTGCCCATTTGCATCTGGATCATTTTGGGTGTGCTTCAGAAGAGTACCCCAAATACTGGAAGAGGCTTCCTAGAGAGGTGGTTGATGCCCCATGCCTGTCAGGGTTTGGACAATGCCCTCACTAACAGGTTTTCATTTCAGCTCAGTCCTGCAGTGGTCAGGCAGTCGGACTGGATGATTAGAGAGAATATTTACCAGAGCATGTAGGGACAGGACAAGGGGCAATGGCTTCAAACTGAAATAGAGTAGGTTTAGATTAGATATTGGGAAAAAATCGTCACTGTGAGGGCAGTGGAACACGTTGCCCAGAGAAGTGGTGGGTGTCCAATCCCTGGAAGTGTTCAAGGTCAGGCTGGATGGAGCTCTGAGCAACCTGGTCTAGGGAAGGTGACCCTGTCCACGAAAGCAGGTTGGAACTAGGTAATTTTTAATGTACCTTCAAACCCCTTCAGATTCTATGATTCTGTGCTCATTGTAGGTCCCTTCCAACTGAACTATTTTATTCAATTTTTTCTATCTTCCAGTGCATCCTCATCTGAAAAGAACTTATTTCTTGAACTCTGAGCTCTACAGCTTCAGATTCCAAACCAAACAGATATCTTTAAACCATTTCTTTGTCCTCCTGTTGCCAGCAGAATCAATTCTTATGGATACGCTTTTTTAATTCTGGTAAATAATTATATAATTTTCCTCTAATTCCTCCTTCTCTTTAAACAGCAGCAACATAGATTATACAAATACAAATTTATTTTAGCAGTGGACCATATTATGGTTTTTGAGCTCACTTTTCTTTAAAAATTAGCAAAACTTTACTTACAGGAACTGTATTTTAAATGGACGAAGATGTTACAGGGAATGATTATGTTTATCAGACTAGATGGCAGAGACGGGAAAAGCCAATCCAAAAATATGAATGCTTTTTTTCAAATTGACAAATAAATGCCACTGCCTTTCTCCTACAAAGGCTGTGTTGTTCTCTATCCTTACATGGCAATAAAACCACTACTACAGTACAGATTCAAAATTATTGTGAAGATAAAAAGGGAAGACTCAATACGAGGCATGTGGCAGGAACTAGCAATTTTAAGAATGAGGAAATGACAATTTTAAATACTAACTTTTTTCATTTGCATTTGAAAATCCAAACCATTGCTCTAAGGTTGAAAATTTTTCTGGAGTAATCATTTTCTTCCAGGGTGTTTTGCTTGTTTTCTCTTTATAGCCCCTGGAATTCACTGCACACTTCATATTTCCTAAAGGGGATTATTATATTACACATTCTAAACACGATTTTCACCCTATCCCCACCTGCCCTATTCTATCCACTTTTTAAGGATGCCCATGCTTGCCAGGCACTGGTGATACCAGGCACAGCAAAAATACTTACAAAACAAAACTGAGTTCTCACCTGAGTGTCACTATGACTGCTGATGGCTGGGCACACGCTGTTATAAGGGTTACAATAAAGAGGAAGATGAGGAATGGGATGAGCGTGTTGCAGGTTCGATCACACTTCCCAGACACAGCGTAGCCGTTCTCATTCAGGTAGGTTTTGACAATCACCAGCCGGAGCTGACTGCGCTGGCCCACTGTCGGCGGAGTGATCACCTGGCGACTCTGCACACAGGCACACTCTGTGTAATTTCTGACCTGGCAGAGTAAAAAAACATTTCCACATTAAAAATACATGTAAGAAAGACACTGCACAAAGACATCATATGAGAGTTCCGTGGTACTTATCAACTGAGAATCTTTTGCCTTGAGCATCATTACCCCAAGCAGAAGCCAAGTTACTCCTCCAAGTAATTTTAAAGCTGGCCAGGACTCTCTGTGATGAGGTTGCCTTTCCATTGCTTTATTTAGTCTGAGTTTAAAAAAAATCTGGAATATTTTTGGGAAATATTGATAAAACAATTCAATCACTTCTGACAGGAAGGCTGGAGAAAAGTATTGTTTCTATTGTACTACAAAAAGTGTGAGGAAATGCTCTTCAGGCAGCAGAGAAAATGCCATATTCTGAAATTTAGCAAGCTGCTGACTTTCATATTCAGGCAGTGTCTTCTGCCATGTTAAAGAAAGGCTACACAGATCTGGCCAAAGAGCAACAAGATGCACTTCAAGCTCAGGACCTTCCACCTGGATGTCGGTGTGGATCTGGACAGGAGCAAAAGAGAATAAAGGGAAAGAAGAGACTAAAACAGAGAAACTGAAGAACATGAGGGATTCCTGAATGGACAAAGAGAATGAAATTAAGACGAAGAGACTGAATAAAGCAGTAGCATTTCATAGGCAAAGGCGACTGTGATTTGAGCAAGGTGAGGAAGAGCTAGATCAAAAATAGCCTTCTTTGACATCTATGCTACTTTTGTTTTCATCTAATCTAATGGCAAAGGAGTGTGCAGCAGATCAGAGTATTTCAGTGCTACAGAAGAAACCAGTCAGGACATACGTGATGTTACAGCAAGGAGTTTTTTGTTTCAATTTTTGCACTCATCAAACCTTGCACCACACATGCACAGAAGCTACAAAATCATCTTAAGATTGTAAATTTAAGCACTTAGACATTAGGACATATCCAAATCATGGCTGTTTGTCAATTCTAATGTATACCTTTATATGCATCCATGCTATCATGTAGCCTCACACTTTTTTCCCCTTGGGACTTAGCTGAACATCTTAATAAGGTATCTATTTATCCAATATTTTACCTCCTATTTTCAAAATGTCACTTCAGGTATTTTTTTCCTCACACTAAAATTACTCCACTACAAAGATGGAATGACTCATATTTCATTTGGATTTTTCTATAACACTCACTATTATAACTTAACTCTTTCAAAAAGGAGTAATTTATCTTCAAAACAGTTATGAGGTATTGATACTGTTATCTCAATTTTGTAGTTAAGTAATTGAAACAGATCAAAAATTTCACAGACATGGGTGACTAATTTGAGACAACTAGAATCTTTCTTTTCAAAACATTTTTCATTATACCCAACTAAATATATTCTAAATGTAACTTTTCATGCCTTCAAATATAGATTTAGGTGGTACATATACAAGCGGCGCTTCTGGTTATTGCTCATGTTCATCATGCAGAAAGTGAAGAATACAAGACTAATGACCAGCCAGGAGAAGTTTTAATTGACTTGCCCAACATAACTTAGAAACAAAGCCAATGACAGATTCTGGCTTCCCAAGACAGCACTCCACTCTAATATCACAAGAGTATCTGATTTCTTCCTACAGTACTTCAACCTAACTTTCTTATTGCTTCCAAATGCAAATGCCAAAAAGGCATCATGCAGAAATTAGTCCTCTTTGCTACACAATGTGACAGAAATGTTGGGAATATAGGAATATATATATGTATAAATGTATAGATATAAAAAACAGGTATGAACTGTAAACTGGTATCCTATCCTTTCCTCTCACTTCAAGCTTTTAAAGGGTTAATTTGAAAACATTCTATGTTACAAACTTAAATCCAAATATTATATGTTAGCACCATTTTGCATATTATACAGTGGCACTAACTTATATTTGTTGTTTTTTAAAGTACCCTACCAAAAAAGATTATTAAATCAAAAAATGCCTTTTTCAAGCAATGTCAGGCCTATTCTATTCACTATTAGCTACTGAGTTAAAACTTCAGGACATGAAGCATCTTTTCTTAAACCACAAGATATGACAGTATGTTTCGAAGTCTGTAGTGAAAAGCGCACACTCCCAGAGTACTTCCCTACTAAATAAAGTAATAGTGCCAGTTTGATACCAAGTGAAATGCAACAAAGATCAAGCCTATGTCTTAATCTAGGAAAGCACAAATTAGATTATGTAGACACTGAAATTTAACCACAGGCTCACACTGCAGGCTTTTCCAACTGGTCAAAATAATTTTCTACTAAAAACCAGCAAGATAATCTAAAAAGGAAAAGAAAACCCAAAACAAACATTTAAAGGAAACTAGTCTGTTCTCAGTGGCATCTATGTATGAACATGCTTTTTCAGACCATTATCCGTGACCCTAGAAAGTACAGTGCTGGACCTCACATCCTTCTGCTTCACAGGCTGGCTCAGGACTGAAAATGAGGACACTGATACTTCATAAGCAAGTTTTGTGGAAAGCACAGTCAAGCCCTGAAAAAAATCAATGTTTACATTACTTCTTGTCTTTCTAAATTACCCTTTTTTAAAGGACAGTTCCGTAACAGAAGAATTTACATTTTTGAACATAAGAGTTTTGTTTTTTTTTTTATTAAACTACTATGACCATAATGCTCTGTTCATATTTAAGTCAGATTCTACTTTTCAACCATCTCCTTATGCCCAGTCCTGGAAACTGCTAAATTTCCATGGTTTGATTTTACCAGCAGGATGTCCTTCTCCAGTCCAGAGTAACTGGAATACTGGGCTGTAACAAGCAATGCATTTCCAAGAAAGAAAGCAGATTATTAACATCTTCAAAGTTCTGGTTACTTGAGTTTGATGACAACCTTCATTTAGCCTGGAAGAGGTTTAGACAAAGGCCATGGGACTGGTCGAACTGTTTTACAAGAAAAGAATACACAGGCAGTCTTTACCTAGCCAGGCAAATCACAGACCTATCAGTGCACTGGTGCAGGTGCAGGAACTACTTAGGCAAAATGATGAGGCTGACACAAACACCAACGACTTTAAACAGGTCCTAACTAAATTTAAACAGGAGTTTAAAACACTTCCAACTACCTGAAGAGTTAAGTTCTTCCTTCAGTTCAGAGAGGGAGTCACAAAAAAACCCAAACTGCTCTAAAAGGTAAGACTGAGTGTGAAGAAAGACAGTTTGACATGGCTGCCTATGTTGGCAGAAAACTGAATTAGATGACACTGACTCAAGGTACTCTCTCCAAACCCTGCAGGAACAGGAGGCACACAGGCCACTGCCACCAAGGTCTGTACTGGAAACACCAGCCCTCCCTATCCCATGGCATTTTGCTCAGCTGGAGGATTCAGTACAAATGAACTTGTGCCTCAAACTGGTACGCAACTAAAGGAAGTGGGTTGGGACCATGCAATAGTAGCATTACCAGCCTTTCCAAACATGGAAAGGCTCAGAGATGGACAAGTCAGCTGTAGAGAACTTCTCTGAAGCTTAGAGGATGGATGCTTCAGCTTGGAACAAAGAAGTCTTCAATCTGCACTGGTCCCGAGGGGCTGCTCAGGGGTTGTGTGTGGATGGTGGGTGAAGCACTTACCCCTGTGCTGTGGTTTCCACCATTGATGCAGCCAGCTAGGCAAGGATTAAAATATGTTATTCCATCTGATCCACAGACAGGCTCGTACTCATGAATCTTACATCCACAGTTAACATTACAGCTTCCAGTCAGATTCCTGTGGGCCATGGCAAGAGTGGGACTGAAGAAAGGAAAAAGAACATGCTAGTAGAGCACGCAGATACCCATATCCTCCTGTACAGAGGGAGCAAACATCCTACTCATTAACTCTGGAACTGAGAATTGATTATTAGAGAAAGACTGCATTAACTCTAGGTTATGTACATGACTTAAACAATATAGAACACCCAAGTCATCCTTGCCATCAACCAAAAACACAATGAAATAAATATTACCAAAGATTAACATTTGTATCATATTTGGCTATGTAATAGCTGTATTTTTCCCCTAGTTTGGTTTTTCTTCCTTTATTAGTTAAGACACAGCTATTTTACATGTCCATCCTAAGCTACAGTAATTTCTTGTTGATTACTAATGAAAGACTCAGTGACAAGACGCAAGGATTCTGTGAACTAAGGTGAACTAACAGTCACCTCTTTCCACATACCAACAAGTGTTCAGAAAACTTAATGCTTGTATTACTTATAGCAATATGTGAAATCTACAGGAAGCTCTCTAGATCTGGAAGACTGCTGTGCTTTTACGAAATATCTGCAAATGAACCATCACTCTGTTTCCCTAGATCATTCCCCAAAATCTGGTCAAAACCAAACTTTCTCAGTGCTCCCCTGAAGGGTTTGGTGATATACTATGAAGGAACTAAAGGTAATTTCAAAGCTGAAAAAAACACACATTCCAAAGAGCAGGTTATCCACTATTGCCGCTTCAGTGAAATACTGTAGTTACAATTAAATAAGCTACATCTAACATTAATTAAGGTAACCTAATCATATCTAGTAGCACCTGAAGGTATAGGAATAAAGTATTACCTTTTATCCATACTATTTCTGAACATGCTAGTTCAGCAACCAAAAAGAAAACAACTGTTCCACTTAGACATATATGTAGACCCACCCTGAAATCTAAGTTATTCGCTGCTCTCCGTATGCAGCCAAATTATAACAAGTGAGAATTTTTTAATGGCCCGTATTATATTTATACCTATTTTTACTACACTTGTCACATTCTCTGAGTTGTTTCAGATTGCTAAATTAATTTTAAGAAGTGGAAAAGCAAGAATCTGAAGTGTGGTTTATTGCTGGCTCAATTTTCTCCATCTCATTTGTAATTTCACCTTGGTTTAAAATATTTTCAGCAATATGAATGTATTAAGGCAACAGAAAACTTACCTGAATTACCTTATTCATAACAATCTATTGCCAAGTGATAGGGCTGGCTGAAGCTGAAGACCCTAGCTCTCATGTCCTAAATCCCTTCCTGTCTAAAGAAATTACGACTCCTGAGTTTGGCACCCACACTCCCCCTCCACTGCATAAGGCAATTCCAAAACTGAAAGGCAGCTGAGATCAACATTTTCCCCTGAAGCTTCTCCTATTACTTAGGACCTCCCCCATTTTATTATTTTACTTTCTGTCATAGCTGTACTCTAGGCTTTTAAGTTCTGAACAGCTGGAGAGACGCTACCCATAGAAGGTGCAGCAACCAATTTCCTGACCTATCACAAACACACTGTCGGGCAGTTTTCATCTCCTCCACAATAACTGTTAAACACAGTGATGAATGCTAATAAAGTGGGTATTAGTGGGAAACACACATATATCCCTTATGGATTTGGACATATTTCAAATGCTTACTTCCCATACTTGAGTCAGGGCAGCTTGAACACCTGCACCTATATGGCTCCCTAAAACTGCACAAGTCTATGCTTGGTCTTGGAGAGCTCTGGCCAAAATGCAAACCATAGCTTACTTCAGCCGTCCTTGAGAACTGGTAGCTATACTGGTGTCTGAGAATTATACTGGAATGCACAACCACTCCACACCGAGCACTACAGTGTAATATTGAATTAACTGTTCCACCTTGTTTGCCCTGCTCTCAGTACTGCTCAATGGCCACTGCTGTTTAAAACTACCTCAAGTACCTCTGCTCTAAGCAGATCAATAGATATCCAGGGAATTTCAGCACCTCCTCAGCCAGGCAGGAGCTGAATGGAATCTGGATTGGGTTTGTGGCTGCATCCTCAAGATCCTGTACACATGCTCACAGACTGCCATGGCTGCAGAGCCTCACAAGAGCTGCTGTTGGCTTGTCTTCATACCTGTAATGGGCGGGCAAGGCCACTGTAAAGATAAACTAGCAGCAGACTTACTGCATCCCAGCTACTCGAGGGACCACAAGGGATATTCTTCTATTCCCATCTTCTACCCCTGACTTGATCAGAGACTTGGCTCGGGAACCATTCTGCACACAGTGAGCATCACCCATGCTGTGTGTCACCTCGCGTCCTGTTGTTAGTGACACTCAGTTGTATTACTGCTGCTCAGAGAATTCCACTTGACTGGTTTTCTTGTATTTATACACCACTGTTTGCTTTTGCTGAATACACTTGTCTTCCCAGCTGTGCACTTTTGCACATAATTAAATATTACTAAGTAGCTTTCAAATACTTATTGATTGTCTACTGATCACACAAATCAGGTTCACAAATTTAGCTCTTGGAGCTACTTTACACTTTATGGTGTAGTTGGAAGCCAACCAAAGCCTTTCTGAGTGTTTTCTTTCTTGCTCCATAAACAAGGCACAGTTTTAGAAACAAGCTGAAGCTTGAGCAAGAAGTTAAATATCCAGGGCTGGTAGTGGTTCTGTCACATTCTCAGCTATCAGCTGAGATTTGTCATACTATATCGTGCTGGATTTCAATATGCAGTATGCAGCAACACATCATATAGGAATGGGCAGACTTTTCCAGTCATCTCTCAACAGAACCTTTTCTCCCATGGAAAAAATACCAAATCATCAAAATGTTCCTCGGGAACATACAGATTTCAGCAGCACAGTGACAGAAACTTTTCATACCAACAGGAGAGGCAGCATTTTTGGAGTTTTGTGAAATCCGAGTCAGCCTGCTGAGCTGGATGTCCCAGATGCCGGAATATGCAGCAAAAGAAGAGACTCCATGACCTGCCTGGGAAACCTCTGTGCCCATGTTCCTGTTGACAACAGGGCTCTGCCACACTGCACAGGACCAGGACCAGGGACAGCCCAGACTGCTGGGAAAGGCACAGCTCAGGTTCCACTCTCTAAGCTCTCCCGCCCTGCAGCACACATTCTTCTGACCTCTTATCCCTCCACCACCCAAAACCCTTCTCAGCCACAGATGGGTAGGGTTGTTCCACAGGGCAGGAGAACCCATTCCCCGTCTCGCTCCGCTTATGTAGATAATTCACTTCAGCTGCACTGCTGAACATTAGCATGACACAGAGGTTAGGAAACCAGCTTTAAAAAAAAAAAAAAGGTGAATGAAATCAGGCATGCAAGAAATGAGAAGCATGAAAACTGGAAACTGAACTGAGACCACTGTGATAATTTAATCTCAGGGGCATTTTTTTGTTTGTCCTGGAAGAAGACTTAAGTTTCAAGATACACAAAGCAAATATGCTCAAATTAATAACAAGCTACTGCAAGCTCTGCCTCTCCAGCTTTCACCACATTTTGTTCCTCAGCATATCACTGTAAGGTTTATTTGGGGAATTCCTTTCTGCTGTTTAGAGCAAAAACCTTGCACACAGATAGGTTTGGGTTTTTTCATCCTTTCAAGAACATGTAATACACAAAATCATCTATTAACAGCATTTACAAAAGTTCATTATCAGACAGTTTTAAGAGTCATGCTTTCATATTCATTATCTTTACTGTTCACTCATTGTTTACTCCTCTTCCAGAGGTGGAAAACAAATGAAGAATGAAGGACTTTCTGATGCTGGGGACATAAAATCTCTACTAACACATGTCTATGTAACCCCATTTTCATCATATGGGATCAACCATACACAACATACTACAACAGATTTCTTGAAAACCTCTTTCAGGAAGGAATCATTTTTTCTTGAAGGTATGTATTTTTCCAGAAGGAAGCTGAATCAAAGCACTCTATTAATCCTGCCGTCTGGTACTGGAAGGATGACTACTCTCCACAAAGGAAAACAGAGCATTTATCCCTGAATTACAGCACAGCACATCACAAATTTTCCTGCATCAGCCATTAAGAGCAGATTCTTAGGGAAATTGCACCAAAGCTAGTAAGTCCTACTCATGCGCTGATCCATGGGAAAAGCAGCCTTGTTTCAATGCACCAGCTGCTGTAGAAACATGGGATGTCTGAGAAAGAGCCCCTCTGCTTGTTTCAGCAGGTTCAGATGCTGCCAACTTGCAATACTGCTGCACCTGAGCTGCCAAGGACACCAGTCATGCACAAGCACACAAACAGAAACCAGCCCCAAATGCCAGCACTTCCTGAACTATTTTTTCAATTACAAACAATGTTGTTGCTCCTTCCATTAATAAGATTCAACTGCAAGTTTGCTAAACGTGTGCTGGGACAAAACCCAGAGACCCATCTGACAAATTGCACTTGTTCAGTTCTCAGGGAGACTGTTCTGTGTCTCCATGACACAATGCTAGTAAAGCTGATGAAGAGAAGACCTTTATTAAATGTTAAATTCACTAACAATGAAAAAGACTCTAGTTTCTAACATTTTTTCTAAATCCTGTTTTCCTCTCTAACTATTACTCCAGAGAAGGTTTGTGGTATAGTAGTAAAATGAGAAAAGGGAAAATATGAGATTTATTGCCTGGAGTTTTTAGAGCTGTAACCTGTTATTTCACATACTTAGGCTTGGACTGAAACATCACTGTACTGGCAGTCAATGAACCTATAACAGGGGATAAAAAAAGTGGATCCTCTATCCCATAAGTCTACAGTTTTAAATGAAATGCAGTTGTTTTTTTTTTTTAAAATGTCTGACTATATTTTGGTGACATCTGAACAACTGATTTTGCACGTGGTTTTATTCATATTAATTTGGATCCCTGTAATAACCTACAGGACTGAGGAAATACAAAGGGAAGGAGATAACCCCTCACCATGTAATTTCTATAATCTTAATATTGGGCTATAAAATAAAAGGGATTATCTTAATTTGAAAGCAGTGTTTTTGGTTTGGTATTGAAGAACATTCTGGATGGCAGAGATCTGCAGTCTCCTTGTTGGCAAGCAGCTGGAATTGCAGCAATGATGCAATTTTTGTGTAGCTGTCAAACAAGGGACCCTCTCACTATGTTAGCTGGATTCCTTCTTTGTTGTTATTGTTCTGATCCAGTTAGTCACTGCTTTCAAGTTAAGGGATCCCACTGACTGATTGGACTGAAACAGATACAAGAATAACAGAAACTCAAACTGATGGTACAAGAGGAAGAATATAAGTATTTTTTTATGTGAAATGCCTCAGTAAGTCAATTGCATGCTTTAACTGAACTTAATTGCACCAAAACAACACAAGGCAATCAAAAAGAGTCTGTTTTGATTCATTACATATCAGAAACACCAGAAATGGAACTGAACTAATGCAGGAGTCTGTCACTATGAGTAAGCCCACCATGGAGCCTTTTTTAGTTGCCTCATACCACAATAAATGCAAGAGACAGCTCTGAAAAAACCAAAGCAGCTGATCTCTGCTATTTCACTTTTATTTAGTACTGGTGAGGCCACACCTGCAGTGCTGAGTTCAGTTCTGAGCTCCCAGTAAAAGAGAGACACGGATGCACCGCCGAGAGACCAGTGGAAGTCCACTAAGATGATAAAAGGACTGGAGCATTTCTCTCTTGTGAGGAAAAGCTGAGAGAGCTGATACTGTTCAGCCTGGAAAAGGCTAAGGGGGATTTCATCAATGCCTATAAACACCTGAAGGGAGCATGCAAAGAGGATGGAACCAGGCTCTTTTTGGTGGTGCCCAGCACCACAAACAGAGGCAATGGGCACACACTGAAACAAAGAAGGTTCCCTACAAACACCAGGAAACAGTTTTCATTGTGAAGGTGACTGAGTGGTGACACAGGTTGCCCAGGGAGGCTGTGGAGCTTCCCTCCTTGGAAATATTTAAAGTCATCTGGACAAGACAACAATTCATTGATTCAGGACTTCCCACCTGGATGCTGTTCGGGTGCAAGAGAAGGGATGCCATATTGAGGTCTGACATAAAGCTTCTTATACTGCAATTCAAATATCAAACATGCCCTCAGAACATGGCTGGAGCACGGAACAATAGGTTCTAAAATGCTGAGATGTATAATACAGAGGTGCCCTTGATCTTCCTGATAACAGGAATGCTGATGACATGCCAAAAAACAGCAAAACTGCTTGTGCCCAACATAAAACAGCAGAAAATCCTTTCTAATATATTCTAATCTGTGCATGCCTCCAGGTCCCATCCACTTCCTCACAGCCGGTACAGTTAGAAAAATACTGAGTTATGAAACATACTGAATTATGAAACGTCATTGCCTACTTTTCTGACGACTGGTATGCACATACTTCTATGTTAACTGAAACGCAGCTCATCCCTCTCCTTTGTAGTGGTTTATGGCTCAGTTCACCAAAGAAAAAACTGTACGTTTAAATGTATAAGAAAGAGCAGAAAGAATCTGTCCAGAGATTATCCTGCAGGGTATATCTACACTGCCCAATGCAGCTGAGGTCTCTGGGTTGCTGCCAGTGCAGGTAGCTCAGATACCACACCTGGCATTGCCATGTTAAGGTAGAGCATCATGCAATACATTTATCCCAAACCAGGCAGCTGTACAGCTTTCCCTATCTGATCTCACCTGTTGAACTGGCTTTGATGTCCATATGCTGCATTACATTTGAAGTAGAGAATGAAGTATGTTTTATTAAACCTCAAAATGAAATTATGCTTTTTTATGCCTTGACCAGTAACATTCTTTGATAGCTCAGTTAGAGTTGCCTACTAAATGATTTGAAGCTATCAAATGATTGACCATGGGGATTAAGATAATTTTTATCATGTCAGATATTCAAGATTAATTTATGTGTAGTGCTGCTTTTTTGTTAACATTTTGATAATAAATGTGAATTTGATCTCTGTGTTAAAAAATCTGGCTGAACCATGCTTCATAACACACTGTTAATTCTCAATTCCTGATGACATTACAGTCAATACGATTTTTATACTGATTTTGAAGAGTTTATGTACATCAACAGCATATAAAGAAAATTTTGCCATTACTATTTCTCACCTCTTTTCTCAATAAGAACAATTAGACGAAGTTGGTAAGGAATTAATGCTACTGCAAACTTGCACAACAGCTGTGAATTAATGCCTATTTTAATTCATGCTATGTTACTTACTTAAAAAAAATTCAGTACTCTTACAATTCCAGCATGAAGGCTATGTGTTACATGACAATAGTATGCCCTGTCTTTAGAAATAGATTGAAATCAAATGGGTCTTCTTCCCCAAACAGAAAGGTACAGGCTTCTCATTAGTCAGGCAGGGACATTCTGATTTGCCACCTGGATTGACTAATTCCTATCTGAAATTTAGGTTTTCATTCCTATTAGTTTTCATTTCTTCATCTACACCCACAGGCTGTCACAAACATTAACAGCAGGTGGACAGTCAAAGCATTCCACCCCCTTCCCATCCCTCTTCTTCAGCCCACTAAGCTCAGATGAGGGTATCACCATGATACTTCCTTCTACTGACAGCCCCTCAGCAGCAAGCTTTAACTCCAGGTCTTAGGAATACAAACGAGTAACAGCTTTTCATCAGGTCTTGACTTTCAGTTGCTGGTTTTCTTTGCTCTAGCATTAAGGTTTGACAGCAATGTAGCAACACCCAGCAACACACCATGCAAAACATTCTCTGTGTAAACAGTGCCTATTTTCTTCCCATTTTGCCTCTTTGTTTTTCACTTGCTATCCCTCTGCCCCACGATATTGTTTCTCCATTTCATCATCTCTTTTCCTGCCCCACACTCTACACTCGCTTCAAAATGTTAAGAGTCCAGAGTTGAGCCCTAAAAGCAAATATACAAATGAATCTGATACCCAGCACCTGGTCATAATTAAAAGGCAGACATTCCTCAGATGTAAAAACAAAAAAACCCACTGTTTCAGATAGGTTCACACTCTCCAAACACTTACTTCTGCTCTTGTGTTTAACCTACATGAAGAAGGCAATTTTGGGGAAAATTTCATGTACAAAGAAAGAAAATAAAAGTTCATGATCAGGCTTTTAAGGAATCACTTTCCAGTGAAAATTCCTCAACTTTTACCACACTGTCTTCCCTCCAAATATCCATTTTCTTTTTTTTATGTCCTTCCATGCATTTCTTAATGTCACAGCCTAAGTTACTCACTCCCAAGTCCTTCCTACATCTACACCTTCTTCCTCATTGCAGTCTTCTTCACCCTCTATATAAGGAATATGGTCTAGTTGTTGTCTTGATGATGATCCAGCAAGCGCTGGAGGGCATTCACACAACTAGTAAGGGGTTCAGAAGCAGTGCACACCATTAACGTTGATAGCACATGCCCAAGTGATTCCTCTCAAATGGGGACTGTAGACCTAAGATACTATTATGGTGATAACTAATAAACCCATTCAGAAATAATCTTCATAATCCACTTAGTATTTTCACAAGCAGAAAATATTTTGAAACACTAAGTTCAAAGTAATCTACAGAGGACACTATTCTTATTTTTCTGCATCACCAAAGGCCATTTTCTAATGCATTTTCTGACCCCTCAAAAAGGAGAGCTACTACATAAAGTGCATTATAAACCAGATGTAAAAAACAAAGGCCACATACTAACAGCATGTGTTTATATCACAATACTCACTGAATTCTTATTTGAACATGTGGTTTCCTTAGCATGTCAGCTATCAGCATTTTTTACCTTTCCAGATCAGGCTTATTGGAAAAAGCTGGTTTTGCCACAGATAATCATCCAAGATACTTACCCAGTTGTGTAAGGTATATTTATTCCCCCTAGATTAATGCTTTCACATCCAACAATGAAGAGTGTTGAAAAGCACAGAAGAGATACACCACTGCAGATCATTGCCAACTTTGCAGACTCTCTTGCACCGAGTTTCAGCTTTTTTATAATGTAGCCGCCTAGGACAATACCAACACCAGCACTTGGAACAATAATCACACCTGCCAGGAAGAAAATTTGAACAGCATTAAAAAAGGACCAATAGAAATGATATAAAATATAAATATTGGTTTTATTCCCTAATTAGATGACTGCAAATGCTGCACTAAGATCTCCATTGTCTGATTCTCTGCTAGCAAACTGCGTCAGACTTTTCAAACCTCTGGAGTGTTGTCAAAGAATTTATAAAAGCCTCCTTATCATATTAGCAGCAGCCAAAGCACTATAAGAGAACTATTGTACTTAGAAGCAGAAACATTGTTTTGTATTTATTTTAGAATGGGGAGAAGGGCTACATACAGGTCCAGTTTAACTACTGAAAATTTGAATAAATACAGATTTGGACACAAATCTTCCTCTTCCTACTCTCATGATTAATTCCAGTGGAACACAATTGCTAATCTCAGGCAGGACCCTAGAACCCTGCCCACCTGGGAGGGCATACATGAGCCTGGCTGCAAATTCTGCCTTCTGAACACTCAAGCTGAAGAGCACTTTCCCAGGCAAGCAGCATCAGGACAAGAGGAAATGGCCTCAGGCTGGGCCAGGGGAGGTTCAGGCTGGACATCAGAAAGAACTTCTTCACTGAAAGGGTGGTCAAGCATTGGAACAGTCTGCCCAGGGCAGTGGTGGAGTCACCATCCCTGGAGGTGCTCAAGAAATGACCAGAATTGGCACTTGCTGCTATGGTTTATTGATATGATGGTGTTTGGTCAAAGGTTGGACTTGATGATCTTGGAGGTCTTTTCCAACCTTAATGATTCTATAATTCTGTGATTCCTACCTCAGCACTCCATCTCAGCACAGATATGTGGAGTGTAAACCGATCAAACACAATTAAAGAAATTAAGATAACAGAATCAGGGCAAGTTTAAGACACAAAGGATGTGCCTGTGAAATCTCTGCTGTTCTGCTGCTGCAGTTATAAGGTTCAGCAACACATCACCACGTTGTCGTCACTAGTCAGGTCCTGAGGTAGTGGTAAGTCAGAAAACTGTCTTGCACTTGTCTTCCCTTGTCTTTTGCTTCTCACTGCCATGTGAGAAGGTCTTTAAATTAAGACTTTGTCAATAAAGATGCATTCCACATAAACATGGAATTTGAACTACTTTTGGCAGCTGCAACTACAGAGAAGCTGAACTTTATAATCCAAATTGTTAGAGATGTTGGTCTTTCAAATAAGCCAGTAAGACTATCACTTGCAAATACTTTTAGTATTACTGCAAAGCATACTTATTCTCTGCTAATGTCTAAAGGTCAAAGGGACATTATATTTATCAAAATGTTGAGATTGTGAAAGCAAGAATAAGAGGGAAAAACAGCTAGCACCTTAATTATAGTACAATCACCAATGGCATTATAGAATAAAACATCACTTCATGAGGAAGATTTTGAACAGTGAATCTTCACAGAATCAAAACCAGTCTTCCTCCCAAGAGCAGAAATTAAATGTAGAAGTTCCACAAGTTCAAGACATGAAGTTTGGCACATAGTGTTTTTCGATGATCATTAATGCCAGCGTTATTTTAAAACAGAAAAAAATTGAGACTTAATTAAAGAATTGATGCTTAGGAGACAAAAAATTTCCAGTAAAATCTTCATATGAAGAGAGTCAGGAAGCATATGTACTTAGCTGGCAATGTACATATTAAGTATAAATGTATAATGTAAATAACATGTAAATTCTCTTTTTACTAACCAGAAAATTTGTGAACTTCTCATATCTTTTACTATATTAGCCAGTAGCAATCTAATACAGAATTTCTAAGTTTCCCTTTCCCATCTTTCCTATAAAAAATATTTATAAAATTAACAACTGTTGACTTCAATGCTAAGTTTAAGACTTTAAAAGCAGTGCTCACTTGTCCACATTGCATATCCAGCCTCATACATTTTATCCTCTTCTTCTGGTTCATTATAATAGTCTTTATCAAGCAATTTATAACAGGGGAAATAACAGGTGTTAGTAACTTCACACTCTGGGCAAGGTCACACCAGTTTTCCCTCTTTTAATGTAATGGCTGTTGAGTATTTTTTCTTGCAATAATGTTTCCGGTTCATCCTGAGAATGAAGCAAGTTATGGTGTAGCCATCCCATCAAGGCTCATTACAGTAAACCTCGTGTGTGTGTAGCTACCCTAAGCTTCAGAGAGCATCATGGTCCCATGAGTCAATGTTTCTTCCTTATATGCAGAACACAGGGATTTCATGCCCTGAAGAAAATCTCATCCCAGAAACTCTCAAATGGAAAGCACCACATGGTGCTTCTTTGACTTTTCCCCTCCACACTCCAGAAATTCCTTGCATTTCTTCCAGCCACTGCAAGTGACAAATTCTTCCCATGTGAGGTCTATGTGCCTTCCTTCTTCCTTCTGCTACTTTGTCTTTTTTTTGACAGATGCCCCTGACAGCAGCTTCACCCCCTACTTCACCTGTGTCCCCACAACTCCCTCCACTCCATCACTCCTCAGGCACAGTATCTGGAAGTATGAGGGAGCAAAGAACTAATCTGCCTAGCAATTAGCAGCTATTCTATATCAGAAGAACTATGGAGAATTTAAAAAGATGCTTATAAAGACAAATGTCTTTGACACAGCTAGAAGAGGAGGAAACTCATTTGCATGACACAGACCCTGATTCTGCACAATATTCTGGCCTCTTTCAATAGCCAAGTTCCCATCCCTTCCAGTCACAGAGCAGTGTGAAGCTTAAAATCTTGTGGTCTGTAGCTCTATTAAGAGTTGGACATGGCTGTATGTTGGTGTGGTAGCAGGGGAAGCACCACACCTACAAAATAGGGGTCTCCTGAAATGACAAGTAGAAGAGAATTTGGGGAGTTCTGACTAGACTAGATTGTTGATTGTTGTCTCAATGTCAGTAGGAATTATTTATTAAGGAAAAAAATTATTATTTACATATTAAGGAAAAAACCATCACCCTGGAAGAGAGAGATAGCTGAAGGATGGGACAGATAACCTGTCACTGAGGGGAAAAAAAAGATAAAGATATTTTAAAGATCAAAGAGGAAGTAAAATTCCCAGAATAAGAAAAGTTTTAAGAGATCTTTTAAAGCACACAAATTGCAGTAATGTCTATGTGTTTTCTAGCTTGTTTTTGTTGGCTTTTTCCCCCTTGGAGACCATCAACAGATGAGAAAGCATCTGTCTAGGCTTATGCAAAAAAAAAAATCCATCCCTTTAATGATATAAATGGGTTCACATTTTACTAAACACATATAACAAATGTCAAAAAACAGTCTGACTATCTACCCAAATGCAGAAAGCTGGATCCATCACCTGTTTGAACAAACACATTTTCAGTTCATTCCTACATTGACTCGTATCATTAGCCAAAGCCAACCCTTGCAAGGTAACACAACATGGCAATGCCTTACCAGTGTAGATGCTGGCATTGGAAGCTGGGATGCCAAACTGTGACTCGATGAACTTGGGAATGAAGGTAATAAAAGCTGTGACAATGGCACTCTCAGCTGTGTATGACAAACTCACAAAAAGGAATGTCACATTGCTTAAGATCCTGACAGCTGCTCTTGGAAGCTCTATAAAATGACAAAAATGACAAACAAATGTTACAAACAATGAGTGGGAAACAAAAGCAAACTGAAACAGAACCAACCGATTTGACAGGCAATAATAGCTTGCTAGCAGCTGGAATGTTTGCTACACAGTAGGGAGAGTGCATACTCGGGATTGCAGCCCTTGCTCTCTGCTCTGACCTCATCTCACTGCATCGCCCAGGGCCACAGTCCCCCTTGGCACAACCACGAGTGAGGTGTGTATTAAAAAACCATCTGAAGGAACAGGGCTTACAAAGTAACACCATAACAGAAAGAAAAACAGCAATAAAATGTAGAGATTTTGGAATTATTCTGATGTCTTATTTTGAGATTTTCTGTGAGATAACACATATCACACTGCTGAGTTGACAGTACTGAGTTTTGCACTCCATGGGAGGAAAAAAGATCCTATACTCCCCCTGTTACTCGCTGCTTCAAGGATCATGCTTGGAAAGCTGGGGTAATAATACTTTAATTTGAAAGGGGAACCAAAGTATTTTTAGTTAAACATTTTTCTATACAATTTAAAAGCATTTACAATGATGCAGACAAAGCATAATGAAAAAATTACATCAATGATATCAAGGAATCTCAACATACATTACATACAACTCAATATTCTCAGAAGGGATAAACCAATCAATTAAAAATGGGAGTACATCATTAACTTAAATTGAAAAAGTATTCATAGATGTTGCAATTATTCTCTAATCAAATATCAAACCCCCATGAAATTCAGCACTGTTGTTCAATTAAACAGTTACATACTTCTAATTTAGTTCAGCAGTGGTATCAAATTATCATCATTCTATTCAGTACTTAGGGTTTTTTTTATTAGATGCTGTGATTTTAAACACTTCTTTCTTTCCTTGTGGCTTTTTTTAACCAAGATCAGATTTTCTTTTAAGTGTTATATCTAAACTCCTATAGCTCAGGTTTTTTTCATTTGCTTTTCACTTGGTACAGAAATGGAACAGTGCTTGAATCAAAGCCAGTTGAATTCAGTGACAAGAGCACCCATTAGAAATACATGTTGAGCAAGAACAACTGAGTGAGAATTTTATTGATGTTAAAAGTTGTCAAGACAAAAATCTGTCTCACTTTCTCCACTGACTCCAGTAGGTTATCTGTATAAAAGCAAATAGAATTTCACTTGTCATGTCAAAACTTGTCAGGCTGCAAATTAGCACTTAAGTTGTCTGACTGCATCCAGTCTTAGCTTATGCCAGTTGTCAAAATTTATACTGAATTCATTATGAGTACTGGGTTTATCATTTTAATGCAGTCAAATGCTCTCATGCTGCCTCCATGAAAAAACATATTAAATGTTAAATTTGGTGGAAATAACTAATGAATAAATCATATTAAGAAGAAATCACTCATATATTTGAATCTTAATGGTTTTTACCACCTACAGTTAAAAAAAAATGTGTCACTGTTTGCAACAGAAGCAACAGGTGCAAGCAGCTATGACCATTCTGATGCTGCTGTGAGAAAGGTAGCAGGAAGCAGAAAAGATTGGTCCTGCTGGAAACAGTTACTTGGTGGCAGCTGCTCACCTGGACTGAAAATGTGGGAGAAAATAATAAGGTCTCATCACAGAGAGAAAGGTAATTTTATTAGGATGATGAACTGAGTGTTCTTTTTAGAAATAAACTGGTAATTCTTGGCCAAGAGCTGAACTCAGGATCTTTGCTAAATCCACTATTTTAAAGAGTCTGGTCCAGACATCATATACCTGGTAAAGTTTAGTCCTTCCTGGTAAAACTGAGCTTCAGGAAAATGTCTGGTTTAGAATTTTCAGTCCACTAAAGAGTTAATCTGGCAAAGAACTGCAGAGCTAATGAACATTTTGCTCTGGTGTTCATATGTAGAGCTGTACTTCTGTTGACTCCTACTTACATCTCATCTGAGCACTCAGGATAAAGGTCATTATTCATTTCAAAACTAATTAGTATTTTGAAATGCGATTTCTACTGATAAGTAGATAAAACTTAGTGTCTTGGAATAAGCACAAGTTCCCTTACACCCATGTGGAGGGTTCTTCAGAGAACAGCTTTGCTGATAACTGTAAATTCTGGCGTGAAATGAAGAGTTTATTTCTGCATGCCACACTAATACACGCCACCTGGAGCACTTGAGAGTTGAAACTCTTTGTGATTTATAAACAGCAAGTGTCTGGCATACAAGGGAAAGTTGCTATATAGTAAGAAACTTGGAAATAAAAACACACAGAGTTAGGTTTAGCCTGATCTCCTCCCATGATCACCATCAAATCCTGTGTGACATCACCTATACTACACTTCTGAATTTAAAAACCTATAATAAAAAGGTACTATTAAGTAATTCATCTTTCAACCACAGCAATTGTAGTAAAAAGCAAGAATGCTAAAAATTTTGAGGATCTTTTATACTACATAATCAATCATGCTTTTAAAACATTTCTATGTCAAATTTTTGCGTGGCTAGACATAGGCCTAGGCTTTGATTTCAAGGCCATTATTAAGCCTGTCAGGTTTGGTTTTTAGGAGAGACATCTTCAAAAGACATTGTGTGTTTTTGCAAATTGCATCAGAAACAAACCTACAGGAACTTGCTATTTCCTTCATTTTGTCATCTAAACTCTACTGATTACATTCCTAGAACTAAAATAATTTTTTAGCACGGCTGCAAATATGATGATATTTCTGTGCAGTACTCAAATCTTAAACGTCATCATTTTTTTAAATTTTATTTTTTTTTCCCAATAATCTAGTATATAACTAAGAGTAAATTGCAACCTGCCTTGCTGGACTGGTTTGCTAGTCTACAGGCAATTTTCTTCCTTTCATGATCTTTGACAGTATTTTTTCTCTGGTCAGTATTCAGTTTTCTTTTACTTATTTGCTGGACCACTGCTTGACTCATGGTAAGGGAAAAGCATAAGAAAAATCTGCAAGTAATACAAATATTCATAAATATTTCTCTAAGCAAAACTTTTAAAGCACTGTAAATAGAATTTCAATAAAAACTCAAATAATTCTGACTTCACTTCCTTTTTCAACATTTAATATCGTTTCCTTTATCCCTGTTCCTGCACATGCAGCCCAAGGCAATGCAATGAATACAATCAGGGAAATCAATCATCCCAGTGTACAGCATCGTGCTTTTGCAGTCCATCAGAAAAGTCCCTTGTAAGGGTGAGGCAGTTATTAGCTAGAAGACCTCCCTTCTGCTAGTGGTCCCAGTCTGGACAGCACTACCCAAGGCTGCTGCTTTGGAGAAGGCTGGCTCCACACCGAGGTCTCAGGGGCAGCTTCCACTCTTGTAAGGTATAAAGCAGAGCCAAGATTTGAGGCAGAATTTCTGGTTTGTTTATCAGAATGGAAACTAGCAAAATGACACACAACTACTCCAAATATATCCTGTATGGAGCTAATCACTAATCTCTAGAATAGTATTTCACCATGCATTTCATTTCGCTATCTACTCACACATCATTCACACAACCTCATTCAACTCTAGGGACATGCCTTAAGCACCTGGCTGTGGCTGGATCATTGAACAGCCATATCCCATCAAGAGTGGAGGGGTTCAAAACCAGTTTGATATGAATATTACTTGTTTTAATTTGATTTAGAGCAGCTCCTTGAGGCTCCAGCCTGCACTGCTCATCACTGCATGGAGCTATGCCAATCTTTTCTATTTTGAGCTCTTCAGGACAGCCTAAGAAAGGACAAGAGGGGAGTGACTGGCTCAAGGTCAGTGGCATTGCAGGAGCTCCAGCCCACAGTCTGCTGAACCCTCTGACATTTACAGTGCCCACAGACAGACCACTGTCTCCTCCTCCTCTTCTGATCCCTGTCAAGTAATCTTCAGGTAGCACAGAACCTTCACTCCAGATCCTTGGTGAAGCACTTCAGTGGGCTTATCCTGCAGCCAACAAACCCGTCAGGACTTTCTTTTATCTTTGCTGATGCCCTGATAATCATTATTATCCTGTCTCTCTCCCTCACAGGGACTCACTAAGATGTACAACAGCTGGTAGATGTGAAAAGGCACACAGGAATATTCTATATTTAAGAAAGGGCTGTACATACGGACAAAATAAAAAATCCCCAAAGGCTACAAAATACATGTAACTAATTAGATTAATAATTCAATTCAGATTAGATCAGTCTATTTTAGGTAATATATACATTTGCTTTCTTCACACTGCTCCTTTATTCAATTGCACAGTAAGTTTCATTATAGTGGTAAGTGAAAGGGACTGCAGATACAATTTCCGTGGTACAAACCCCTAAGGGTATTTAGGTAATAAATGAAAACAGTGGTTTTGTCTGCTCAGATTCATGTGGTATCTGCATGTATGGAATTGAACTGTGGTTTCTTCATTATAAATCTCCTCTAGCTCATGTGATCTACACTACCTCCGTTCTTCCCAACTACGTCCAGTTTTCCTCCTCCTGTGACCTACTTACTGTTCTATTTAATACTTTTGATACCTGACTCAGAAGCATTCTTCAACTCATATTTTCTACTTGAAAAATAAGTAAGAAAAGACTGAATTCCAAGCCCTTGCAAACTGAAACATGTGAAAAAGGAAAGTTGCATCTGTATTTTTATCTGATCTCAGCTCTACCATGGGCCAAAATAAAGCTCAGGTCACTGAAGTTTGAAGCTACTTGCAGATGGAGACAGTTTTGGTTTATTTTTTTAGCCTATACTGGCTAAGAAAAAAGACTCTCATTGTGACTTTTTGATAACTTTTAATTTGCCTAGAGAATTAATTGGGAAATTAGGACAAGTTACAACAAGGCAAAAATCATTTTGCCAGGCTTCTCAGGTAAGATGACATCATATTGGAAGAACAAAACAGTTAACTTTCCTTACCAAAGCTGCATGGATTTCAGAGATGTGATGGTACTGACCTCTGTCATGGCAGACTATGACATCACTGATATTTATTAGAACAGAACAGAAGATACGACCTACTAAATCATCAGTCTCCTGGCTACTGCCTAAATGGAGTTTCTGCCCATAGTGCTATAAAAAGATGAAGCTCTGAAATTCAATGGGAAGTATAAAATGTTCACTGCATCTCAGAAGAAGCAATGCTAAATGACTTAGACACATATGATCCTTTTTTCCTTCCCATTATAAACAAAATTACCTCAGCTGAGAAGCTTAAGGCATGATCTTATTCCATAAAGCCCACTTAAACTTGAAAAATAATTAAATGATAGTGCATTCCTGCTGCAGGCCTTCTTTGCTAGGGTAATGACACCAAATGGGAAAGCTATTATCAGCTTATAGCAAAATACTTTTTTCTGCTCATCTCAATTCACTCGCTATCTTTCTGGCATGTTTCTTTTCACTGTTCCATGTGGTGAAGTTTCTCCTCTAGAGAAATAAAAGTTTTGTATAGTAAAAGCTCTAATTTGGCAGTTCCATTAATATATTAATATAGAATTTTACAGAATGTACTGTATACATTTAGGCAGATATACCAAAGAAACACATGCCAAAATGAGACATACAGAAGTTTTTATTTCTGGAAAAAAATGTCCTAGGAAACATTCCCCCAGGCAAATATTTTTCTCTGTATCTGCTCTGCCTCTAGGGCCAAAATAGCCTGGAAGGTGAAATCATGTATCAGAACAGAGAACCAGCATCAGCAAACTCATGGAGATGCAGTTTGTCTGTGTATCTGCATCTTTACCAGGCACATCTAAGGGTGAAGCAGTCCCTCTGCTGTGACATTGTCTGCAATGATTTGGAAGGAGTCCAGTAAAGACTGGACAAAGAATGGACTCCCCTTTCCCAATTCCCTGTTAGTGAGAAGACCTTGATAGGAGTAACCCTGAACTACTTCCACTGATCAGAGGCCAGTAGGTTTGAAGGCAAATAAAATCCACAACTACTGTATGGATTGGGGAGCAAAAAAATATGTATTGGGACAAATATGGAGAATAAAGAGTCTTCAAAGGAGAAAGGAACATGCTCTTCTTGCTTCTCCACCACATTTTCAACTACTTTGCCAACAAAGGGAGAACACAGTCTGAAAGATCTAATATTTGAGGTTCACCTTGCTTGCTCTATGCTTGCTTTGCACCTTGATTAAGATGCTGATTTGTAAGCTAATAAAATCACCTCAAGAAAGTTCTGGTGCCCTCTTTTTTCTTTACTTCTGTAGAAGTTAACAGTAACTTTAGGTACCCTGAGGGAACCAGTGTAAATGCAATACAGAGCAAACCAACAGGCAGCTGTGAAAACATAACTTAAAGTTACACTGGGTTTAGTCTAAAATCAGCTGGTTTTGCTAAGCCTAGTCAACTCAGCATAAAGTGATCAAAAATGTGTCATTAAAAAGTCTGACACCGAATTAAAAAGTAACACTAATGTCTATTTCAACAAACACTTGAAAGTTTTGAGTTCAGATTATGTCTGAAGGTACAACAGATATTTAATGGTTTCTCCCAGTCTCACTGCATTCATCAGGCTACCACGAAATGGCACGAGCAGCATTTGCATCATAGAATCCAAGGAGGATACAGCAGCATGGAAAACATGAGGACATTAAAGCACATTTACTCCCATCCTACACTGTTAAATTTTATGATACTGTTAAGTCCGTACTGCAAATTTAAATTGTATATGCTTCACATTGATCAATTTGTAGCAACAGAGCCCTTCTTCCCCAGGGAATTTGTCAATGATTATTACTTACTGTTAGACTTTACATTAATGGTTACTCCTTGAATAAAAGAAACATGTCTATTACTTGTTAATCTTTTGATCTCTTCTTGTTTCAAAATTAGCACAGGTTTTGTCTTAGCCTTCAGAAAAGAGCTTGCAGTACAAAACAGACAGGAAAGGAATATGAATAAATAATCTTTCTCTATGAACTTACCCAAATCCATGAATGTAATTGAACTCACATATCAGAACTCCTTCTACTTATTTCACTTATATTGTAGAAGAGCACTTTATTCCATGAAGTTCAGCTTATAAAGTAAGTGTGACAATTAAAAAGTCTAAGATGCACAAATACTTGTGGTAATAGGGGTCCTATAACTATAGAAAATAGCCTACCTGTTTGTTACAGGTACACAAACACATCAACAATTCAAGAAAATGTATGTCTTACAATCATTGCTGCATTTTGTCATTTTAGAGGATGACCATCTATTAAAATCTCTATAGCAAAACATAATAGCAAATATGGGATGTTAAAACTGCCTTCAATTACACTCATACAATCCTAGATGACCCTGCAGACAAAATTTAAAGCATTTAAAAATTTAAAATAAACTTTACCTTTAACATTCTCTCCAAATCCCATAGAGGCAGAAACTGAACTGTCTGTTTCTGTTTTGCTGCTTGTTTTCTCTTTCATCACATCATCATCACTTGAAACATCATCTGAGTTCATCTTCTTTTTTTTTTTTTTGTGTCGAGGAGGAAGCTTTTTCGGAAAGGTAAACATGGGAAATATCACAAGGAGCATTGCAATGGCACAAAGGAGAAATCCACTCCACCTAATGCCAGGAAAACAGGAATGGAAATAAAAGCAAACACATTACATGAAATAAATCATGAAAATCAACATGACTATTAAACTGGTTGGAAAAATGCATTTGCAAAATACGAAAAACTGACACTAAGAGTAAAGAATTCGAGTGGGGGAGAGTCTTCACTGCACTAAATTCCTTAATCAGAAGATGTTTCTGTTGGTTTATTTACTGAAAGGACCCACCAAATTTTATTAAATAGTGCCAGCTTTAAGCTCCCATAAATTTTCAGTTTTGGTAATTATTCAGTACCAAAGGCTAAGAAGTAGATACTCCCTTTTACTTAGCATTTCATGGATAATTCCCAGTAAAGCAATACATTATTACTCTGCAGAGCACAAAAAATGTTATCCACGGCATGAGAAAAAATGTCCAGGACTAAATCTGTTCTGCATTCCAGTGCCTACATCTCACTGCCCTGACCGTCCAATTCTCTCCCTTCAGTTCCCAAAGTCCGATTGTAAACAACTGATGTGCTACAATTCATGGCAGGATTTATGCCCAAAGCTCTGTTCTGAGACCACAACCTGAAGCAGCCTTCAGACAGAATTTCCTCTTCTCTCCCTCTGTCTTTTAAATATGGGACATAAAAACAACCCTGAAATGATCCCTTGGCTCAGGGAATGACCTGGGACATACCCACAGAAGGGACAATGTGAGCTCTTCAGAGCTCTTCAGCTGCAGGCATACAGTTATCCCCCCATGGCTGAAAACTTCATGAACTTCACCACAGCGCCACAGATGGACAAAAGGGCTCTATTAGAAAGTACTAAAAAGTACCACAAAGAATTGACTAGAGTCAGCAGCCAGAACACTGATAGCAGAGTGTCAGATAACATAGCTTCTCCTCTGAGTTCTAACAATGAAAGACTAAGGGAAACTTAACCTCTCATAGCAGGTTCCATAAAGAATGACAACGTCCAAATCCGCCCACAGAGTTCTTCTTACATACTGGAAGTGCAGTTTTCACTACAGGCTCATTGCACCAGGTTTACGTGGCAAGGTTTTGGTAGCAGAGTGGGCACTGCAGGGGTGCTTCTGTGAGAAGACATCGTGAGCTGTCCCATGCTGGACAGAGACAGCCCCAGCCAGTTTGAAAACAGTCACCACTACTCAATGCTGAGCCCATCAGAATGCTTGCGGCACCTCGGTGTTCTCTTATTAAGGAAAGGGGAAAAAACACTGCACAGCAACTGTACAAAGGGAGTGACAAAACCATGGTAATCACCTCCAGCCTGTGGAGAATCCATGCTGGAGCAGGCTCCAGCAGGAATTGCAGCCTGTGCAGGAGGAGGCTTTTAGGCAGGACATGACACCCATGGGAGATGCTGCATGCTGGAGCATTCTGTTCCTGAAGAATTGCACCCCATGGAAAGGACCTGTGCTGGAACAGTTAATAAATGACTGTCTGAAGCAGACGAAGAGCAATAGGAGGAAGGAGCAACAGAAACAGTGTTACGAACTGAGCACAACCCCCCTTCCACAGTCCCCTGCATCACTCCAGTGGAGGACATAGAAGAGTTAGGAAAGAAGCTCAACTTTGGGAGAAGGAAGGAGTGGGCAGGAAGTGCTTGTAGGTTTCTTTTTCATTCTTCCTATCCTACTCTGTTATTAATTAGTGATAAATTAATTTCCCTGAGTTAAGCCTGCTTGGCTCATGATAGTAATTACTGAGGGTTTTCCCTGTCCTTATTGTGACCTATGAGCTTTTCATTGTATTTTCTCCCTGTTCTGCTGAGGAAGGGGAGCAAGATAGCAGCTTAGGAGGTACCTGGCAGCCAGCCAAAGCCAACCCACCACACAAATTTACACTAGTGTTTGGAAGCTCCAGTGAAATCAATCATGTTACTGTAATATCCAACCACAACAATGAAAGCTTTTTTCATTTCAAGTCAAATTTCCAAAATCATGGTGCATTGACACTGGCTAGATGCCGAGTGCCCATCAATGCCATTCTTATCATTCCCCATCCTTCACAGGACAGGGGGGAGAAAATGTAATGAAAGGCTCCCATTATCTGCAGGGGAATCTTTGCTCTGGCACCTGGAGCACCTCCACCTCCTCCTCCTCCTTCACTGACCTGGGGGTCTGCAGAGCTGTTTCCATCACATATTCTCATTCCACTCTCTTCTGACTGCTGCTGGTGTTGCACAGGCCTTTTTTTTTTCCTTCTTAAATATGTTATCCCAAAGGTGCTGTCACCACCACTGATGGTCTCAACCTTCGCCAGCCTCCTCTTGGAGATGGCTGACATTGGCTCTCTCAATCACAGAGGAAGCTTCCGGCAGCTTCTCAAAGAAGCCACCTCTGCAGCCTCCCCGCTACCAAAACTTTGCCATGCAAAGCCAACACAAGAACAATTTTTACATATTTTTCTATAACCTTTACACTACTAATTATGTATTTGTTCAAGCTTTAAACATTGTAAATTCTGAGTAGACATAATTACTTGCACAAGAAACAAAAAACATTTGGCCTCATATTTGTAATGCAAAGATATTACAAACTGTTTTTCAATGAAGACAAATTCATATGCAATGCTTTATATGGTAAGTGATTACACACAGGCAAACAACAAATAAACAGCCACATGTAACACTATTTTTTATTAGAAGCTTATGGGAAGCTTTTGCAAGGCAAATATAAGTGACTGAAAGTTTTGACTAATTTTGATATTACATAAACAGAAAATCCTCTAGTCATTCATTTTAGCTGATAACATACATGGATTAGAAAGCAGACTTTTAGGAGGATTAGTCAGCACTGTCAGACGGAATAAATTGGTAGTCTGTATAAAAATGTAGCAACATCCTTTTCAGGATCTCAAAGGCAGAAGCTGCAAAGACACTGATCAAAGAAACAATCTATGGCAATAATACGCAGAAATCCGCAACCACCCACTCAGAAGGAAACAGCAAAGGAGACAGGGCCTGTAATGTAGCACAAGATGAAATCAAATCCAAAGGGACCATTATGATAGCACACCAAATGCTGGAGATGTCACAAATGCATCACTGGATGCAATTATCTCACCATCTACCTTTCACAACTTCCTGGAGAAATATAAAAGAATTGGAAAACAGACAAAAGATGGTATCAAAAATAATAAGGACACCTACAATGGGAAATGGAGCGGTCAGAACAGTAGCTATATTAATTAAAAAGCCCTTGATTTTCTGTCTTCTAAAGTCAAAGAAAATATGCAGAAGAATACCTCAAAAGCATCCACACAAGCCCTAGGACCTCAAATAAAGCAATTAAAGCTAAGGAAGGACCAGACAATGCTGAAGGAATTCCTTTAAACTTCTTGTGTGGAATGTTGATGAAAGACTTTATAGGAAGATCCAAGTATTAAATGGATTCTGAACTTGGAAAACACTCAGGAAAGTATCAGCAAAAGAAAACTTGATTCAAAGCACCTGACAGACCGCCAAGGGCTACTCCACAACTAATGAGGTCCCTATATAGCACATTAACAGTACTCAAAGGCAACAACATGATGAATGATTTCTAACAGATATCCCTACAGTCACCACATGTGAATAAAAAACAGTTTCAAACATCTGATTGGCTGTCATAGACAGCTGGCTTGTAATTTAGCCCAGAGCACCTACAGAAAGCCCAGGTACGCAAAACCCAGGAGCAGAAATACAAGTCAAGGAATAATCAGACCAGAAATAACCCTGAAAAATAACCATTTTACTTTACCATGTTGAATAAGAGATAAACCAAATTATGTGTTGTGCAATATACCTCCTAGAAAGGAACAGCTTAAGGAAAAGACAGGCTATACTGCTTTTATTTTAGCCATATATCATAGTTGTTGTACTCACTATTTTGTCTGTAAGCACTGCCTCCTTTAACAATGGAAATTTTTCACAGGGTCCCACAATAAGTTAAATTAGGAACTTTATAGCTATAATAAAGAAAAGATAGGAATCAAAGACACTAATTCACTTCAAAGGAAACAAGGCTCAGAAATCTCATATATGACTTCCCATTACCTTATCTCAATTGAACCATACTTTTAAAGTGTGTCAGCTGAAGTAAGTGTTAGACTACTCTTACATTTCAAATTGTTAGATTGCATAAATAAAAATAAACTTGACTACCCAGCACTTCCCTGCAAGGAGAAAATGTCACAGTCCCAGAAAATACATTTCAGTCGAATCCAAGTCTACACTTCCAGAATTCTCTGCAACCAGGCAATCAGTGAGCAGTAAGGGACAAAGGTTTAACCCTCACACCATGGGAGTCTTCATTTTAATGGGTAGACATAGCTTTAGAAAGAGAAAAGAGAACAAGACACAGATGCTATGAACGCCACTAAACTTTTACAAGAGGGCACCACAGATTGTGCAACAAATTACCACAGATCCATTAGCAGGGGATACTCCTTAGAAATTTAAGAGATAAAGAACTGACATAGTCAAAAATGAAAGAGAAATAAAAAGACATTAAATACCCTTCAGGGAAAGCCAGACCCTACAGATTTGATCAACATGATAGAAAAAGAAAACTTTGAATGACTTTTACTGACTTTGCTACTTTGGCTATTTTACTTTTGCAGGAGCTGCTTCAGTTAAAACTCAGTTGTATCAGTGGCTCTGTTATAGATAAAGTAAAAAGTTTATCCCAAGTTCATACAGCCCCACTGATTTCAATTAACAAATATATTTATGGGCCTGTTTACAATTTTTGTCAAAAAGTACTGATCAGATACTGATTACTGGTTCTGACATGTCCTTAAAAGCACATGAAATATAAAAGTTTTATGAATAATGTATATTTTGCTTTGATTTCAAATCTTTTATCCTAGAATAGTCCAAGTTTTGACTTTGCTGCACACTCACAGATAAGATCTTTTCAGTGAGACAGGTCAGTAGATAAATCAGGAGCACAGAGTTGTTAACCCCAAGGCCACATTCAGCACTCAGCTTCGCCCTTCTCTCACTAAAGATTCAGCAAAACAGTCCTGTGCAGCAATACTCTTGGACCATGTAAGACAAACAAAACAAGACTAAATCTTTAAAGGTTTAAGAAGACTCCAAAGAGAGAGTTTTTCATACCAAACTGTCAGGAAAGATCACTGCAGAATAAACAGAAACAGATACAGACTGACTGCAATGGCACAGTGACAAACACTAACCCAGGGCATGAGAAGTGACACTGCACCTGACACCTACAAAGTAAAGGTCTCTTCCTAGGATAACGAACTTCAGGTTTTTTCTGGGCTTGCCTGAGAACAAGGCAGGTTTATGAATTATCTGACAAAAGGCGGTTAAAACTTCCTCAAGACCTGCTTCCTCAAAGAGACAATGCCAAGGAGGCCACATCTCAAAGGCTGCCTGAAGACATCAGATAACAATTACAGCTGCTACATCTTGGTGCTGCTGGAAGCTTACTCTTTACTAGAGAATAATGTGCTGGTTTACATCATCTGCTGCCTAAACATGAGCCATCACCCTGAGAAAGACAGACTGGAAAGGGCATGTTCTAACCCCATCCTACCTCCTTCACCTGGACCATGATCAGTAAAACCTACTGTTTCTCATCTGGGCAGCTGAGTTCAGTGTTTCATGTTGCCTCCTCTGGAAAACCAAAGAAGAGATTAATCCATCTTCCAGTAGGAAGGAGCTGGTTCTGGGCAGCAGGGATCCTCCATGGCCTCCTGCAATACCAATATCCTGCTCTGCCACCCCTGTGCTGAGTACTGTCAGTCAGTGCCCACGGTGGTCAGGGACAGTCCTGGAACAGCCAAATGCAAGGGGATTTTCCATGCACCGTTCTTGTGCACTCCTGTGGAAACTTTTCCTCTCCATCAGAAGCTAGTGAGTAGTAATCAACAGAAACATCATCTTCCTCAGCCACCTTCTACAACCTTAAACAAGTCCTCAAGGGATAAAATCTTCCAACCTGTCTGAATTCCCTCCTGGTAACTGAGAGAATAGTTTTGAAAAATGCTTGATCCTTACCAGTTTCCAATGAATCGGGGATCACTCTGGTCGATATAAACAGCTGTCCTAGGATCAACATAGAAACCAATAAGAAGTCCTCCCAGCAAGTATCCAGCTGCAGGTCCAAGTGCGCCCATTACGTACATGATGGCTGAGGAAATAAAAGGTCAGAGTCGTTCATCAATAAATTCAATGTTTCATTATTTATTTACACATAAAATCACAGAGTAAATGATGCTTCTTAAAGCAAGAAGTTTTGCACCCTAAAACTTTTAGGGGCCTTTCTTGCAATGAAGGCAGCAACTTCTGCCTATGTCACATATTAGTAAGAAAATTACTGCTTTGTGTACATCTTCAGTCAAATTATGCAAATATACACTATCTTGGTATTATTTCCTTATGGAGAGGCAAGTCAAACACTCCTGAAGGTTTCCTAGGGAGGTGGCTGATGACCCAGACTTGTCAATGTTTAAGAGGCATTTGGACAATGCCCTCAGTAAGAGGTTTTAGCTTCTGATCAGCCCCAAAGTGGTTAGGCAGTTGGATGAGAAGATCATTGTAGGTTCCTTCCAACTGAAATGCTCCATTCCATTCTATTCCCCTACAAAATGTCTTTCCTTCCTTAATATATCCTGCAGTACCCATTCCTCTTAAGATGCTTCTGCCCTGCTTCCCATACTGTCTGGCTGTAAGTATGAAATTCAAAGGGGTGGAAATGTCTCTGCTGTCCTCTCACATATCTTGTACCACTGAAACCCAAGCCCCAGCAGCACAGCAACACCTGCTCAGCTGCTGCAGATCCTCTAGCAGCACATGAAAGAACTGATTATCTAATTCTCTGTAATTCTCTCTCTAGGTCCAGATGGTTACTGGACCAGTCCCTGTCCACAACAGGAGTATGCAGACTCCATCCTTTTTGGTCCCATCCTCAATCAGACATACTGAATCCTAGACTGATGCAACTGAAGAAGCATAACTGAGTTGTCAGAGCTTGAGTTTCCACGTCACCTGTTATAGTAAATTATACCTCATGGATAAAATAAGCAAAAAGAAATCATTAAATCTGCTTGACTAAACCAAAATAACTTGCACATTTCCATCTTACGTTTTGAAATGACAGAATGAAGAAAAAGAGCATTCTCACAAGTAAAAAGAGAGCTATATTGCAGAGGGGGAAAAAACACAGAAGCTATCACAAAAGGTAAAACTGCCTATACTAAAAAATGCTTCCAGACCACAAATTGATTACACAGTTTTATCACTTTTAAGTAATTTTTTTGTAAACACATTTCTTGTTTTTACAAAACTGTAATTTTGAATAAACAGATTTTGCTGAAGCCCTTTTCACATAATGGTTTTCAGAACAGTGTTCACTATTTAAATTTATTCCAGCCATGTTCCCTACTGAATTGATTGTAAACAATTCTCTGTATGCCTAAAATGCTCCATCAGACAGTGAAACACTGGTCCTTAGCAGCAAGTGGTTAGATAAATCCCACAGTAACTGTTATTTGCAAAATTCACATCATGAGGAGTGAAAAAAAACCAAACAAAAAACTATCTCCACACTCCCACAACCAATAATAAATTTTGTTCTACAAATGTTTGCTTGGAAAATTGATTCAGACAACTACAGCAAACTCAGATCTCTAAAATCTTTAGAGAGGAAACACAAAGGGAGTAAGAGACTGACCTAATCCATTCACTCCAGTATTCAGAAAAAAAACTTATACTGCATTAATTCAGCTTTAGTTCCACCACTGAAAGCAACAAAATGCAGCAACTGCTTAGGTTTCAAATCACTACTCAAATAGTGTATTCTGTACACCTGAAAACTTCAGAGAGTTTTCCTTGTAAGCAGAAACACTGCACAATAAAGATAAAAATAACAGTGTATACTGTTCTCCTTTAGAGGAAGAAATACTGCCAACAATTTCAGGAGTATTTTAAAATTACTATATGCTGTTCAAGGGCTTCAAGATATATTTATTTTTAATACAACTTACAGGCAGATTGTCACTTTCTGAATCTTTCAGAAAACAGAGCCTCCATCTTCCTGGTCAATGGCAGGAGGAAACATGAGCAGGTAAGTTCTTAAAATTGCCATTTCAAGATACATTGCAGCACCTTTTACAGCATCTAATAATGGTCACTATCAGAAATTGGACACCAAGTGCAAGAAACTGATTTAGACTTATAAATGGGACAAAACATAGAGCAATGGCAAGCATAACATTTTGATATTTCAAAATTAGGTACTTGAAAGAATCTGCCCCAAACTTGCAAACCTTGCTGTGGAAGTCAAGGGCAAACAAGCTCCATAAGTCACCCTTATGGCAGGCTACTCAAGGGTCTTGGACCCTTAAAATTCTGGTCACATCCCTCACAGCTATGTTCAGGAATAAAGATGCTTTTGATTCCCAAGTAGGCCACCAGGATCACTGGATGATATGGAAAGTAAACTAATCTGGAAACAGATTCAATTAGGGTGTCTTCAAAATTGTACCTGTTTCACAAATAAAAAATCCTATAGAGAATTGTTTCAGAATTTTTTCAACTCAGAGCACTAGAAGATCTCCAGCTTTTGGACGAAAAAGGTTCAAAAAAATGTAGATGATGTATGAGGACCTTCCTTTCAGCCTTCTGCCAGGGATTTCAGCTAGCTCTTTTTGGTCCTCCCTCTTCAGGCCATGATCTGGGGTCTTGATCTAGGGGGTAGCCCAGATTTAACAGACAAGAACTTTCAATGGAAGTAACAAACGTTTTTATCAGAGGACATGCTGGAGTACTGTGATGTTGAGGCAGGACACACAGTATCCAGATGATTTTTTAAATTGCATCTAAGGAAACCCAGAATTTGTCTTAAACCTCCTAGCCATAAGCTTGACTGGTGCATAGATTTGCAAGTTGCTTTACTATTTCAAAGTCATAAAAAGCTACGCTGTAAAATAGCAGTAATATGTCCTTTCCCCTGATAAAACAGAGGCCATGTACATTCTATGAGTTAAAGCTCTACTCCAAACCATAAATCATCTTCAGCAGATAAAATGAGGAAACTATTGTTAACACAGACATGCAGGCTACAACATTAATCTGAATCTCTTCTGACTGGGTTGCAATGAAATGCAGAATTACAGTTCTGAGTTCCTGCATTAGCCACACATGCTCAGTGCAGGCAAGTCACCAGGATAATTCTCTGGGAACACTGGTCTCTCTAGGAAAGCACACCTGCAGGTCACCCACTCCCACCTGACTTCACAGAACCACAGAACATTCTGAGTTGGAAGATCCCCACATTCCTAAGTGAATGGCCCACACAGGGATCAAATCCATGACCTTGGCATTAATAGGACCATGCTCTAACCAACTGAGCTGATCTCAGGGTGACTTACAGCCACCTGAGAACTACTCAAGACATTCAACACAACCAGTTCAGACTGGACCTGGTGGACGTTTCTCCCCAGAAGTCTGTTGTAGCTTGCTGCTGCTGTGATATAGGATCCTAAGTCTTCAAAGGAAAGCACAGGTTGGTTCACTAAAATTACATGGCTTTTAAACAAGACAATTTCAAAGATCCTGTAGATTCTTTAAAGTCTCCCTCTTCTCCTAAGATCTTAGTGTTGTGGTTAGGAGTTTCCATTACCAAGCATATCTCTTCTTCTGGGTGTACCTTCTCTTCAGTGACAAGGGATAGCCTTTCCCAGCCCTCCCAAACCTGGTCTTTCAGATTATAGCTCCACCTCTAACACAGACTGCAGGTAAGTAAAAATATCCTGGTTTGGACAGAGTGTGCCCATTTTCAACCAAGATCTCTAGCCATGGCTATTTTAATTCCTTGAACCTTGTACCAGAGGAGATTCACTGCCTCACTGAGTACGTCCTCAGCATGGCATATTACCTCAGGCTCTACACCATACTAGCAAGGCTGTCTAGTTTCAAAACTGCAGCTGGCTGTGGCTAGCCAGGCTTAGCCATAAACTGCCATTACAGCTAAGATACTGGATGGGAAAGAAAAAGGCAGACAGAGAATTAGTAATCTAATTACACATGGAATTTATCTATCCATGTGAAATAAGACTAAACAATGTCATTCTTCACCACACAGAAGTTTATCCTGGGGCATACTGCAGTGAATGCTGCCATTCTGACAACGTCTGACAAAAGTATTGTCTATTGCTTTATTCATAGGAGATTCTTCTTCAACAGGAGAAAGCTTTACGTGGAGCCTATTGCAGGGCAGTCTTTTTGACTACAATAGGATGGGCTGAATTCTCTGTATGTCTGAAAATCTCTGTGTTCACAACAAATGCATGAAAAAACTTTGTTGGCAAATAATTTTTTTTTAACCTACCCACACTACCAAATTTAATGAGACAGAGGTCATAAAAACATTGTGAATGTCCTTTTCCTCTTCTAATCGCACCAAATGACATCTTCAGTAGACACTGTATATGTGAATATATAACATATGTCCCCGTGGCATGCTCAAGTGCATATGTTAACCCTCTGACTGTGCCTCTTTATATTAGCCATGCTAGTACCAATTAAAGTCACAAGTCACATATCGTGCCTGGATGTACAGAAACTACACATTAGTGAGATACAACAGGCTGGCTTCTGGGTTCTAAAAAATCCACTTTGGTTTAAAAAGTAAAAACAAAGGCATATATCACTCAGTCCCTGTCATCTCCGCTGTGTGCACACGCATGTCACCACACAGAGTTTATCAGCAGAAGAGGAGGAACATTTCTGAAAGACCCCATTGTCCAAATCTTGGCAGCACATCACCATAGTACAACTGTTCATTTCATACATGTGTAAGACAAGCAGAATTTGACCTTTATTCTATTTTCAACGGAAGTTTAGAATTTGCAAAATCCTGCAAAAGCTACAGGGTGCATTCTGAGGGTATATTGTATATAGGCATAAAAATACATATATGCATGTTTGCTCCTGTCAGAATAGTACAGCAATTTTAATAGATTTCGCAGGATGCTTTCTAGTGGTATAGAATTATAATCCTTTTATATCTGTAGACTTCAAATTTTTACTCCAAGATCTTAACCATCATTAGAATGAGGGTACTGACTGAAAAACAGAGATACGAAAGACAAAATCAATCCCCTATACTTGTGGAGCAGAGTAGGACGTCCAGAAGTATACTTTACTTAATTGAAGCAATAATTCAGTGTCCTACCCGCTGAACACTCTCATGAAAGAACAGCACAAAGAAGAATAAAAACAACAAAAAGAAAACATTCATGTGAATTAGCAAGAAAAGTCCTATGTTTACAGATTACTTTTTTACAATCTGAGGACAGCTTTAACTGAAATGCAAGATGAATTTTATATAATCTTGAATATTTATGTTCAGGAAATTTAAAGGGCTATAAGGTAAAAAAAAAATAGTCATGGGGTTACCACCTGGGATTTTGCAAGCAAAAGAAGCACCACCATGCTATGGTACCATAGCATCCTTTCCAGGGCTACCAGCAGCACATTTCCTTGGAAAGCTGTACTATGCTGTCACTGGAGAATGAGCAGCCCTATTATTTCTCTAGGGTGTAGAGCATGTTTTGATTTCCCCACAGAGCAAAGCTGACAGGCAGAGGTTTTGAAGGGGAATAGGTCCCAGCTCTCCCCTATTCCTCTCATGTCACAGCACTGTGATGGGATTGCAACGATCAAGCATAAAGGAGCTTTCAAAGAAAAATTGCTCCCATTCATAAAGGCATATTTACTTCATTCTGTCTAATTTCACCCACACAGACGCTACCCCAAAAAACATAAGGTTTAACCACTCTTTTGAGCCTGAGGACACAAAACTGAGTTGTGAGCAGAAGCCAGGCAGATTTCTCAAAAGCTTTTAAGTCAGGAAACCGGTTCACTTCCTTCTTTTCATCACGAAGAGAAAATCGAACATATCTATACATGCTTTAGGATTTTTTCTTTAATGTGGTTATTTGCTCAGGAAAAAACAATGCTTTGAGCATTACTGCAGTTCAGATAATAATGTCCAGTTCAAATCTTTAAATCACATCCTTTCAAAACATATTAGTGTTACCATGACTTTAATAGTGTCAGATCCAGTGTTCCACTCAAAACAATAAACAGAGCAACAAAACTACTTCAGTAGCCTCCCTTGATCTTTGTATAGAATATATTTGTCACTATTTTAAGAAGCAGATTCCACAGACCTGGAAGACAAGGTTACAGAGAAACTTAACTAAAGCATAACTTTACATGCCTACCATGGAAAAGAAAAAGAATGGTGCAGTTTACCACTCCATTAAAAATGCTGGAAGTTAAATTAAATAAAATATGTTTCAATTTTCTTTGAGTGGCTTGCCAACTCCAGATGAAAAGTATTAGATTTCTACTTTTCTCTTACATCTTTATAACTAAGAAATCACTGGTATTAAAACAGATACCACTCCCTGATTTAAACAGCTAAGATGCTTCATGCTTTGTACTCACCGTTTGTGGTCATGTTCTAAAACATTGTAGCCATTTTCATTGGATCCAATTCTACTATATCCTTAAAAACCCAGGAAAACAAGCTAAAATAGGCTGTCTATCCCAAAGTGTACTTCTTGTACACATTGTCACCGCAATACTGCTCCAAGTTATTGCTATGCTGTGGAGCCACAGCACCTACAAAGCAATTCAACATACACCAAAATTTCACAGACTCAGTACCTGTCTTTTGGTTACGCTACCAGGTGCATGCATCCAAGCCAAAATCCGAAAACACTGAAAATACCAAAGTAGAAAGACTTACACTTGTACCATGGTATTTCAGCTTTAGAGATGTTTGGCTAAAGAAATGATTGCCCCAAGGAAAACTGTTCCAGTGCTTAAAATGAGAGTCTTTATTTCTTTATTCCTAAAACTTGAGAACTGTGAAAGTAGAAGTCCCAGGGGCAACTGGAGACTGTCCCATTCTTTAGAGACAACTGCTTTGGTCGGAACACACAAAATTACTTGGGGGTTTTCATCAAAATCTGTCTTTTCTCTCTTTATATTCACCTATAAATAGACATTTGCTGATAATATTACCAAGAATGACTTGTGGTTAGCAAGTAAATACGAAAAAGACACATCTACTGTAAGAAATTAGTGAAAACAGCTGCAATTTCTGAGAGCAATTTCCTGTCAGTGTGGTTAACTGAATTTAGACACCATGCATGAGGAAATTCTTAGACCAAATAATTAAGCAAATCAGGTTTTATCCGCTTTATAAATTCTTAAACCAATTCTAACAAAAGAACCTTCTGGCGATGGTATTCCAAAAGCAAATACAACTGACTCTAAGCATATGGATAATCCCCACCAATGTGAATTGTCTGCATGACCAAAGACAAACACATCTATACTTGCATGATCAGAACCTAAACTGAAAACAAAGATCTTCTGATACACTTTCCATGAAGTCTAATGCACTGGATACCTAAACAGATGTTTGGGATATTTTCTAAAACAGAAGTATCAACAACTGCTTAAATGCATGAGTAACAGTGTTCTTTCTTAAAACCCCCATTTTTTTTTCCATATGTAGGAAATTTTTATATGGAAAAGTACTGTTCCTGAAATTTAGGTCTCAGACAGATGCACACACTACCTGAGCTGAACAGATTCAGAATGTCCAAAGATGTAACAAAAGGCACAACTCTTCTCTCGGCTGCTGCCTTCTGGAAATCAGCTCTCAAAAACGCTCTACATATTCAGTTAAAAGTTTTTTAAGTTTCTGTTGGTATGTTGCATTATAAACATATCCCAACAAGTTCACTAGGCATGAATTCCCAAACCCTGACTTTCCAGAAGAGCATGCTTCTTAAAAATATTTTCTTTTGTGAATAGTAAGGCAACTAGACAGACATCGACCATTCTGTTAGCACCTAATCAGTGACTCCTTGGTCCTTTCTGAATTCTTGGTCTGTCAGCATCCCTAAGGTTTTGATTACTCCAAAGAACAAAGCAATGAAATGTCACAGAAGTAGTGTACATTCCCGTACAGAAAAATTTATACTGAATACAATTGTCATTAACTAAATCATAAGCAAGCTACTACAGATTATTTTTAAACATTTTAACTAATAACTGCTTAAATAATTTCACTGCATTGTTTCCCATTCATTCAAACACTGGGAGCTAAATCTACAATAGTGAATTTAACATTCACATTAAGAGTATTCTTGAAACCAATGTGGCTAGTCTCATGAAGCAGGCAGGATCTGGCACTTCTGTACTAATACTTAATGGTGCTCCTGCTAAAAGGACATTGAAGCTGTTGGTTGCCTTTAAGATACTAAAGCAGCCTCTTGACTCATAGGCATTCTTTCCATAAAATCATGTCAAATGGGAATATCTCATCTCTGCCTTTTAATTGCTTGCCTTTGGGGTTTTTTTAATGGTTTGGCAGTTGAGGCTACACATACACAATTAATTTTCACTGGGAATTATCCCCAGGGACATGCTTATAGACTCTGTTGATCTCAACTTCTTAAAACTAATTTTCATGTCTTTAGCATTACTTCTATACACACTAGTGTGGAGCAGGGTTGTTCATTTGCATGCCATCCCCTTTTCTTCAGGCTATCATAACTGAAAAATATCAAGCTGTGAAAGCTGAAATTTGGCTGTCAAGCAGACCTCAACAGGTACATACCAAATAAGAAAACGGGGAAAAAAAAAGAAATCAAATTTAAAATCACAGCTGGAAAGGTCCGTAGCTACAAGACCAGCAGAACCCAGCCCAGAAGAGTACTTCAGAATATTTGTATTATGTTTTATTTGCGATTTGTTTTACATCATGTTCAGGTAGTCTAAGAGCACAAGCCAACAGGAATATATTATTCATGTCTTCTCATCTCTCTGAGCTGGGAGAATGCACCCACCCCAGGGGAAAAGCCCAGTGAAATTTATCAGGCACAGAAACAGATGTTAAGAGTATGCTGTCACACACCATGGGAAGAACAAGGAAAAAGTACCAATTCCTCAGCAAAATCTTTTACACTAAATACCCAGTGTCTATGGATGTGAGCTTTACCAGTTATTGTAATGGCATACAAATATCTGTAATGGCATACAAATACAAATATATTTTCAGAGGCAGGTTTGACATGTGCTCTTTTATACTACAGAATTATCCAAAACCAGACCCTTTGTGCCTAGGAAAGAAAATCTGAGGAAGCAGTGGAAATAGACCAAAAATCTACTGAAAGGGAAGGTTAGGTGCTGATAGTAAGAGCATTTTTTTATATAAATATATATATATTCATTTTTTCCTTTGTCCCACCAGCAAGACAACAGAACAAAGAAGTAAAGGGGGAAATTACTTCAATCATATTCCCTCAGAATTAATTTCCTTTCAAAAATTGGTTTCTGCCTAGGAGGCATAGGTTAATTATTGAAAATGTTGGTGATAATTTTTCCCTTCACTACCTCTTGCTAACAGACTGCAAAGAAGGGCAAGCCAAACAGCATTTCTTCTTGTTTTCTTTTTAAATTGCACTTACATTTTCATCTTTCAACAGAAACAACAGTAATTACACTTCATTACTCATATCTGACTGAAAATCTGCCTGAAAGCAAAAGCACATTATTCCAGTAATTTGCAGATGACCCTGTGAGTTTTAGNGCCCCAGCAAATCCTTCCTTCCCCACGGTTAAGGAGCTAGTGGGTGTCCCATGGTGAAACAAATTGCTCCCAAACCACTCTGACACTCCTGACACAGCCCCATGAAATAGGATACACAAGCACAGAGCTGTTGCTGCAGATCCTCCTAAACCTGATAAAGGGACATGACTTGTCAGAGATATAAAAAAATCAGAGAAAATGAAATTGAGATCACAGAGAGTCCCGGAAAAAAAGAGGGGAATATAATTTTGTAAGAAACCAAAAGACAGGAAATTAATTCATAGTTTTGTTTTGTACAGAAAACCACCACAGACACCACTTGTTAGTAACAAACTGATTCTATAAATAAATATGATTCTATAAATATATTTGCTTAGAACATTTTAGTCAGGTCCTGAAAGAAAGAAATGTATGCCTTATGGGGAAAGGTAGATATTGACATGCAAAGCCAAAAATAAAATAAAGTAAAAATTGTGCAAATATTTTGGTTTGACATTATAAGTAATGTGTTTTACATTATTTGGTTTGCTTTGCTTTGTTTTGATGTTGCCTATGTGTTGAATAAAAAAAAAATAAAATACTAATCTGTAGTCCTACATAAAAGTCAAAATAATACGATATAATATTTCAACATGATCAAAACCAAATAATCTTCTCTACAGAAAAAAGCCCCACTAAATCAATATATCCCCATAATCAAGATTTAATTGTATCATAATTTATCAGAGCAAGACCATCACAAAATTTTTATCAGTGCTACTAAATGGCATAGTTTAAACACCACATGTAGCTTTAAAAAATGACTCTAACAAAAGGTTCTACTATTATAAAAGGTAATATTATAGCTACAATTGTCTTTCTTTTTAAAATATGAATTCTCACTGTAATTTACAGCCCCATTTGCAGCTCATTCCCAGTTCCAATAAGATATGTTAATATGTTAATAAAATACAGAAGTATTGCTAACTTGCAGAGTTGGCATTTCCAAGAGAAAACTATTTATATTACAGGGATCCTTCCAAGATGTTTCAAAATACCATATATGGTTGGCTTACAAAATCTGAAAAACTTCTAAACAGCTAAAGTTACTTTCACCAATTAGGTAATTTAATTATTCAGCTGACATAGTTTAGAGAAAAATTGCCAATATCCTTTCATTTAGTCTGCATTTTTTAAAAATAAAGGTTGTTCATTCTGGCTCTCTCTTTCTTCTGTGAGTAAAATTAGACTTGACAGCTTTGTTTCTCAACTACTTAAATTAACAGTTTATTAAGCATATCCTTATTCTTCAATAGTAAAAGATGCTTTCACAGACATTAAAAATGTGGTGGCTAGAGGTTACATAGAAATTACTTTCCACAAACTTTAGACACACTTTCATGACAGTAACTTTTTTAACAAGACGGTTAACTCTATTACATTCCTAGGGACACGCCATATTCTCTCTAACTGCAAGTGCTTTGTTTTAAGCTATATGGTTTTATATAAATAGAGCTTTGGATAGGGATAACACTGTAATGAAATCTGATTCAACACAGACGTCAGAGTAAATGAACACAACAGTCCTTTCTGGCCCAATAAAGCATGAAATTGCCCCACCAATTCTCTTTTCATCCCTAACACAGTAGATTTTGCAGAAACAGACATCATCCTTTGCAAAGAAGGATGCCAAAAGACAAGAAGCCTCTTCACCTTTCCTTCCTGGCTATGCTGCCTCAAAACATCTCCAAAGACCTTATCCTGGGGTACGGGAAGGGACAGAGCTGGCCCTGTGCACTTTACCATTTCATGGGTATATCAGCTGAGCACTGAGCAGAGATAGTCCCAGCAGGGGTGGTGGCCTCGGTACTGCTGCAGCCGCTAAGGAACCTCGAGGCTGTCGTGAGCCACCCTTGAGCTTCCCTCTCTGCCAGGGTGACTCTGAGAGCACCAAAGAGCAAGGACACCCCAGAAAAACAGGAGCTGGTACTGAACACATAAACACTGCTCAGGCAGGCTTAGGAAATAAGGTATGAAGTAACAATGAAAATAAAATGTATCTCCTGACGTCGATTTTGCTCACTCAAGCAACTCAGTGACCTTTTCTTCCTAGTATCTTTGTCCATTTGCATCCATTCTCATAGGGAACATGTTTTCAGTTATTTACACTAGGAAGATTCAATTGGAAGATTACACTTATGTACACAATCTGCAAACTATCACAGCTTTCAATCAATTTACCACAAATAAGCTATTTGTTGAAACTTTAATCTTATGTTTGCAAAGAAAATTAAAGTTGAGCCCTAAATCCCACTGAAATTCACTGAAAGTCGGGTTCCTAGACTTCCTTAGGCTCCTTGGGAAATCTTAACCTCAGTTACTAAATTATTCTGACAGAGGGAGAGAGAGATTGACAAGGAAGTCCTCAAGGAATGATACTGGAGTTGCTTGGAATAACCAAGATTGCAAGTGTTACCAGTGGTCTCTGCTGCTGTCAGAGCTTTTCCAAGTCTAATGAAAATTGATCTGGCATCTTTCCACTCTCTAGGAGTTTTCTACAACATGTGACAGAAGAGACATGTCTTCACACACTGCTGGATCCTTAACTACATTTTCCGATTCATACTGATGAATTTGCCAGCATAACAAGTGGAAGCTCACAACTCACAGAGTAAAAGAGTAAAAACGTCCATCACAAAAAAACTTAAACACCTAGTACTCCTTGAAAAAGCAAATAAAAAGCATGTAATACATTTATATACTGCATGTTATATACCTAACCGCAATTGCAATCCATTGTAGCAATCACTTTAAGAAACTATATTGTCATGAGTTTAATTTATGACAGCAAAGACTGAGTTTCAGAGCACTCACAAATATTTATTAAACACATATATCTGAAGGTGCAGTGCAAGCCTTTGTTTGTCTCTTGTAAGTGACTGAAGTCACAACATGAAAGTTAAAAGAATCAAATGCAAGAACACTAGCAAGAACGCTCTTAAACTTTCTACCACTGTTTAAATCATACCTGCTTCTAACAAACTCTGCAAATAAAAACATAATCTACAATAAAAAATTGCCTCAAGAACAAAAATCTCTCTATCATATTCCCTTGAACTTAAAATGTTTTATAAATTGTTTATATATGCTAATAGAACATGCTTAGATCCATATGTTTATATCATTACACAGATAATTGTATCTGACACATTCCTATCCCTAATCTAAATTGCAAGTCTCTAAAAAATTCTAAAAAACATTCCAAGATTACAGTCTACTTCTGCCATCAGTGTTGACACTATATTCAGACCACAAATGGCTCAGACAAAACACAAGTCAAAAAAAGGTCTTTGCAGAACTTTTGAGAAACTCAGACCTTCACCTCCCATAACCTCTTGCAAAGGCAAAGTTCTTCAGCCGCTTTGATGAAGTATATCATGGTAACACTCATACACAGAATACAGGATTCAAACTGTTGAAAACATCACACAGTAAATTCTGCCTTGAGGTCTCTCGTGGTAATTTCCTTTTACACCAAGCAGCTCACGTGCTGCAAGCCTATGGTCACTGCATGTTACACTGGAGTAACGTCCTTACCTAGAGGCCAATTCTAACCCACAAAATTGTGTAAACCCTTGTCAAACACATCATGGCTGCTCCATTTGTGCTCCCAAACACCATAGCCGCTTTGCTCATCACTTTGTAAGTGCTTTGTGGAGATTTTCTGAGCCAGAGACATGCTTACAAAACCAAGGATCTTGCTGGTCCAAGTGCATTTAAATCACCATCTGCTAACTCATAAAATAAACCACTCAGGCAAATGTTTCTTTCAGAACAGACAAATGATAGTAACATAGCATCATGCTTTTCAAACACTAAAACTGTTGGGAAAAGATTAGCAACTGAAAGATGAAAGCAGCACAGCGACAACACCAGCAGAGATGCGGCAGCAGAACCAGACACTTGTTCGTAGCTAACACACCTAAGTAACCAAACTAAAATGTTACTTCTCAGTTTCACACTGTGAAGCTGTGTAGTAACTCTAACAGTATGCATCTCCTTTTCCAGTGGAGGAACAATTTGGAGGTACCGCCCCAGGCTTTTCTCTTTGGGATATTTAGCACACAGATGACAGGCACGGCCTTCCCTAGCCATTTTTGTAAATACATCCATTCATGGCTGTTGCACCTTTACAAATGCCCACAAAGAAAATCTTTTATGTGACACAGTAATTTTGCTTGTTTCCATAAAATCACAGAAAATATGTAATGCTTCAATTACAGTACTGACTCAGAAAATGCACTAAAAAACTATTTGCATAGTTTTAAGGGAAAACAAAAAGTAAAAAAGCTTAGATCATCCTATGTTCTCCTGTAAATTGATGTGATTCAGGGGAAAAACCCACAGAATTCAATGAAACATCTTAAGATTGTCACAGAAGAAGCAAAATTAGAAAACAGCCTTTTCCTCCTTATTGCCCAGTTTCAGGAATATCCTGAAGACTCTTAGGTGGAAAATAGGAGCACTGATTTGTGGAACTATTTAGCACCTAGGTATTCAGTGAGCTCACTTGAGGCATATGTTTTATGTGCTATATTTACTGTTGCTACTTTATTCCACTTGAAATAAAAAATAGAAATATTATTTTAGAATAGAATAGAAATAGAAAATCTGTATTTCTGTAGAGATGTTCTTCTAGGAAACAAATATTTGCAACAACTCTAAAATATTTTAGTAATTACTATTGACTGGTTTAATTTCTTTTCCAAAGTCCTCCACTGATACGGCACTACTGCGCAGCTTCCCAGAGGTTCTCCTGTGCCATAGGCCAAGGATGTCATCACTCAAATAACACAACTTCAAGTATATGTGGCCAGGGAAGAGGTAAAGGAAGGCCAAACAATCAAGTCTTAACCTTATAGAGTTATTCCCCCTCCTGCATTTATAATAAATAAAATAAAACCAAGCTAAAAGCACATGCACAGGTAGCACTGCGACAATGGAGATACTGATCTCTGCAGAGACCCACCAGCTTTATTTATGAGGGGAAAGAAAAGCCAGGCTTGAAAACCAGCCCTTCCCCACTGGTGGGGGGCAACTCAGGTTCCCTTTAGCACTGGTGTGCGGTGGTGTTCTGTCTTGTGCCTTCACACAACTTTTTCAGTTAATATCACCTACTTCCATTTATTGCCATTTCTAAAAAACAGAATGCATTACTCTGTCTTCCAATTAAATTAATTTCTAAATGAAAATTCTTTGAACTTTGTCAGAATAATGTTCTTGGAATCAAAAGAAATACCTTATTGGATTGTAACATCCATCTCCCTATGTGCTACTCAGTGAAAGAACAGCACTTAATCTCAAAGGTTATTCTACACTATTTAATTTTTGTTTTAGATCAGATTCATCATCTCAGTATCCAAAAGCAGATTACAAACACTTAAGCATGAATATAATTTCTTCTGGTTTTAAGAAAAGAAAATGAAATGTCTGAGGTAAGGGAGAACAAGGTGAGTTTGGCAGCATCCTGGAGAGATGTCTGCTTGTCTGTTCAAAATGCAGGGAGAGAAACTCTTTCTGCAAAGGAAATAAAGGAAGCATGTCTACTATTGGGGGTGCCCAATCCCTATTATCTTTTTTTCCTTTATCTCTTTATCATTTATTTTCAGTACTTAATACTGTGTAAGACCAAATGGCTTTTATATTTGGCTTCTATTCTACACAAGCACCACATTTATGAATAATGTATTACTATTCATTACAACATAACCCTGAAAATTTGTATTTACAAGTGTGTAAGAAGCTTATCAATGGATAATGTAACTGTTAGCTACAGTGTGGGACTTTCAAACAGTCGCAATAATAGAGGGGAAAACCCTTTACAGAAAATATTCCCCTGAAAGACATGCAATAAGGTAGTCAGAGAGAAAAAGAGAGGAAAAATCCTCTCTTCCAAAATAATAAAAATACATGAGCTATTCAGATAAACACCTCTCAATTTCAAGAAAGCCTCTGACTGAAGGAATGAAAGTTTCAGGCAGTTGTTAAAAATTCAGACGTTTCTCACAGCTGCCTCTTTTGTGGTTCAGCTGCTGTGCAGGATTTCACCCACATTGTGTGCAGGCTGCTGCCCCGGGGGGCTCCGAGAGCCACCTGCTCCCCGGCTGCCCTGGCTGTCCCCCTCCATCCCATAAATACCGGCAGACACAGACAAGCTGCAGACCCAGCCCGAACCTGACCAGGCCAGCAGTGGTGAGGGAGTTTGATGTCACAGCAGCTGGAGGTGTGCTCTGTGCCATGCTCACAGATCCCTTGAACCCAGAGCAGAGGGCAGCAGCAGGCACCCACTGCACAGGGAAAGGAGCAGGGCGGTCAAAAGGACCCTCCAGGCAGCACATCACATGAAAACACATCTGCTGCTGACAAAAGCTAAGGGACAGCCCGCAGGGAAAACAGCCTCCAGATCCAATTCAAGTTAACGCTAAACTAGCACTGCAATGGTCAGTCAACATTGGACACGATGATCTTAAAGGTCTTTTCCAATCTAAATGATTTCATGATTCTATGTACCAGACATGTAAGCTATTACCTCAGCAGTAACAACGTTCAGCTGGGGAGTCCCAGAAGACTAAGGAAACAAAAAGCTGTGCACTTAAAAATCCGTCAAAATACGAAAAGCCGATGCTTCTGTTCAGCTTTCTTCTTGTTATATATACAATTATCAAAGGCTGTGACCCTAATCCAATACTTTTGATTTATTCCTTGGAGATAGTATAGATTAATTACTTTGTTATGCAAGTCCTGCGCGATACAGTAATGTGCAATAAGAATACTTTAATCACACAAAAACTGCACTAACAGGCAATTAGTGTGATAAAATACTACATTAACTGCAATGTGATATAGAAGTTTTCTCCCAAAATGGAACAATAAAGATGTTTATGCAGATAACCACTGACAGGAGGAGACACAGAGATATCTAAACACAGGCAATCTCTAAACAAAACTAAAATTTGTAGATTTTTACTCAAACCGGATTATATTGGTGCTCCTGCACAAAGAGTAAATCATCATAGAGATCATCTTTTTATTAACACACACTGCTGAAACTATGAGGGAAACATTTATAAATATAAAAGCACGTCAGCCTGAAGCCACAGAGCTGGTATTCTCATGAGGAACAAACGGAAAAAGTAATCCTCTCCAGGGTACCTGACTCTAGGTCTAAACTTCTATGTCTTGAATCATGTACTAGAAGAAAACATAAGCAAGAGTTACATAGACAGTGATCTTCAACAAAATGGGATTTTACTTGCATTTTCCACCCAAGAACGAACGGAAGTTGAAATGAATAAAAATTGAGAATTAAATAGCAAAATGCATCTCAAAGTGTCAAGCTATGCAAATAAACATACATTGATGGCTAAACACTTTTCCATCAAAAGTAGTTTTGCCATCAAACTCAGAATAAAAATGATAGCCGCTCAAAACTGTTTTCACAATGGGGAAAAAAATTAGGTTTGTTTCTCCCTAATTGGTTTGGTGACTTGAAAACTGTTCAATAAATGACATGCATTTCCATTATTTCAGATTTCTTAAACAAATGTGGCACAAAAATCCCAAGAGGCCTTGTTATCTGTTTAAAAATGAAAAAACTTTACAGATCAGATCCTGCTCCCGCTCAGTATCAGGTGTACCTCATTACCTTCCAGGGGAATGTGCCACAGTTAGTTGTAATTTATTAACTTTTCTGGAAAGCTTTACTAAATCTAACATTCATTAGATGCCAAGTTTGAGAACCACAAGAGCAAACTACGATGACTCTGGTCCTCATAAGCACAAAAGCATTAGTATTAATTAAACGCCTCCAGACCTTCCTTTCTGTTCTGACTGTGCTTGCTGTCAAGCTAATTGCTTCTCCGCTCCAGCACAGCTTATCGTGTCTGCCCTGCTGCAGAGCAGCCAACTTCATGTTTTCTAAATGGGATGAACAGCCTGCAGACAGTAACTCTGATTGCTTCAGATCTTTTCAGGGCTCCTTGTAAGACAATTGAAATGTTTTAGGCAGACTAAATGATCTTCAAATTCTTCTTCATCTGAAGTTTTCACATTAGGAAATGAGTTGAATTAGAAAACTCAAAATCTCTGTGGCCTTTTTAACACAAGTGCATCAATTAGAAAGATGAATAGAAAAGTCTTGGTAGCAGCTGACATCACCATTGTGAAACATGAACATTTACAGGACTTAGAAGGACTTACTTAATAGCAAGATTAAATAGTACTAAAGAATCTAGGAGATATGAATGACAAATATATTTATCAAAAAAACATCTCGGAACTGATGGCACTGACTTGTGCTCTATTATTACTTACTTGACAATCCCACGTAAGAGGATTACTGTCTATCTTGGCATGATGTATAACGAGAGTAATACAGCACATCACCAAGGGCTTGTATGAAGAGACTGCCTCGTATCATCACACCCACACATATTCTTCAAATCAGATCTCCAACATCAAAAAACCACCAGCTGTCAGTTCCCTGAGCTCCACACCATTTTCTTACTCAAGAAAATTAGGGGAAAAAAGCAAAAAAGTCAAGAAATTTTTTTAACAGGAGCTCAACACAGACTAAATTAAGGGCAGAATTGTTGTATCATTATTTGGCTCAGCACACATAAAAATAACCATGTTGCTCCTCACACTAGAAAGCAGCAGACAGCAATCCTAAGAGCATCCAAAGATTCTCTGACACAGTCGCAACAGTTATGTGACCCCTCTCTTCTAATGCTATGCTACTAATACTTCTAATATCTCCAAACAAGCCACAAAATCTGGGATAAATCCAGTGCTAGAATAGTTGTTTAGCTCAGCAGTTGTATTTTGGAGAAAATCCTAATGCTCACACAACAAAATAATTGATCTGAGCATCTTATTAAACTAGACAAGGGGAATTTACTACATCCCTAATATACTGCACCATTTTTTTTCCTAAAAGGCACAATTCAAACAAAAAGCAGCTGGATCATAGTGTAGGATGCCTACCTGCTAATATAAACCTTACAGCTATCAAGCTCTTCTACCACAACCACTCAGCAGTCCCCTCACCATCTGTACCTACTTCTACAAGAAAACGGTCAACCTTGACCAAGCAGTTAGTAAAAGACTCCAGTATGCCAACTTGGGCAAACCATATCATTTCTCACATATCCAGAAACTGCAACACATGACAGATCCCTTCCTCAGTCTCCGTAATACTCAAGGTAAGTAGGTATAAACATACAACACAAATCTGAGAAATAAAACACGGAGTTTTCTTGAAAGCACGGCACCGCATCAGACCCAAGGCAAGCTCCTCTTTCTATAGGACTTAAATTTGGGGTGTGGGGATGCAGAGGAGGATGAAGAGGGGAATAAGCATGAAAAGAAGTTAATTATAGATCTATCTGATCATATACAGCTCTCTTTCATCTTATCTAAATACTTAAAATTTATTATCAGTTACACAGAGGAGTAATAGCTGCTCTAATGATAGTATAGGACTCTTAAAATTATGTCTGTTAGTTCATACATTCCTCCATTTTTCTCTGGTTAATTGAATCCCTTTTCCTTATTAAAGCTGAGAAGACATATATGTACCCAAAGCTTCTGACTCACTGGGTTTAAAAGCTCTTTTCAAGTTCTTTCCCATTAGCTGGCCTGGCCAATACCAGTCAATCACTTTTAACTCATTTCTCATAGAAGGCTGAACTTCTTTTAATTATCACAAATGCATGGGGGCAGTAGCCTTAACCAGTCTTTTTATTTTGCCTTTCAAGGCCACATGCGTTCCTACTTGCTATCTGTCCTACTTGCTTCTGAGTGTCCAAAGCTAGTGCAACCACCCATAAACTCAGTAAGAACAATGAATGACCCCACCTGAGCAAAAATCATTTGCTAACAAACCTTGAGTAAGACAAGAAGCAAAAGCTAATGAGGAAAGGTCTTTTTTTATACTTCTCCATAGGTTCAGCCACAGAGGTACTTCTAAATGCAGAGGGCACTCTTTGAGAAGTGGTCATCTTCCTTCTCCCAGAGGTTCTGGAGAAGCCATGGGAGTAAATGCATTGGTACTATTGCCTACTTTGTTTCTGCAGTCAAAGAAATTCACAACAGACAGCTCTATCCTTGACGTTATAATCACAATCTCATTAAACTGTTCAGTCACTGAGGTAAATGAATATATAAAACTTCTATGTATCAAAACAGTGCAATAACTACTTCGTAACTATAATCTAGAGTACAGCTCTTCCTTCAAGCATCAATTCAGTCCTCAACTATGCTTTTGAAAAACTATTTACAGCATGGCATTTTATTACAATGATGTAGTGCTGAGTTCAGTCTTCTTACTTACATAGTGTAACAGGACTAATATTCCTCCAGTAACACAATGCAGGTGTGGTAACAAACTAACAGTTATTTGTTTCAGATATCCCAAAATCCCACCTCTTTCCCTCAGTCATGCTATCAGCAGAAAAAACATAGTTTTCTGCAATTCTTATTTTAGGCAAATTATATAACTTGCCAGATAAATGCCTACATCAATGTGCATCAGCACTACTATACTGCAGACTAAAAAAGCTCATGTGCCATCTATTTTCTCCTGTGACTATAAAAATTCCCTAGGGATACCTTCACTATTTCTGTCACTAGACAGCTGTATTAAATCAAGTTGATATACACTGCCCATCGTATTTACAAAAATTATAGACTAATATTATGTAACCATTTTTTTTTTACTTTTTAAGCAGGTGGATTATTACTGAAGCTATTTGCACTCTAGAAGGTTACAGTCTTCATTAAATGTCTTTTTTCCCTCACAGGGAATTAATTAACAAGCAGAAACCTAAATTTAGATTTTAAAAATCACAAAATGAAAAACTATTTTGCTACTACTTTTTTTAATCCAGCTACTGAAATGGCAGGGACCAATGAATGGCATGGAGAGACACTTTGAGCAAAAGTGGAAAATGCTGTTCTGTGAGGAAGAAAAGTGTGGGCAGAAGTGAAGCTTCTCTGTTCTCTGCATTGACAAAACTCGCCAGCCTTGTCAGGGACTTTCCTGTACTCCACAGACACTTACCAGCAGTCTCTTCAGCCCTTCCAATGGGCTCCACCTGGAACTGTCCCTGGCAGGTGCCTCCCGACCAGAGTCCATTTTGGCTTTGTCCCTTACTGCCTTTGACCATACAGAACAGGCACTGACAGTCCCACGCTGCTGGCATTTAACCTCCTCCTTCATTTTTCCTGGGATTTTTCATCTGAAAGTTCCCACTTAACCAGCATCCACAGGTTGAAATTCTGCTTATGAATTTCACACAGGTTTGACCTCTGAGCCCATGAGCTGATTCCTTTGGAACCTCTGATGGAAAAGACAGTGTTTTCAGTTGTCTTATACAAAGCAAAATCTACTGAGTCAACAGCTCAGCTGAATACAGCAATTTCTCTTCAAGTACAGGGAGAGCATAACACACAGCAATGTCAAGATAGTATCTTCCAGAGTATTTCCTTTAGATATTTGTAGATGCAAATGAGGCTTGCTTGACACATTCTGTTTAAGTAATCACAGGTTAGCAGCCACCACAGCAGAGCTCACAACTATTTCCCTGTCTACTTTGGGTTATCTACAAAAATGCATTACTTGAAATTACTTCTGGTGAGGCCAGGTATTCAGATTTTGATCTAATCATAGACTGAAAAGAGAAGTAGGAACCCAGGTGTGATTAAAAGCACTTGACTCCAGCAGCACACCTTTCAGTGCCTACAAGACACCTGAAGTCAACAGCTGTAAAGAAATCCAGGACAAACACTGGGGTAAACTACAACTTAAGTATAAAAAATAGCAAATCAGAAGATATCAGAAGATACATTCAGCTAATATATGCATTATCTGAAATATTCTGACTCCAGAGGATAGCTTAATTAATATAGAAAAAATGGATGCAATCACACGGGAACTTCACCAGGATTTTTGTCACTTCAAAGAAGTTGATTGAAAACAGACAGGTAAATATGGAAAGTAGTCACTAATTTACAAAAGCCTGCTAAATTCAAACAACTGAAGAGCTGGTAACTGGTTTCGGAGCAGCTGGATTTTAAGAAAATCAATCCTGAGACACTCTTGAGGATTTCATTCTAATCTGGTAAACATCAAAGATAAAAGGTGCAGAGGGCAACCACCAGATTGAGGTCCTACTGTGCATGGTTCAATGTAAGTAAAGTGCTAACATCAATATAAGCAAGGAAAGAAGCAGAAGCACTCAAAAGTATATCCTGGCAAGCTAATGAAAAGGAAGCAAGCTGCGGAAAAGAAAACTGTTTTGAAAACGGGGAAGAAAATCCAAGATGAACAACACTGGAGGATACAATCGACACGCAGTACTGCTTTGCAAATACTTCACTTACCATAATTCATGTATCTGCTTGTTCAAATTACAAGAAAAAATACACATTTTTTTCTGATTGTATCTCCTTCAAACTCACCACAAAATGTAATTCATACCAGAGCATGATGCTTTTCACTGGTGTAATTTGTCTTTACTGCCAGGTAAGCTGTTTACATGAGAACTAACAATTTTGGATTAGACTAATGGCAGCATAAAATAACACATGAGTTTCTGTGTTGGCACTTCCTGATTTCTCAGGTAAGAACAAATTCCTTGTGCCAGAAAAGAAAGGAAGTGGAAAGACCCAGATTCTTTAGCTCTCTCGTTAATGCTGTGCAGTGTCTGCATTTCTGGCCTTGTGACAAGCACAACAGATGCCCAAACTCCCAACTGTTCAGCAGCAGAGCAGGACAGAGCCCATACATCCCCACACTGCCGAGCACGGATATATTCTTTCCCACCACAGGAAATGTCCTATTTTTTTTCTGGGCACTTGGAAGGAGTTGGAATATGGATTTGGCTGACTCAGGTGAAAATAGCCTGCATGCACACTGCAGAGCTGTCTGCTGTCATAAGTTTGCTAGTTCCAGCCCATGTGCCCAGATTGTCCAACTGAGCTGTGGTAAAAGCACTGTGGTTCTTGAATAAAAGCATGGACACCAGGAATCAGAAAGCCAACTGAGCTGTTTGCTCTCTCTGCAGAACCCTCACTTCTAGAGGTTCACTGGGGAAAATATTTCCCTCTGCCAGCTGTGCTGTTTCAGAGCTTTACAATTACAGTCCTGCTGAGTCCCAGCATCCCTGTGGCTGCTGAGGTGGTTGCAGAGACACCCTTGGACTTGGAGCGGAAATTCTGACTGCTCTGGTGACGATTCACAGGAAGACAGGTGACCAGCTTGCCCTGCCCTCAGAGTCAACGTGGCATTGCTCTATCCATCACCAGCCAAATCAGAGCGAGTGCTTACTTTGACCCTTCCAGTCAAGAGAGAAAACAACTGCCAGAGGGGACCAGCTGAAGTATGTGCCATTTTTGCGTGGTAGCTTCTCAACTGTTTTCAAAATAAATGGGAAAGGCATGTAAAAACAACAGAAAAAGAAAACTGAGTTCATTCTTCACAAGAAACAAGGGTTTTCTAAGTGCTATCAGGGTAAAAAAGTCTTAGTACGATTAAAAAGAGAGCATGAGAGTCTAATATGGTTGAGTTACTTTTCTGTTCTTTTAAAAAGCATGGATGAATTCCATTCATATGCTTTAAAAATCTGAATTTTTAGATGCTGACCTTCAGGATGAAACAGAAGGCTGAGACTCATATAATTGCTTGTATTTCCTGCACAACCAAGACAGAAACCCACATATCTTTGAATGACGGTACAGAGAAATCCGGTCCCCTCTCTTTCAACTGCATAAGCACTTTCACAGCTATTAAGTCCTCCCAGGTGAGGCGGCCACTGAATGGAAGTTAAGGGAAAATTGATGAAACACAAAGTATCTCTAATCCACCTGCAATAGGAGTAGCTACAGTGACCCTTTAGAAAACAGTCAGGGTACACAGCAGACAGCTAAAGTTTCCAGCCCCTGGGTAATCAGACACTAGATCCCAAGACTTCAGTTCCTGGCAAAAGGCACAAACAAGCTGTTACTTAAAGGCCACTTTCATGTCTAGGTTTCCAAGCTGCTCTGGGACCACGGCAGGTGGAGACACTTGTCTGCACAAACCAGCGCTGCAGCAGAGCTTGACAGAGAAGGGAGCCGCTCTCCAAGCAAACACTATTCTCATGCTCAAGTGGGTGAAAAGGGCACTGTCAACCTCAGAAACAAAATGCTAACCATTCTAACAAGTGCTAAGCAAGGGCAACAACTGGGCTGGGAATTCAGTGAGTTTCAGAACCCTGGATCCAACCCAGCTTTTGTCTTCTAATATAAAGAGAAAGAGACAATCAGGGAAACACATGCCTAAGTCTCTTCTTGCTCCTAAGAAGGGCAAAGTGCATTCTGCCAGTTACTGGAAATGATGCTTTGTCAATACATCTGCTTGTGAACAATGCCACAGCTCATGGCAAGGACACAACTGGAGAGACGCAGAAAGCATCCCTAAGGGACACAACACGGGCACAGCAAGTGAAGATACATCACTAATGACATTAAAACCTGCAGGAAGAAAACTTCAGAGCAAAGGCTGCCCCCAACTCTTCACTGAACTCACTGTATGTACACATTGCTTAAACAGACAAAAAAAACCCCAAACCAACTTCTCTAAATGCTTAAGAAAATTATATCTAGGATTACAGTATGAAAAAGCAGTATCAGTCCACCTGTGGAGTATGAAACTAAAGTGGAGAAGAAAAGTTAAATCTTTCTATTTCCTCAGTTATAGGGAAGGACAATTAAACTGCATAGTGCTACTGTAAGTAAATATTAGGAACCGTGCCTGCTGCCTGATCAGCATTTCCATGAAAAAAAAAGCTAGAGTGCCAGAGAAGCACAATACTGCACCCTCTGAGTGTTAAATCATCTGTGTGAGAAAGCAGCATAATCCATATGCATAAATAGAGCTGCAGTCACTTCACCTGCATCCCAAGATGTTCCTTACCTCCAGCTGAGAGCACACTGAGCTCAGCCTCCTGCTAGTGCTGCCCAGCCAAGTGAGCACACAAAATAGGAGGGTGTTTCACAGAATCACTGAGTCCCAGAACACGCTGAGTTGGAAGGGACTCACAAGGATCATCAAGTCCAGCTCGTAGCCCTGCAGAGCACCATCCCTGAGTCACACCATGCGCCCAAGAGCATCATCCAAACACTTCTTGAACTGTGTCAGGCTTGGTACTGTGACCACTTCCCTGGCAAGCCTGTTCCAGTGCCCAAACACCCTCTGGGTGAAGAAGATTTTTTCTAATATCCAACCTAAACCTCACCTGACACAATTTCAGGCAGTTCCCTCAGGTCCTGTCCCCGGTCACCAGAGAGAAGTGATCAGTGCCTGCCCCTCCTCTTCCCCTCTCAAGAAAGTTGTAACTGCAGTGAGGTCTCCCCTCATTCTCCTCCAGGTGAAACAGACAGTGACCTCACCCACTCCTTACACAGCTTCCCCTCGAGGCCCTTCACCATTTTTCTGCCCTCCTTTGGACACTCTCTAATAGCCTAACGTGGCTGTTATACTGCAGTGCCCAACACTGCACACAACGTTCAAGGTGAGGCTGCCCCAGTGTAGAGTGGGCAATCCCCTCCCACGACCAGCTCACGATGCTGTGCCTGATGCACCCTAGGCTTGTACAAAAACAGACTGCTAATGGATGAAGCCTTAGTGCTAGCCTCTGGATAAAACAAGATGCGGCTTTCTCTCAGATAAAGTAAAATCATGTATTTGAGAAGTTCAGGACACTTCCCCTTTACAAGGAAAGCAGAAAAATACTGGCAAACATACCCTTTTGCTTCAATTTTTGATTCATAAAATCCTCCCTCCTCACAAGCATGCTATAAAAATAAACGTACTATTTCTGTACAGTTTACCAACTATAGGGATCAATGCTGAGAAAACCCTGTAGGAAACAAGCCTTTTTGGATATCAGGAAGCAGGAAGTGTATTCCATGTAAACCACAAGTGGTCATAGGCTGAATGGTGAGAATAAAATGAAATGCTGGTCAGCTGTTTCCCTGCTTTTAGATGATCCCTCCTGCTCAGCTAGAAAGTTAATACTGTTTCAGAAAACCTCAATGATCTTGTAGCATCCATACAGAGGACCCAATGCCCTCAGCAGGCTGCTGTTCCTGTCCCCCAGTGACATCCATAACCCCGGAAGCAGCCAGACCAAAACGGCACAAAAATCCAGGGCTTCCTGTGCCAACATCCAAGCAATGGCACATTACAGAGATCTAGCTTGTTTGGCAGCTGGGCCCTGCCCACCTGCAGAGGTGGTGGATTTCTGATGGAGTACGTGAAGCTACTCCTCCTGCCCTCTCCTTCCAAGTGGGATGTGGATATAGGGGTAGATCTAACCAGAAATACAATAAACAAAATCATCATACATACATATATATAGACTTTGGGGAAGTCTGTAACAAAGACATGAGAGGTACACAGAACATTCATCTGTAAAACACTGGAAAAGAGGTGTTTTCCAAACAGAATATAGTCACAGTGAAATGGTTTACCTAACGCTAGAAACAGCAACCCACAAACAATCCTCATGAAAACAAAGCAGGAGTCCAAAACATTTTTGAAACTTGTCTAAATATTTATTCTTTTTCCAGGTTATGAAATTATTTTACTTGCCGGGCTCTCATGCCATTATCTGTACCAAGCCCATTTGCACAGGTTTATCCAATTTTCCTGCTATTATCTCATAAACCCTTTATCTTTACATTTTGTAATTACAGTTTGTTCCAAAAACTATGGACAGTCTGCACGAAATTAAACTGAGGTGCTTTTCTCATGTCATATCCTAACCAGCCTATAGCATCCTGGAAACTGAAATAAAACATCCTTAGCACAATGACTAATTTGCCCACTAGTCATTTTGGGGGGGTACTGGTAAAAGCCATTCCTGAATGCTAGAATATTATCATTAATGCAATATTTCTGTAAAACCTAATACTGCCTCTCTGTGTGAATTTTTGAGGTAAATTCCTTTTTTATTATAATATCCACTTGCAAAAGAAGAAAAGTACTTAAAAATTATTCAGGCACTATAATGCCATTGATAAAACTTCTAAGTGCCACCCTTAATTTTAAAAATCCTGATACAATCACAAGGCTAACTCACATTCAAGACAAACTGTTGGATCCCTACAAAAAAACACAGTGTTTAGAAAAAAAAACACAGTATTTTAAGTGCTAGAATTTGACTAGTAGCAGAAACACCATCAAGAGTACAAAACAAGATTCATGAAGTCCAATTCAACTTCAAATTGAATTACAATTAATTAGAAAAATACTTAAAATAAGAACCTGCACACATCAGGCAGCTGACAACAGAGATGCCACGGGTACAGCTGAGCACAGAAGGGAGAGACTCTGGAGAAGACAAAGACCACTTATTGACTGCCCAGTTTTTACATAAGTGTGCAACTTCCCTTTTGGATTATCTGTGATTAAGGGAACCAGTTCTTGTATTTCCTAGGCACCTGTTACAATCACAATTTGTTTCCAAGCCTGATGTCATACATTTCTCAAAGTTAGCATAAGGGCATCAAAGTATTGCCAAGTTTAAGGGGCAGGAGGACCCGGAGGTGGCACTGCCTTCACAAGGAAGAAACACCCACAGAAGAGCTCACACATTGCTATGCAGGCAGCCCAAATACACATCCCTGCCTGGCACCTTTGTCCTACTAAAAACGACACAGCACCTTGTAAACTGGCATTGTGCCATTCTGACAGATGGACTTAAGTGTAGGCAGCCAAGAGACTATGTATAAGCATCAAATATGGTTTTTGAGAGGAGGACTTCCAGCCAGGAATGTTAAAACAGCTGTCCACATTGAGCTTGCATGCCTACACTTAAGAGGATATGCTATTGCCACTCGAGCCCTGAGCTGGATTAACTTGGAAAATAAATAAGATAGCTTCCACAGCCACATAAGGTGAGTTTTTGCAGAATCTGGATTAGTGATATTCAGGGGGGCTTTACTGACCTACTATTACTGGGCACACTCACAGGGTCAAAAAGCTCACCAGTTCTGCAGCTCAATGAACCTTTTATCAGGTGCACACTTATATATATTTACTTTCCTTTGGAAGAAAAACATAGAACGCAATACAAGCATAACTATAAACAAACACATTAGTGATCTTCCATTTTGTGTTAGAGAACAGGTTTTTAATGAATTAACTGTCTTCACTCAAACACACCTATCTGTGTGACAAGGACCTGTTTCACTGGGCTTTCTTCTCTTTTTAAAACTTCAACTCCCATGGCCCACTTCAAGACTTTTTGTTAGCTCATGCCTACACACTGACTTACATTTTACATTTTGACATCACTTGCATAGTTTTCCCCAGTAATAGAATCATACCACCTGGAGAACCAGCACTGCATAACACAGATGTGAGGTGGCAGGCCTGCAGAGCCATGCCCAGGCCACTTCTATCCCATTCCTGCACCTGGCTGGGCTGTCTGCTGCCCACAAATCTCTCTCCTCAAGGACATGCAACATTCCAAACCACTGAGAAGATCCAACAAAAACATGTTTGCTCACATCAACATGCCAAACAGTGCTCATTTTCTTTTTCCCCACAGACTCAAAATTTACTCCTGCCCCTCAAAAAGTCATTGACCTAAATCTAAAGTGAGGCAAATATTCAAGCATTAACAAGTTAAAAGTTTCCTCAAAATTCCACACTATTTAAAGAAGAAAATACCAAGATTTCCAACTGTAGGCAACACTGCTTCTAGCCCTGAGTAGCTTCAAGACTGAACGGAGGTGATGGTATGTTTTATTCAATGTTTAAACACACTTTGTGTGCATTTTAATTCTCCCTGTGGTCACAATCAAATCACAGGCATAAATTTTTCATGTACACTGTAGCTGGGCGTACTCATCTTTGTTCTTCTGAATAAAAATGAACTTCAACTCTACAAGGGTCCTCCCTGTATAGATCAAAGCTGCCTTCGGTCCCTGGCAGGTCCAGGGTCACACAGAGTCTATCCAGCTGCTGGCGTCTTTTACCTTTGTTAACTTCATGCAATTAAAGTCACCTGAGTCACTTCATTACAATTTCCTGTGCTAGAATCGCGTCAGTGGTAGGCATCATTTCTCCCGCACAGTGAGGATTTCCCCCCATTGACCTTGCCTTCCTTTTTGTTGACAATTTCCTCCTCTCGCACCATTCACCTCTTTCACCCTTCATTCCTCACCTACAGCATTTCCATGTCCTTTTTCTTTTTTCCATGTTTTTGAGGACAGTGTGAAATCACCTCCTTACAGAAGTTCCAAACTACAACTTAGTAACCTCAGTAACAAGATGCTTTGCTTTTTCAAACAGCCAATAAAGTTAATGCTAGGTTAATCTTAATTTCCGTATCACTTAGCCATTCTCAGAAGGGAGAAGAAAGGGAAAAAACACTGTCAAATACTTCATCACGCAGATTAGCAATGCAGTGAATACCTCTCCCTCCTTCCAAAAACCAGCAGTGCCCCAGGCTTTTTCAAGACACTGCACACAGACTGTGCATGGCTTTAGAACGGTTCAGGGAACAGTCAAACCACGGAAGAACAGGTCAAAAGGAATAAAAACACTGATCTGGATCACTAATTTTGTTTAGTGAAGTAGTTACACACACACCCCACAAGCGTATTACTTTCATAAATGTGTGTTTTACATGCAATTATTATTTCTACAGCTATTGTAAAACCAAACTAAACTGAACTGCAAATGGTAATGCTGAGTATCCAAAACTCCTTGGCAGTTCTCTCAGCCCCCAAGTGCCTCTCCTTATTTGAAACGAATTTGAAGGGGTACATGAAGTTCATTTCTTACAGAAGCATGTACATTACTAACGCAAAGTCAGAGAGCAGCAATCTTCTTACACATTACACAAACTATCACGATCAAACTCCAATTAAAGTTTAGTACCCAGTTATCTGGGATACCCCTTCCTCCCACCATCACACAATTATCACGAAGACTTGTCTGTACCTGCTGAAAAACGTGTGCCAGACTGGACTCTCATTTAGCTGTGCTCCTTGAGGTACCCTAGCCAAACTCTTAGCCCTGAAGGTTTTACATGCTGGTTTATCGATGGGTTTTAACTCTCGAGATGCCAGATGATGCATCAATGCCAGTTAAAATTCATCGCTAGTTAAAGGCAAATGAATGCTGGAAAAGTCAAACGAAGCATGCAAAAAATCTCTCAAAGTACTTGCTAAACATTAACATTATCGAGACTTTAGGCTAAAGGCACACTAACTACCTAAAAATATAAAGCTTCTGTGTTAGCAAAAACAAACTTGAAGGGGCAAGGCAGATTTTAACACTGCTTTCTGAAAATGTCACCGGCTACTGCCAAGGACTGAAAAGCATTAGAGAAGACAACTTTCTCTGCTCTTCTATTCCCTGTGCAGGAGGGTGTGAGTACAACTGCTTTTAGGCACATTGCGTTAGCTTCACCTGTTACTACCGTTCACCATGCCACAAAACACTTTAAAACAGCAAAGCATGGCAATTTTACTCTAAATGATCATTGCAAAACGAAAACTTAGCACAGATGCTTTTCATCAGGACCAAGGCAGAAGTACCTGTAACTGCCCCCTCAGAGAGATCTGGGGTTCAGCACTCGAAGTACCCAGGTACTTAAGTTGCCTTACCTAGGTAAAGCGAGGCGTTTTCTTTCTTGACATTGTCATCTAAGTAGGTTGGTCCCAAGGTATAGATGGGTGTCGAGCCCATGCCAATGAGGATTTGGGCACAAATGAATAAAGCTACATAGAGAGAGTGGTCACTTCCGCCGGAGTCCTTGATGCAGGCCGACGAGTCCCACTGCTCTTTGGCAGTGCCATTGCCAGCCACGCACAAGCCCTCGTTACTGACGGAGGAGTTCAGTTCCTGGATCTGGTACGGCGGAGAGATGAAGTGAGGTAAGGAGAAGAGCGCAGCGCCCAGGGCGATGAAAAGTCCCCCTACGGCCAGCCAGAGCGGCCTCCGCCCGCGCCCCCCGAAGTAGCTGATGAAGACCACCACCACCAGGCTCCCGATGTCGAAGCAGCTGACCAGCAGCCCCGACTCTGAGCTCTTGAGGCTGTATCTCCGTTCGATGGTGGTGATGACGCTGCTCAGGTAGCCGGAGACCATGAGCGACTGGATGAAGGTCAGGAAGCACATGCACACCAGGAAGAAGCGCGAGTCCGCCAGCACTGCCCGCAGGCACGCTCTGCCCGGGGGGCCCGCCAGCAGCAGCGCCGGCGGCGGCGGCGGCAGCAGCAGCGGGGGGCCCAGGGAAACCCCTCGTCCGGGCGCCGCCGGCTGGCCGCCCTCCGTCCTCCAGGGGAAGCTCCCGCTGCC